>SNVD02009712.1:0-40137 GCA_013180625.2 Boswellia sacra
CCTCGATTTGGAAGATAGGAAAGCAGTCAGGTGAAGGCTTATATAATCATACAACCACCTCTATAAGCTGCTCAATTGAATTTGGAAAACAAGCAAGCTGCCACCTCTTACCCTCCACAACACTAGCTGCTTTATTTAAAATGAAACACGCGCATGACAATTCTTCCCCTTTTAAAAAAAAAAATTATCCTCGAAATTTATGTACCTCACTAAAAAAGAAATGGATACTGAGCTCTCATATGATGCTCACATTCCCATATAGCTTCCTCTACTCCATGATTCCTCCATCATACCTTAACTAGTGAGATGGTCTTCGTACGAAGTACCTGCTATTTCTTATCAATAATATCAACTGGTTGCTCTTCATAAGACAAGTCTTCTTTTAAATCCATTGATTGTTGTTCTAATAGATGAGATGGATCTGGTATATATTTACGAGCATAGAAACATGGAAAGCATCATGAATCCTTGATAACTCCGGTGGTAGTGCTAATCGGTATGCAACAGAACCAACTCTCTCAATAATCTCATATGGCCCGATATATTCATGGAGTCAATTTCCCTTGCTTCCCAAACCAAAGTACACCCTTCCAAGGTGAAATCCCTAATAAAACTTTGTCAACCATTTGAAACTCAAGTTCTCTCCTGCGTTTATATGCATAACTTTTTAGTCTGTCTTAAGCTGCCTTCAATATGTCTCTGATAACATTGATCTTATCATTAGTGTCTTGTACAATTTCTGGACCCAATAGCTTTCTCTCACTTACCTCATTCCAACATACTAGAGTCTTACATTTCCTATTATAGAGTGCTTCATATGGTGCCATCTCAATACTAGAGTCTTACCTAGTAACTGTTATTATAAGCAAATTTCATAAGAGGTATATACACATCCCAATTCCCTTTAAATTCTATTACACATGCCTGTAACATATCCTCTAGAATCTATATAGTCCTCTCTGATTACCTATATGTCTGTCGATGTATTGAAATTCAATCTAGTACCCATAGCCCTCTGTAAACTATGCTAAAATCTAGACATAAACTGAGGATCTCTATCTGGCATTATAGATACTGGTGCCCCATGAAGTCGTACTATCTCCCCAACATATAAATCAGTCAGTCTGTCTTAATAATATGTAGCTTTAACAGGCAAGAAATGTGCAGATTTAATAAGTTGATCAACAATTACCAAAATGTTGTCATGTCCACTCTGAGTACGAAGAAGTCCAGTAACAAGATCCATCGTAATATGTTCTCATTTCCATTCTGGAATAGAAAGGGGCTCAGCAAGTCAAACTAGTCTCTTATGTCCAGCTTTAACCTGCTGACAAACTAAGCATCTAAATATATACAAATTCTAAAATCTCTCTCTTCACACCATACTACCAATAATGTTCTTTCGAAGTACGATAATTTTTGTACTACCTGGATGCATAGTCGTAGGCTAAACTGTGTGCTTCTTCTAAAATCTCCCTTTTCAACTATCTGTTATCTACTAGGCAAAGTCTATTTCTCATAAACAAGGTCCCATCATCTCTCAATGAGAAATCAACAAGTAATTCATTTTGTACTTCATTCTTCAACTTCATTAAATAAGGATCTTATGACTATATTTCTCATATCTGATCAATCAAAACAGGTCGGACTTGAGAACTAGCAAGTAATGCACCCGAATCGCCCACTACTAAATCAATATTCAAGGATCTCAACTCAGTTAATAGTGGAGGATATGTCACCCTCATATAGGCCACTAAACTAGAAGATTTCCTACTGAGTGCATCCGCCACCATATTAGCCTTACTCGGATGGAAATCAATCATGTAATCATAGTCTTTAATCAGCTCTAGCCATCTCTTCCATCTAAGATTCAATTCTGTCTGAGTGAACAAACACTTCAAACTCTTATGATCAGCGTAAATCTGACAAGTAACCCATACAAATAGTGTCTTCAAATTTTAAGTGCAAAAACCACTGCTACAAGCTCTAAATCATGACTTAGATAATTCAACTCACGTTTCTTCAATTCTCTCGAAGCATAAGCTATTACCCTACCACACTACATTAACACACAACCTAATCCCTGTCTAGATGCATCACTGTAAACCACAAACCCATCAGAACTAGATGGTAAAACAAGTATAAGTGTAGAACTTAATCTAGCTTTACGTTCTTGGAAACTCCTTTCACAATCATCTGTCCACTCAAACTTCATGTTCTTTCGAGTCAATTTGGTAAATGGTGCCGTTATTTTTGAAAATTCCTCAACAAATCTTCTGTTGTACCTAGTCAAACCAAGAAAACTCCTAATTGCTATCACATTGGAAGGACGTTCCCAATTTACCATTACTTCCACTTTTTGAGGATCAACATATAGTCCTTCAGGTGAAATTAAGTTCCCTAAAAATGCAACTATATTAAGCCAAAACTGACATTTAGTAAATTTAGCATACAACTGTTTCTCCCTCAACGTCTGTAAAATAGTTCTGAGATGCTCTACATAATCTACCTCACTTTGGGAGTATATCAAAATATTATCAATAAACACAATAACAAACTGATCGAGGTAGGGACAAAAAACTTTATTCATGAGATCCATAAATGTAGCTGGAGTATTAGTTAACCCAAATGGCATCAATAAGAACTCATAATGTCAATAACGAGTTTTGCATGCTGTTTTAGGAACATCTGTATCTCTTATTCTCACTGATGGTAACCTGAACGTAGATCAATTTTAGAGAACACCTTGGCACCCTATGACTGATCAAACAAATCATCAATGTATGGAAGTGGATACATGTTTCGTATAGTAACCTTGTTTAACTGTCTATAATCAATGCACAATCTCAGAGTCTCGTCCTTTTTCTTCGCAAACAACACCGGTGCTCCCCAAGGTGACATACTAAGTGTAATAAAACCTTTGTCTAGTAATTCTTGCAATTGAACCTTCAACTCTTTCAATTCTGATGGAGCCATTATGTATGGTGCAATGGATATAGGAGCTCTCCCTAAAATCAAATCTATAACAAACTCAATCTCTCTACTAGGTGGCTATCTTGGAAGATCATCAGGAAACACATCTAAAAAATCTCTCACAACCGGAATATCTTCTAACTTGACTTTATTGACTCGGCTATTAAGCAAGATAAGCTAGATGTTTTCCAAATAACTGCGTAGTAGTAATAGCAGATATCACACAAAAAGGGAGGGTACAATGCTCACCATAGAAAACAAACTCAGTTTCACCAAATTTTCTAAATGTCACTTCCTTGCGAAAGCAGTCAACTATAGCATGATGATTTGCAAGCCAATCCATACCTAGTATAGCATCAAAATCATGTATATCAAGAGAAATCAAATCTATCTCTAACTCATGATACCACTCTGAGGACCCTCTGATCAGTTTTTTGTGCAGAACCGCCTATCTAAGAAAATAATAGACAATCTCTCCTAAAATGCCCAATTTGACCAATTGGTATCAACTTGATATCTGTCTATAGCATTGTTCTCCATGATATCTACCACATGCAGCATACTAAGGTCGTGAACCTCCACTAATATCACTACTCTACTATCCACTATCACGAGGCCCCCGATTAACAACATTACTGCTTACTGACTGTTGACTTATAGTCTGTGCCTAGCCGTTCTGAAAACCTGCCCCTCGACTCTGCTCACCGAAGTACCAGAGAAATTACCTTCCCTTCTAGGCATCCTGTTGCTAGGACCACCTGTCAACCAAGGCTGAACAGTACATTTTTGTTGCGATGGTTCTCTTCTATCTGATGTTGTAAGACTCCTCTCAACTCTTATAGCAACCTTTACTAGCTTTCCAAAATCTGTATGCACTTCTATAGTCACTATAGTTCTAATTTTTTCTCCAAGTCGCTCTTTAAATCTTTCATATTTCTCCCTCTCATCTTGAATAGCTGACAAAGCAAATCTAGAAAGTTCGACAAAATTTATTCACATATTCCTCAATTGTCATATTACCCTGCTCTAACCTATAAAATTCACTCCTTCTAGTATCATAGTATACTCTAAGATAATACTGATCAGAGAACTCTTGACAAAATATGGGCCATGTAATTTCTACAGAATCTCTATATTTCTGTTGAACTGACCTCCACTAATAGTAAGTTCTATCCTACAATAGAAATGTAGTAAATGGTAGTTTTTTATCATCAATACATCTCATAACCTCAAATATATGCTCCAATCTAGTCAACCAAGATTACCACTACAAAATTTTCTGCCTCATCAAAGTTTCTAGCTCTAAGACTTTTGATAGACTCAACAGCATTCTCAACACCATGATATCCCTCTATTTGATTTTGAAAAATTGTAGTCACTAACTGATCTAGTCTATCCATGAACTGCCCCATATTAGGATTAATAGGTGCTGTTTGACTAGGGTTAAGAGGTACATCTAGTTGGCCCTGAGGATTTGGCAACATCTGATCCAAATTAAAAGGAACATTTAGTGGGCCCTGAGGGTTTGGTAAGTGGACAGATGACTCTGCTACTACCACAGGTTTAGGTTCATTTTCCCTCTCTATCAGTCTTATCGGTGCTCCCTGTCTAGCCACAGGGCTTGTTCAGGGTCAGCCACATGAACTCATACTATACAAACAAAATGAAACAATGTTTCTCAATAACCATACATATGTATGAAATGCATAAGTCTACAAAATCTATAACGTTAGCTCTAATACCAAATTGACACGAGCCATTCTAACTACCCTTATTCCTAGGATTGGAACGCTTCAAAGAAAGTGATAATCTGAACGAGTCTTACTGTTTATTGACTCACTGCACATCCATTCCACAACTTAACATCAAAGAAAATTCAAACATTGTGTAATTGTGCAACTGACGGAGTTGCTCTTATTTTTCTGACTTAACCACCCTATAGTTATTCATAAAACACTTCTGAAAAAATTTTCACAACAGAACTACTATTGAGAATTCTTTTTCTTCTCATTAACAAAATACTTAAAAAAAACAACCATATCAGTGGTTCTCAGACTCCTCTGTAATATTATAACAAAATATAGTATGATACATTATCCTTAATAGGTCTCGAACCCTCCATAACATTGTAATCAAAATAATATAATACATCACTAGCATGTTATATACATACTAGACCATCAACATGCTCACAAAATATAGACTAGCTAATACATACATATAAGCACGTGATACAAAAATGATATGTTTCTCTGTGGATTTGTTACATGGCCAACCTTACAAAAGCGCTTAGTGAATTGCACGAAAGCTTGCAATGACTTGGGAGGGAATATAGGAAAATATAGGAAAATAGTGAGCTTTAGCTCAATAAGTGGAAATTAGTTTTTAATATTGAAACATTTCCATATATTTCAATTAATCAATTTCAGAATATGAACATATCTCCCAGAAATATTTTCAATACTAAATCTTAGATCATATAAGTTTCAATATCGTAAAACATGTACCGTTTACAATCATAAAATGCCGTACTGATAACAAATCATATGACTATTGATATGACTTCTCAAAAAAACAAGTGATTATGATTTAGCACAACATTTATCATACTAGAAAATCACACCAAACTAGTACCCACTAGATTCTTTGGTCACACCTAGTGGAATATCATCAACATCCAAGTAGGATAATTACACCTAGCAGAATATTATCAATACCCAGGTAATAATAACTACTATCATATGCATGCACAGAGTGAATTTGTATACCAATAGGACACGGGTACTTCATAAGGTGGTTTGAAACCACATGCGCTTCACATTAAAATATCATTTTTCCACTTTACAACATCATAGTTTCATATTCTGTACTCATATCAATTTTGATAGATTATTAAACAATTCAAAATGTCATTTAACTCAAATCCATACACATATCAAATAAACATGCTAAATAAAGCCATTAAAAATATTTAATTTCAATAAATTATCATGACATGTCAAATGGCATTTTTAAATAAGTATTTAACAATTAAAAATTTATCCACCCATAAAATATTGGTGTTTAAATCTAGCTAGCATCCGGATCGTTTGATAGGTCATCGTTCAAAATAAATATTAGACTTAATGTAAACCAAAATATAAAAATAACAAACTCTGAAATCCGTCAAATATCACACTAAACTAATTACATAAATGACCTATATAATTTCCTCCTTTTATTTCCTTTTTCTCTTCCTTCTCTTCCTTCCCCTTTCTTTTCTTTCTTTCCTCTCCTTTTTCTCTTCTTTCCTTCTCTTTTCCTTCCTTTTCTTTCCTTTCTCTTTCGGTTTCCCTCTTTTTTTTTTCTCAATTTGCTCTCGGTTTGGTAGAATAAGAAAGCAGTCAAGTGAAGGCTTATATAATCATACAACCATCTGTGCAAGCAGCTCAATTGAATTTGGAAAACAAGTAAATTGCCACCTCCTGCCTTCCATAACACCAGCTGCTTTATTTAAAATAAAACACGTGTATGACAGTTTCCATCCATCCAATTGAAATTGATTCTTATGTACAATATGAGCATACTCTGTTAAGACTTGATGATTTAAATGTTTGCATATAGTGGGAATTTGTAGAATGGGTGGAATAGATAAGAAAACTATTGCAAAAACAGTTTATAACGTGATATTCTCCACTTTTCAAGGCAGTTGCTTTGTTAACGATGTTGCAAAAGTTGCACAGAAGGCCAATAACCTGGTTCACCTCAAGAAATAGATGCTTTCAGAGCTCTTGCAAAAGAAAATGTTGGTTAGAAAGTGTTGGACTCAAAGTGACAAAAAGTAGCCTCCACTACAAAAGGATTTTTGTAGTTCTTGAAAGCATAGATCACACGGAACAACTACAAGCATTAGTAAGGGACAAAAAAGAGGTTTGGTCGAGGAAGTCGGATCATCATAACAACTAGAAATGAACATTTACTAAAAGTTGTCGAAGTAGATAAGAATACATGGTTTCAAAACTAAGTACTGATATATCTCTTCAGCTCTGCAGCTAGCATGCCTTCCAAAAGGACCATCCTACTGAAGGATTCATGAAATTCTCCAAAGAAATTGTTGATAATGCTACAAGGCTTCCTCTAGCTCTTGAAGTTTTAGGTCATTTTCTCTTTAATGAGATAAATACAGATGTATGGAGTAGTGCAATGGAGAAACTAAAAAGGATACCTAACAAAGATATTCTTAACAAACTAAGAATGAGTTTTGACAACCTAGGTGATAATAAGCAAAGGGATGTATTCTTAGATATTGCATGCTTTTTCATTAGAATCGAAAGGGGTTATGTTATTGCAATACTAAATGGTTGTGGTTTCTCCAAAGAGAATGATGTTAGTGTTCTTTCTCAAAGATGTCTTCTAGTAGTTGATGAAGACAACAGATTGAAAATGCATGATCTCATTCGGCAAGAGTCCCTGAAGTATCTAGGGAAGCGTAGCAGACTTTGGTTTCATGAAGAGAATCCGTAAGTTTTAGCAAACCACTCTATAAAGGCATATCTTTTATTGCTTCTTCTTACAGCTAGCAACAACTTTGGGAAATCATAACCATGTAGGTAATGATGATTTACAAAATCAAAATATAGGAAGATGCTCATTTTGTAAACAATTTACTATTATTTACACAATCAATATAAACTACCGTTACCTGAAGTGTTGCAACATGTGCTTGTTTGTGCATGTGACTCTGTTTCTTGTGTTCATCTCTATGCTCTATTAGCTTTTTTATAAGGTAGTTAAAAGGCTTAAGTTGATTTTTCCTTATTCAAAACATGTGAATTCAAGTGCAAAATCATTTGAGAAAATGTATAAACTAAAATTGCTCAATCTAAAAAATGTGCACCTCTATAGAGACTACGATTATCTTTCAAAAGACTTGAGATTCTTGTGTTGGTATGGTTTGCAATTGAAGGTATTGCCACCCACTTTTCATCATGACAACCTGGTTGTTTTGGGCATGCATTACAGTGGCCTAACACAAATATGGAAGCAAAAAGCGTGAACTTGCTTTTTAAAGATTCATCAATCAAGTATATTTCTTTCACACTTCTGTATATGACTGCTTGTTCATTAAATAGGTGCTCAAGAAGTTAAAAATCCCCAATCTGTCATTCCCATAATCTAACCAAAACACCCAATTTTTATGGATTACCAAGTCTTGAGAAATTATTGCTTAAAAACTGCCTAAGTTTGGTTTAGGTCCACTCATCCATAGGAAGACTTTGCAGCCTAATTCTCTTGAATCTGAAAGATTGCAAGAACCTAAGAAGAAGCCTTCCAATAGATATATAGTGAAATCACTAGAAATTCTTACTATTGATTGTTTAAAACTTGATTGGCTGCCAGAGGACTTGGAAAAACTAGACAAATTAAGGGTGCTTCTTGTAGATGCAACTCCTATTAAACAACTTCAAATTTTAATTAAGTTTCTGAGGAATCTGAGAATATTATCTTTAAGAGGAAGATCAATTAGACCAGCATCACATTCACCTTCTAGTCTTAGATATCATCAAGAAAAAGTTCTGATTCTATTAGTCTCCTAACCATCTTATTTCTTGGGTTTACACTCCTTGAGAAGACTTTATCTCTCAAAGTGTAATCGCTTTGACAATGACATACCTACTGATATTGGAAGTTTAACCTCATTGTTACAGTTTGATTTAAGCTATAATAACTTCAGCCATTTACCGGACACCATCACTCATCTTTCCATTCTCCAAAGGCTTTCGTTGATTAATTGCACAATGCTTAAATCAATTCTAGTACTTCCAACCAAGTTGTCTTTTTTGGCAGTTATAAATTGCACGTCTTCGGAAAAATACTAGATGCTTCAAAACTTGCAAACAAAAATATCAATGACACTTGATAATTGGCAAAAGCTATATGGGATCCAAGGCTTGGATAAGCTGGACTCTTTAAATAGGATTTCTATAGATTGGTGCAACAATTAATTTGACTGACCAATTTAGGAAGATGCTTCTTTAGGTAAGCACATTACCTAAACAAGTCCTTCAGCTTATCTCCCTCATATAATTTTTTTGTATGTGTCGTATAGGAACTTCTAAGGCATTGTGTTGATGGAATAACTTCCCCAGCATGTAATGAGGTTCCAGATTGGTGTAGCTATCAAAGTGTGGAACCTACAATTAGTTTTGAAGTGCCTCCAGTTTTAAGTTCTCCAATCAAAGGGCTAATAGTACGTGTTGTATATTTAGCTCAGGATGACCTGATCAATGCATTTTCTTTTGGTGAGCTTATGTTGACTAATAGAACAAAGGTTCTTGTATGGACCATTCTAGCTAACATGTGGGTTTTCTTATATCTCATGTAGCTCTTGGAAATCAGCTTGAGAGTAGGGATCAAATAGTGGCTATGACCCTAACTCCTAAAGGTCGAGGATGAATACAATCAATATAAGAAAAAATAAATCAAAAGGAGAACAATGCCAAGGTATAAAAACATCATTTAGCCTTGGATATTTTCCCTAGTAAAAATGCTTGTACGCAATGTTGAGTAGAACCATAAAATTCTCAGAGCTCCTCTCAGCTATCTGAATTTTTGTAAAATTCTTGTAGCTAGCTACATACTAAAGTATTCGACAATATCTACTTATAAAGTGTGTTAAAGAAAATCATCACTTAAGGGGGGTAATGCTTGAAGAAATTGAGAAGCTGGCCATAGCTTTCTGCAAGAAGCTCAAGATGATCTGTAAAGTGGGTACATACAGTACAAGACATGAGCCAATTTGCAACTCAAAGTTTACAGAATTATACTAAATTATTTAATTAGAGATCAAACATATCAAACCTATCTTGTCTCGAAGTAGCTTTTCTCTGTAGGAGGAAGTAGAATATACCTGTAACAAAGAAACTAATGGATAGGCAATTAGGAATGATAGGGCCCCTTTAGGCCTTGTTATTTATAATATATTTTCTCTTCATAGATCAATTAAAATTGTAAAGTAATGATCATTATAACATCCCACATCGTTTAGGAATAAGATATGTAAAGAATTTACATACCCCGTAAACTCCTTAAGCTGTTAGAGGTCTTTTAGATTATAAAACCTGAAAGTAAAACCGTGATGCACTTTGTGTCCAAAACGGGCAATATCCGACAGTGATCGAGGAATTAGGCTTCACGCACGTGTGGGGGCCATGTCTCGAAGGCGCGCATGGGGGCCACTGCTTGAGACTATATAAGGGCCACCTCTTGAGGGTTTATGGAGACCACAAAATATCATACATAGTGCAAAGTGCCACATGCGGGACCATGAAGTGCCATACACAAATACAAAGTATCACATGTGGGCCGAGATGTTATAAATGGCATCAGAGCCTAGCCCAACCGAAAATATAGAGTGTCACCCTAAGGATGTAAACTTAATCAAGCAAGGACGCTTGATTCCTAGAGGGGGGGATGACATTCTACGTCACTTAGGAATAAGATATGTAAAGAGCTTGTATACCCCTTGAGCTTCTTAAGCTATTGGAGACATTTTGGGTTGTAAAGCCCGAAAGCAAAAGTGTGACGGACTTTGTGTCCAAAACGAATAATATCTGATAGTGGGCTGAAAAATTGGATTTCACATACGCATGGGGGTCACCTCTTAAGGGTTGATGGAGATCACAAAATACCATATACAATACAAAATGTCATATAAATGACCATAAAATATCACATACAAGTGTAAAATTTATATGGGTAAAATGTCATATGAGAGTCGGGATGTTGTAGTGATCAAGTAACAGTATAAAAATAAACAAGCCTATATTGTTAAAACCTAGACACTAACACATCCTATACTTGCTTTAATTGATAAATAGTAGATATAAGTTTGTCCAGCTTGAAGTCAACAAGAATATGCTATCTTATCTATTCTCCATTGTCAGGAACTTTTACACACAAAAAAATAAATAAATAAATAAAGAAAAAAAGCAAAGTGCTTTTCATTAGTGGGAGAACAACTTTAGAGCTTTTATTTTATTGGAATTGCTGAGTGTATGCACATGTTGATCTATAAACATATTCCAAAGTGAGAAATCAGTCATAAATTTCCATGACATGATCTATATTAATTTCAAATTTGCAATTCGTATATGCACATCAAATTTTCAAGCAATAATTAGTCATGGCTTCAAATTCCAACTTCGCCAAGTGGGTGTACCAAGTGTTCTTGAGTTTTAGAGGGGAGGACACACGCCACAACTTCACTGATTGCCTTTACCAAGCCTTGGTGCATGCAGGGATTCACACTTTCAGAGATGACATGGAACTACAACGAGGAGAAGACATATCTTCGGAGCTGCTGGAAGCAATTCGAAACTCTAAAGTGTCTGTTGTCATCTTCTCCAGGAGGTATGCTGATTCCAGATGGTGCTTAGATGAGCTTGTGACGATCCTGGAATGTAAGAAGAATGTGAGGCAGACAGTATTGCCAGTGTTTTATGACATCAGTCCATCAGAAGTCAGGAAGCAGACTGGAAGTTTTGCAGAAGCTTTTTCCAAACATGAAAAGCTCTTCAACTTGACAAAGGTGGATGAATGGAGATTGGCTCTCACTGAAGCGGCAAATTTGTCCGGTTGGGATTTACATGAAGCTTCAAAAGAGTAAAGTCTAAATCCTTCCCCAAGTCTGATATTTTTTTTTAATTAGAATATTGAATTTAAAAACAAAATAATGAGTTAATCAAAGAATATGATAAAATTAGTCGGTGGATTTTCCATTCCAATCAATGGATTTGATAATAATTATCGGGGAAGGTGGATAGGTGACTAGTGTTCAATAATTAGTAAAAAACTCAACTCATTAAGAGTTTTCTTCTTTCATCAACCATAAGATCATTGCATCCGTATTCCTATCCATTTATGTTAATCTGGTATGGAGCTTTTCTTCTAACAGCAGACAGGTAGATCATATTTGAAGTAATAATAGTTTTCTGCAATGATCAGTGCAATGTCATCCACTATCATGTCATCTCATTAATCATTAAATGGTCGGATTAAACTCACAAGTTTACTCACTTCTTTGCTTATGCGGCCACAACTCCCAACCAACAGGCATGAATCAAGGTTCATCCAGAAAATTGTTGAAGAAATAACAATAAAGCTGTCTCACAGATTCTTCACAGTTGCCAACCATCCAATTGGAATAGATTCTCATGTAGAGCATATGTATTCTCTGTTAAGACTAGATGATTTAGATGTTCGCATAATAGGAATTTGTGGAATGGGCGGAATAGGTAAGACAACTATTGCCAAGGCAATTTATAACCTGATATCCACCAGTTTTGAAGGCAGTTGCTTTCTTGAAGATGTTGCAGAAATAAAAAAGCAGGCCAATGGCCTGGTTCAGCTACAGAAACGGATGCTTTCAGAGCTCTTGCTAAAGCAAATGTTGGATATAGAAAGTGTTGACAGAGGACTCAATATGATAAAAAGTAGACTTCACCACAAAAGAATTTTATTAGTTCTTGACAACATCGATCACATGGAACAACTAAAAGCATTAACAGGGGAGAACAAGAGATTTGGTCCAGGAAGTCGGATTATTATAACAACTAGAAATGAGCATTTGCTAAAAGTTGTCGAAGTAGATGAGATATTCATGGTTCCAAGACTAAGTACTGATAAATCTCTTCAGCTCTTCAGCTGGCATGCCTTCCAAAAGGACCATCCTACTGAAGGATTCATGAAGTTCTCCAAAGAGATAGTTAATTATGCTGGAGGGCTTCCTCTAGCACTTGAAGTTTTAGGTCGTTTCCTTTTTAATGAGTCAAAAAGAGATGTATGGAAAAGTGCAGTGGAGAAACTGAAAAAGATACCTAACACAGATATTCTGAACAAACTCAGAATAAGTTTTGATGGCCTGAATGATGATGAGGAGAGGGAAGTATTCTTGGATATTGCATCTTTTTTTGTTGGAATGAAAAAGGGCTATGTTATTACAATACTAAATGGTTGCGGTTTCTCCTCAGATATTGATGTTTATGTTCTCACTCAAAGGTGTCTTCTAGTAATTGATGAAGACAACAGATTGAAAATGCACAATCTCATCCGAGACATGGGAAGAGAAATTATTCGCCAGGAATGCCTGAAGTATCCAGGGAAGCGTAGCAGATTGTGGTTTCATGAAGATGTCCATCATGTTTTAGCAAACCACTCTGTGAGGGCATTTTTTTTTCTTTTTCCCTTTCTTTTTTTTTTTTACTGCTAGCAATCATTGGCAAATCATAATCATGAAGGTAATAAGATGACTTCCAAATTCCTAAACACGGTTCACATAACACTGTAAAGTTTTGCTAGGAACACCACATGCTCAAAGCATGTTACAACTTTTCCACCATATTATTTTCTCAAGTCCCAATATCCTATCTTTCTGCATTACCTGTTTGCAATGAGTATCTCTCAGTTTACTCCATTTACCACTATCCCCCTCCCCAGCCATGACATCGGTTTCCTTAAGTTGCTATTGACATCACTGGAGAATTTGTCACCTTGTCTGTGGTAATTCGTCCCATCAGACAGAAGTACATTATATTGCATCCTTCCAATATAGATAGCAGCTCGTTTCGTAAATAATGAACCCTTATCTTCTCTTATCTAAACAATCAACATATATGGCCTTTACGAGTTGTTGCAATACATGCTTGTCCATGCATGTGACTCTGTTTTCTTGTGTTGATCTCTATCCTATATTTGCTTCTTTAGGGTACTAGTGCAGTTGAAGGCCTCATGTTGAGTTTTCCTTATTCAAAACATGTGAATTTGAGTGCTGAAGCATTTGTGGAAATGTATAGACTAAGATTGCTCCATCTCAAATATGTGCATCTCGATGGAAACTATGAGCATCTTTCAAAAGAACTGAGATGGTTATGTTGGCTTGGATTGCAATTGAAATTTTTACCGCCCACTCTTCATCTGGAGAACCTGGTTGCTTTGGACATGCGTTACAGTGGTCTCACACAAATGTGGAAGGAAAATAAGGTATGAACTTACTTTGTAAACATTCATCAATTAAGTGTACTTCTTTCACGCTTTTGTGTATTACTGCTTGTTCATTCTGACAGGTGCTCAACAAGTTGAAGATCCTTAATGTCAGTCATTCCCACAATCTAAATAAAACACCCAATTTTGATGGACTCCCTAGTCTTGAGAAACTATTGCTAAAAGACTGCCCACGTTTGGTTGAGGTCCACTCCTCCATAGGAGGACTTTGCAGACTAGTTCTCTTGAATTTGAAAGATTGCAAGAACCTAAAAAGTCTTCCAAGAAGTATATGTATGTTGAAATCTCTTGAGATTCTTATACTATCTGATTGCTCAAAACTTGATGGGTTGCCAGAGGACTTGGGGGAACTAGAGAATGTAAGGGTGTTTCTTGCAGATCGAACTCCTATTAAATAACTCCCATTTTCAATTAAGTTCATGAGGAATCTGAGAATACTATCTTTAAGAGGCTGTAGAGGAACATCAATTAAACCAACATTTTACTCACGCTTCTGTTCTTGGATTTCATCAACAAGAAGTTCCAATTCTATTAGTCTCCTTCCAAATTCTTTGTTAGGTTTACGCTCCTTGAGGGGACTTAATCTTTCAAACTGTAATCTATCTGACAATTCCATCCCTGCTGATATTGGTAGCCTAACCTCTTTGTCACAGCTTGATTTACGCTTTAATAACTTCAGCCATTTACCAGACACGATAACTCATCTTTCTAATCTCCAAAGCCTCTTGTTGAATGACTGCACAATGCTTAAATCAATTCCAGTGCTTCCAACTAAGTTAAATTTCTTGGTTGCTACAAATTGCACGTCTTTGGAAAGAATACTAGATGTTTCAAACTTGGAGACAGAAGTAACATTGACTCTTGATAATTGCCAAAAGCTATCTGAGATCCAGGGCTTGGACAAGTTGGGTTCTGTAAGTAGTATTTCTATGGATTGGTGCAACAATTTGCCAGACAAATTTAGGAAGATGCTTCTTCAGGTAAGCACATTAACTAAAGATATCCTTTAACTTATCTCTCTCACTCTCTTTCTCTCTGTCTCTCGCTCATATATAATATGTTGCATGTTTCTTATAGGAGCTTCCAAGACGTTCCATTAATGGAATAACTCTCCCAGGTAATGACGTTCCAGACTGGTGTAGCTATCGAAGTGTGGGATCTGCAATTAGTTTTGAGGTGCCTTCAGCTTCAAGTTCTCCAATTAAAGGGCTAACAATATGTGTTGTTTATTCAACTGAGGAAGACCTGGACTATGGATTTTCTTTTGCTGACATTGTGGTGACTAATAGAACGAAGGGCCTTGAATGGACCGTATCAGCTAACAAAGGTCTCCCAGTTACTCACCAGGATCACATGTGGGTTACTCATATACCTCATGCAACTCTTGGAAATCAGCTTGAGGGTGGGGATCGAGTGGAAATATTGGTTAGCATAGATTGTCCTTTATCTCGGGTGAGTTGTGGAATCCAACCGATTTATGAGCAAGAAGAAAGTTGTGTAAACACAGAGGAACTATCATTGATCCCGTATAGGAGTTCATATGAGAATGCTGACGTTGCTATGACTGACATTGTTGATGGAGATGGACATCCATTGGCTAATCAAGTAGGGTCAATGCTGTCTAAAAGAGGTGAATATGAAGCTGAGGCAGAGCCACGTAGTGGCTGTGACCCCAACCCCAAAAGGCTGAGGACTGAATAAGATCAATGAAAGAAAGATTGAAACAGGGAGAACATGCCAAGGTAGAAAAACATCATTTAGCCCGGATATTCCCTCCAAAAGATGCTTGGACTGAATGCAATGTTGAGGAGAACTGGAAAATTCTTAGAATTCCTGCAGCGTTTTGAATTTTAGTAAGTTATTGTAGCTATATGCCGAAAGCATTCTATAATATCTACTTGTAAAGTGGAAATATCTGCTATACAGCTTTTCATCAATTTGAATGGAAGTCATCAGCTTCCATTTGGCTAATTCAACTTTAATGTCTTCCTAGCTTTCGCCAATAAGTTGTTATTTTCTAACTACTATTTTGCTTTTGTACACTTCCTAAATTATGCAAGTCTTCCAATATAGGACTTCGTTTCCTTTCTTCTTCTTTTTTTTTGTGATTATAATAACAATAAATGGAAAAAAATAACCAATAATTTTTACTGCTTTCATAGTACTACAGAAGACTCGAACATTGTCCACTCACTAGCCCATATGATATCATGAATATTGAAAAATCCAAGAAATATTTTAGATTTAATCGAATAGTTATGCAGCCAGAATCTGATAACTTCTTTTTATTTTAATGATTCCATCAGAAACTCCAAAAACAAGGATATAAAACAGGATCACTGTGCTCCCACGATCTGATAACTTTCGTTTGATTCTATGTATGGGAACTGCTTTCATATATATTTTCCTTCATCCAACCAGTAAGAATAGTCGTGACAGACGAGCACAGACTAATGGGTTGGGTTCACAATGCTCCTGGGCCACTATACAAACATCGAAGAGTTTCAAATTTCTGTCTTTATTCACAACGTCCACCATCGTCTGGCACTCTTTAAAAGCTGTTCTGCGGCCAAATAAACAATGTACTTCTAATAAGCCACATCCAGTTTATCACACAGTGAGTACACAGGAAATTTAGAAGTCCTTCCATTTGTCTCATTGCCATTTTTAATTTTACTTTTCAATCAGAAAAAGGTAATAACTTCATAATAATAATAATAGTAATAATCCATTATGAGCAAGGAATGGCACAATTGTCAACTGACACAACAACATTTTCTTGAACTCAGATACAACAGGGTAGTTATTCCCTTGAATTCAAGAGAATAACATTATTTTTCAATTGTCTTGACAATTTATAAATAAAGCCCATACAACATAAGTTTAAAAGGAAATGAAATAAATCCTACAGAGATGGCAGAAGCAAATTCAGCACCAAAATGATCGATTTTGGACTGCAAACTTGTCACTTTCTTCCAAATTGATTCCTTGGTAATCCAGTGTCCATTTCTCAAATGTACAGTCAACAAAGTCATAGTAACCACCATGAAGAGAGAGTGCGCCTTTCCTCACTTTTTCTTCAATCCATGGATAAGTAAGAAGGTTTGACAATGAACAATTTACAGATTCCTGTAAAAGAAAAGAAACAGAAACCTTATCACCCAATATAAGCAACTTATCATGAATATTTGACGGATCGGTTGATGAGGCCTCCCATCAGGTATCCATTTTTAGCTATATTCACAAAGTCATAAAGCGAATAGATTCCAAAACTATCATAAGCAGGAATAGGATAGCCAATAATGATGAGTCTAGGCTAAGTAAAATCAAACCTACAACCCACCTGCCCCAGCTCCCCCCACCAAAGACCCAAGAGCTGAATGCAAGAAAAATAAAATAGAAACTGCAAGCATCATAAACAAAATTATTTATAAGATTTTCAAGAATAATTTTGTTGGCAATACAAGAGTAGACTCTTCACTAAGGTCAAGAGTGTCAAACTTGGATCTCGATTTCAAATCCCAGAAGAGGGAACAAATAACTATTTCATTAAAAACAAAGATCGATTTTGGAAAACACTAAATCATTCAGCTTGAATATTATAAACTAAGGAAAAGGAAAATCACCTTCTCACAGTGCCTGCACTGATGATCAAAGCTAAGCTTATAAGTGGCAGCAGCAGCCCTTGTGTTTAACCTTGCACTCTTCCCCACAAGAACCCAATTTCCAATAAAGCTACGGAAAATAAGCGTGTAGTTAAGTCAGAAACATATTTGAACTTGGTTTTACAAAATACAATATTCTATGTATATAAGAGATAAATTTTGCAGAAATGGTGCTCTCTTTTTTAACCTAGAATCTCCTTCATCTTGCATACTCATGAGGGCACGTATGCCTCCACAGCGGCTATGGCCAATGACTAAAATGTTCTCAACCTGCGAAAGAAGTCATTTATCATTTTTTCTACAAGAATGACATGTATAATTTCAATAGGCTTCATGACTGGATAGCTGTCCATAAGGTCCCACTTATAAGAATCCAACTCATCAAATTAATAATAAAGAAAAAGTCTCAAGATAGAAATCCGCCCAATAAATGTGCAGAAACAAATACTTACTTTAAGAGAATTTACAGCAAATTCCAATGCTGCATTTGTTTCTGACGGCCCACTCTGCGCATCACAAAATCAGGTGAAGAAAATTAGAAGTGGCAAAAAGGGAAAAATCATTCAGATTGTTCCTAAAGTTATCAATTCCTCAAGTGCTTTGTAGCATCAGCCCTGATTATAAATAAGTCTAACACTAATCAGGCTTAATATATCAGATACCTCGCATGGGGGTACCATATTTGCAACATTGCGGACAACAAATGCCTCTCCTGGTTGAAATCCCAGGATGTTTGATGGGCAAACTCTAGAGTCTGCACAAGCAATCACCATAAACTGTCCAAGAAATCGATTGTCAATAAATAATTCCCCTGACTTCAGCAGATAAACTAAAGGAAAATCCAAAGAGAAGAAACTAAAAGTTTCAAGATTATATATATATATGTCAAAAAGCAAAAAGATTGACTAAATTACAAAAATAAGAGTAACTAAAGTAATAATAACGATATAAAAATCACCTTTGGTGCTTGAGCTTCTGCAAGATTTTGGTAATGTTCTATGTTTTCCCTGAACAAAAAAGTTAGCATATCAGATGGCGACTAATTGATTTTTAAAGATAAACCAACTTTGGCCAGGGTTATTTATTGCTTACATAAATTTCTGCTTCTTGAAATTCAGAAACCGTTGTTTCATTTCATCAAACAAATCACATCCATTTTCAATTCCTACTTCAGTCCCCAATTTGCCACTTTCAAATTCCTTGGTCAGTTCAACGGGTTCCATTGAAGCCTTCAATTCAAAAGCTCGACTGCTCCTGATTGTGAAACAATATGTCTCAGAAAAATCAAGTTTAATTAACTTCGTAGTGGGCAGTAATATAAACCAAAATGGAGATATTCTTATCTCTTAGGACCAATTCCGAACGTGGCATGGTAGTCATTGTCTTAATATGTACACTTCTCCTATAAATAAATCACTGAAATATTAAAAGTTGAGAAAATCACAGAAAAGTGAGAAAATCTTTTATTGCTAGAAAACCCACTACAGTACTGTCATTTGTGACAAGAGCAAGTGATGGAGTTGCAGCTAGGGAGAGAATAGCTACTCAAATAAGGGAGGTAAGCCTCATGTTATACACATAAAATTAATAGGCAAGTTATGCAACTAAATCTAACTCATTTCCTGAATTCAATTTCCTCAATTGGCAGAGAAAGCACCAGATATTGAACTCGTTTTCTTAGATTAAAATATCAAAGTGTTTCATATGTCATAACATAAAACTAAAAACAAATAATTATATACTAATTTAATCTAAACTCTTCTTCACTAAACTGAAGAGCCCAAATGATAACAGATCTAAACTTTGAAGATGCCTTGCAAAATCCGCTAAAATGAATATTAAAGCTAAAATACAACTACCAAAGACATTTCTTTCTTAAAAATGAGTATTCCCGACTTAAATTATGCAAAACACAAATGGTATAAGAAAGAGATCACACTATGGAGCTACTCATCATCCAATTCAAATAATCAGAAAAATTCTCTCACCGAAAAGGAGACTAGAGTATAAGAAACTTCCAAACATCAACAAAAACGTCTAATCATGTAACTAGCAACCGCAACAAAGCTACCGAACGAAAATCAGACACAATCTACTAGAATTTTCAGCTAAAAGGCTGATATATCAAACTATATTGAAATTGAAAGCGAGAATCAAAAAGAAAAATGAAAATCACAACACATACTTAAAAGTAGAGAACAAGCTGAAACGAGTCTCCTCAATTTCTCTAAATTTCACCTTGGGGAGAAAGATCTGCAGCAAAAGAACAAGAAAATCAGCAAAGTCAGAATAAAATCATGCAAATAGAGAGAAAATGAGTAAACTTACAGTAGAATTGGTGAATGGAAAAACAGCTGAGGAAGATGAGGAGGATAAAGGGTGTTTCGAAATGGAAGTTGGAGCACGAACTGCCATGAGATATGGGAGAGATCTCAAAGGGAAGGCAGGTGTTCGATGAAATGCCTGAACGAGCGATGCATAGTTAATATTCTTATAAAGAGAACTTTATGAGTTGGATGTGTGTTGGTTGGATTAGATCGAAGAAGGAACACATACACTTGTTGTCTCCAAGAAAGACGGAGAAAACAAAGGGGGAAGTCGAAAGTGGAAACAAGTGTTGAGCAAAGCGCCAAGTAGGCGACATTGTTAAAGAGGGCCACCTGTCTTACGCCTCTAAAGAAAAGCCTTTAATTGGACTAGAAATATTCTATTCTCAAATTGGTTAAAGTTTCCGTTCTAGTAATGCATTCAAATAGTATTACAAATCTCTTTTGCTTTAATAGATTTTCTTATCCACAATCAAGGGTGTTTTTCAAATTAGTTGAATCGTCATTTTTTTTATTTCCTTATCAATTCACTAGTCAACGGATTGATAATCTAACCTACAATATGAATCAACAATAATCTAACCACCCGTGATAAACTGTTGACATGTACAATCTAACTTATAAAGGTCCTTATGAACTAATGGTTTAATCCATAAGCTTTTTTAAAAGCTAAGAGTACTATTTAACTTGGTAATAACAAAAAGAGTTGATCTAGACTTACAACCTTTATATAAATCAAACTCTATAATATAATGTAATAGTCTACATGGCAAAAATTCATTAAAAGAGAAAAACAAAAAAGAATGACAGAAGTTACATCTCCAATAAGATTTTTTCACGTAGACTGCTACATCGTGTTGTAGAGTTTGAGTTATATAAAGGTTGTAAGTCTAATATTACTATAACAAAAAATAACACATACTATTTTTCAACTACAACCCTTCAGAGTTCTTACTATTTATGTATAATATTAAAACCTAATAATTATATTTCATCTTTTAAGATTTAGAGCGCGTTTGTTTGAGCTTCTTTATTGAGTAAAAGAGCTTTTTTAATACCAAAAACTCTTTTAAAATTTTTTTGTGTCGTTCAATTGTCACCTGAGAAGAGCTTTTGAATGATTAAAAAAACAATTTTACGTCTACTGAAAAAAGTTCAAAATTGAGGCTTCTTGGAAAAACTCTTTTTGAGCTTTTTTAAAGTTTTAAAATATCCAAAATACCCTCATTAAATTTTAAATATTTTACTTTATTCTTTCCTTATAACAAAATTCTATTTTGATAATTTAATTAAAATAAGGACTTCTACATTTGTCCCATCAAACCATAAATAATTTTTTAATAAAAACTGTACTTTTACAAGCTCTAGTTAAAAAAGATCTATTTCAATAAGTTCTAATCAAACCAAATACTCAAATATTTTTATTCTATCATCTTAGCTTCTGTATTTCTAAAATTAATAAATATCATCTAATGGATTAACCTTTTAAATACACCGTATGATATCAATTAAACTCTAATCTATAGACAATAGATTAATCTTTTGAATACACCTTATGATATCAATTAAGCTTTAATCAATCGACAATGTCATCTAACAGATAGTCTTTTGAACATTTACAAAAACAGTATAGGAGCCATAATTCCCGCGTGGTGTTTCCATATTCCAATATCTGATAATACATGTTCTGTTTGCCCATTAAAGTTTTCCAGAGCAATCTCCCTTACAGATGTTCACATCCCAAACGTCTTACAATAACACTCCCAAGAATCCAAGATCAGGTTTACATCAATTGAGCCTCCCTGCTTTATTCAGAAACTCTCGCCAACAGATTGTGTATTTCAGGTGAAAAATCTACAACTCTGCTGTAATTTAACTAAGAAGCACGGTGCCCTGAGGCTAGTTAGATCAACATTTCAAATCAAATCAATAGTATTAGGGAGCTCAAAAACTTCATATCCTCGATTATTCTGTCCATTGGTGGATTCTGCACTTTCATCCGGCAGCATACCTTTTGGAAATCAAGATTGTATAGTATTATTTTTAATAATTGCATTACATTGCATTGTATTGTATTAATTAATACTATGCATAATATAGTAGATGTTTGATAAAACATTACAATGTACTATTTTTTATATTATACTATACTATATTTATCTTTGGAGTATTTTTAAATTGTATTATATTAACTTTCATTTCAAAAATTAACAACATATTATTAAATAAATTAAATATTATTTTTATACCAAATTAAATAAATTAAATACTAAATAAAATAATTATAACCTACAATTATAAAAATATATAATCTTCCTCATATTTAATTAAATTCATATTGTCCTAATTAATATAAAAAAATTATATTATAAAAATAGTTTTCTTGTGTCACAAAGTACAGTCTATAACCAAAAAAAAAAAAAAAAGAAAAGACTTGTTCCATTTCTATTAAATTCATATTGTCCTAATTAGATCAAAATAAAAAATATAATTTTTTTATTTTACACAAAATTATTATTGTATATAAGGGTTTTGTTGTATTTTAAAATTAAAGAGGACATATATAATGATTTATTAATTTACTGTAGTGCAGAGTAATGCGGTGGTTTTTCTCTGCATTAGATAATGTAATACATGTTACATTAAATTATGCAGTGTATTATTTAGTACAATGTAAAGTTTGTTCCAAACATAAGTACTGTATAAATTAATACAGTGCAGAGTTTTTATACAATATAATGTTGGCTGTCAAACATGCCATAAGTTCACTATGGTCTTCCTTTCTATGTTGTTTGACACTAACAGTAATAAAAAAAATTACAAATAAAAAAAGGGGAAATTATAATCACAGAAGTAGCCCATTGGAATGCATGTTTGGTCACATAAACCCTTGCTTCAATTTGGCTCACCATTATTGCTCATAAATCCAACATTTCTTATGTCCCATCTTAAGAAATTTACAAAACAGGCACATTGGGCGAATAACTATAGAGGATGTTACAGATTTATAGGAAGACATTTTAAATAAACTAAAATAAAAGAACTAAAACATCATTCACATGGGCTACTTCTAACAAATGAAACAAAATGGCTGCATTTCCTGCAGAGATTTCCTTTGTAATGTAATAGAAACCAACATGCAAATAATATATAAATTATGCAAGATATAAAAGGAATAATGTGGATATCACCCACTGTAAAAGTAGCTTTAATCTGATTCACAAGAGAATGATTTTTACTTCAGTTTATATATTTTCTACAAGGTTAACAAACCGTAGCCATCAACCAATGTAAAGTAGAAAATAAGTGTAATATCTAGATACAGCAGAAATTTTCTGTTCTTTACATTTATTTTCTTTTTAACTAGTAAATTACACCAAAGACAAAAAAAGCTATAGCTGAAAATTTAACAAGACCAACATAAATTTATAAGAATCATGAACTGGAGATCACTAAATAAGATCAAACTGTACATGAAAGTCAGAATTAATAAACCTACTAATGTGAGTATAACATAGCACCACTATTATCACCACGATAGGCAGTCAAGTGGTGAGTGATGACAAACTTCATATTTGTTCTTCCAGGCCCATCGCTTAAGTTCAAGTTGTGCAAGCACCAAATATGGTGTAGCCTCATTCTATTTGTTAACCAACCATATACAGTACCCCAAAGATTTAATACATATTAGACACATACGTGCACTCACATATAAGCCATCAACCCTTTGTCCTTCATCATCTATGATACTAACTTCTTTGTGGCCTTGAAGTCTTACATCCGTGACAGCTTCCATGCAACAGATCTTTGGTATTCAAAAGCCTATGGTCACCTTTGTCCAATCATCTAAAACACATTAGAGACATACAAGCCCAATTAGGCATTTGTACAGACAAATATGTGCCATCAATGCATCTACCACTTCATAATCCAATTTTTCTCCGATTGAATAAAATGATTTTACCTGACAGTACCATATCACATGCTTGTTGGAGTCAAAGACAGTTCCTCCATCCACTATAAGCTTCCATTCACCTTGTATCTAGCATAACAAAACCTAAGTGCACCTTCAACCAATCACCTAACAAACTAGTCCTGCATACATGCCACCAACTGTTTTGCGCCCCAAGATTTCCCAACTAAAAAAGGAAGGCAAAACAATTTTTTTTTCACCTACAAAAAAAAGACCTAACAAAACACAAATATCTTCATACTGAATTTGTTACCTTGAAGAAGGTTTCTCCACCCATTACAGCTAGAAACCAATTAACAGCCTAAGGGCTACCTTGTCCAATCATCCAATACTCCCTCTAGAGATTTCAGTAGACACACATACATGTATGGTAGGTAGAAACCAATAGCCTAAGGGCTACCTTGTACAATCATCCAATACTCCCTCTAGAGATTTCAGTAGACACACATATACGTATAGTAGGTAGGCATATATACAGAAAAAGAGACTACTTTTTTAGTTGTTTCCCATAGAATGTTGTCCTGATTAAGCCCAACCGCAGAAACAGAGACAGAGAGAGAGAGAGAGAGAGAGAGAGAGAGAGAACACCCCAAGAGATACACATATGCACACAAAGACACCTGTACATACATATAAGAGAGGTGCAGAGAGGGAGCTTTTATCATTTCATGTCTAATGTTCTCTCACACTTGCACCCGCTAAGAGAACACAAAGACAGACACACATACAAAAAGAAATAAACAAATAAAGAGAGAGAAAAACCTTTAACCTTCTTGACGGAGAAAAAATGACAATATTAACTGTAAACAACAAGAAATGGTTATAAATGAATATGTGCCCATATAGAAAGATCCTGTTTCTTTTCATATAAAATAATTGTAAGATAGGGAAAAGGGAAAAAGAAAATATATTCGACCTTCTCCTTACCTTTCAAAATCTTCTTCAAACTCAAGGCAAAATTTTCTCCAATTGATGAGGTTTAGTGCTGAAAATGTAGAAAAAGGTATTTCCCATCTCTAAGACTCAAGACAATCTACATGGGAAGAAAGGAAGTCGTCGATTCCAATTTCAAAACAGTTTTCAGAAAATGTAATACAATGTACACTTACTTAGATATAATATGGATAAAAGTCATAAAACAAGCAACAAAAAGAGTAACTGATGCGTTCGAAACTAGCAAGTATACTAGTCGCACAAGTAATAAAATGATGAGTAAGATATCGTTCCCACGAGGATTGATTCTAATTGAATTTGTTATTCGAAAGTAAAAACAGAATAAATGGGGGGTTTTGTTGGTTGATTAACTAAACTTAATGCAAAGGCAAAAGAAGAATAACACAATGCAAATTTAAACGGATTGAAAAATCAATGAGAGAAACCTGGTTAAGGGTTCATTCTCTGCCACAAGATATGAATTTGCGAATTAATCGTAGAATTGTCATCCAATTACAGCATTGAAGTTATCAACCGTAGATAACAACAAGCTCTGTTATCCCAATCTTTCCTTACTTTGTTGTTAAATAAAACAGGCTCTTTATTTAATCTCTATCCATTAAACAACCTAGAACAAGCTCTCTAAATTTAATTCAATGGATGCATTATGAAAGAAAGACAGGTTGATCTAAGCAATAAACACACAAGCTCGGATTATTTAACTTAGGTTATATTCTCCAATTGCAATCTCTGATCACAATTTTGCTACTAATGATTAGAAATTCAAGACAATTACGGATCAAGATTTCTAGTCTAGCAATAGACAATATCCAGATTATATTCAGTTGGCCACCCAAATACAATCCAGCAAGCAATCATAAGCATTAAACATGGGAAAATACAAGCAACTTCAATTAGAGAATTGGATAACAATTCCTTGCACAATCAATTCACAAAAACCATATCAAGGGCTTTGAATCACCCTCAACCAATTCAGATTTAGTTACACATATTCAGACAGAATACAAATACAATACAATATGGAGACATTCCAGAAAATGAGAGGAAAAGGGAAACTTAGCAAATTTGATGAAATCTATTAGGATTTGTAGTTCTTCCTCTTTCCAAGCCTTCAATCTCCTTCAAGAACTCCAAGAGATGAGAGAAATCCAAAGATGCAGCCTCCTCCACGTTCTCCCCTCTTCAAGTTATGAAAATAAAACCCTAAAATGTGTTTAAATACTCTGCTACAGTGACTTGCTACAGTGCCCCGTATTATACATGCTACAGTGGCTTGTGGAATTATATTTCTATACATCTCACACTGTTTTGATTACAACTTTTGGTACACTGAATGGATTTATAAACCGTAAATTTCTCCAGAAAATAGACTTCGAGAGCTTTCCAACGGTATATAATATGTCGTCGGGTTCATTGTATATCAATACAATTAAATCCGAGAAGATCACTGACTAGCAGAGGTGAAAATGAAGGGTTTTACTCCATTTTTGTGCAAGTTGCGCCAAAACTCCTACAAACATCAAAACCACACAAAAAAATAAAAATACCAAGAAATATAGCAAAGAAACATGGACGAATTGATATAAAAGTAATACATAAATCGACACCTATCAGTAACAAGCTCAGATTCTAGACGCGCTTTCGTGATGGTTTTTCAAAAATTATGTTGAAAAAGTCAACTAAATGCATCTTGTAAAGCTTTGTATTCATCATCTTCAAAATCAAAGAATTCTATCCAAATCACAAATTGAATAATAATAACTTCAATAGTGATATCATTCTAAACTCTGATAAATCTTTTAGAACTTTCCCAACCTCCTCCCCACCAACAAGTTCTGGAGAAGGAAAAAAAAAATTATATTGAATAGGAAGATGAGAAAGGCGATCCCCTGATACAATATTTATTCTTCTTATTTGAAGACAAAGTGAAAAATGCATACTCAAGCATCTTAAACATACTTTTATTATTCCAAATGAGCACCAAACCTTTATAATCTAAACATCAGCTTTCCTGTTGAAACCTTTATTAACAAGTAGAATAGCCCTATTCCTATTAGCCCATTTTCTTTTAATATAGTTTTCTTGCTTTCACACTATGCTACATTCTACTACAATGACAGCAGTTCCACATAAGCAAGTTTTGACACATAAGTACTAACAAATTTAATCCGACCACTTGAGACTGACAATTTTCTTTTAGTTCCACAGGGAAAATAATTAAAACCTTCCAAATCGTAGGATAAACAAGAATAATAAACCAAGTGAGAGACCTAATTTCAATGACCACTTAGAGCCACTTGCCATTTGAAGTTGGCTAGAAAGAAAGTCCAAACTAATAAACTAAACATTCTATCATGCAACAATATTCTAGTGCATAATTGATAAAGCAATTGCATTCATGAAGAAAACAATCTGTCAGAGAACTGAACTAATATTGAAAAGCAGCAGAAAGATAGTAGAAAAAAATCTAAAAGATATGTTATAATCAATCAAGCAAAGTTATTCAAAAGGATGCAAATATGTTTACATTTGGAAAGGAAGTTTGATAATACTGCAAAAACAAAACTCAAGATTTTAAGATTTGTTAAGGTATTAGATTAATTACGTTAGGTACACTTGCAAAACATGAGAATTCAAAATGTAGAAACAATAGCACTTAAAGTGGCAAATGGATGAATAATAACCCCACTGCTCCAAATATTTACTAGATTTCAGAAACCAGCAACGAAGTGCCAGTACCTCAACATAAATTAAAACTACTACAAAAACAAAAACTACAACAACTAGATCAATAAAAACATCATGAAAGGGATAAGGCTTACTTCACTATGACGACTTAACCTTATCATCTTTCACAACATTAAGTATTGGCAAACTACTCAAAAACTCATCAAGCCCCTCAAAAAACCCAACCCCATCAATGTTATCCTCCTCACCATTCACTTGATTCGCCCTCTGCGCCACCACCGGGTCCTCTAACTCATTACTAAACTCCACATTCAAATCCAACCCATTAGCCATTTGCTTCTTCCCACTACTTCTAAGCACTCTCGACCCACTACCACTCGATGTCCCAACCACTCCGTCCACATTCTGATTAGGTGTTTGATTTTGATTTTGACTTTGATTATGATTTTGGTTTACCTTCTTCGCCCTCTCACCAGGCGGTCTTCCCACCCTCCTTTTCCCTTCATTTCCTTTCCCTCTCACATTTTTCACTTTCCTTCTCGTCCTCTCACTCCCCCAATCATCATCAGATTCCTCACTGGATTCAGACTCAGAAGAAATGAGCACCTCATCATACAAAACTGGAGCTCTTCTATAATTCACTTGCTTTGATTTCGCCTGACTTGATTTCCCGTCCCCTGGCATGGGGCAAGGGAACATTGGAGAAACGGGCGTCCAACTTGAATAATTCCCGCCCTTCTCTCTCGCGTTCTGAGAATAACCAACCGGGAAGAAACCCCAACAACAGAAATACTTATCATTCGCCGTGACAGGCGGTGACGCTATCATCACCGCATGAAACGCTCTTTTACAACTCTGGCATCTCAGAGCACACTCTTCGTAAATTTTTGGGTACTCGTAAAGAACGTAACAGTATGGACAAGCTGTCCAGAAACTCGGTACCTCTGACTCTGTCTCACTCGGTCGAGTTGGCTCTTCTTGACTCGGACGAGTGTCCTCCGCTAACGGACGAGCGGGCTCCGCTTCACTCGGTCGAGCGGAAGGAGGCTCCGCTTCACTAGGGCGAGCGGGAGTGGGCTCCGCTTGACTTGGACGCGCGGGCTCCGGCTGGACCGGCCGAGTTGACTCTGTTAGAAACGGTATAGCTTGCCGGGTCGACTCAGTCACGTTATTCAAATTCGACCTTGCTTCCTGTACTATTCCCGTAATATTGTTGACTCTTTCCTTGGTTATAGGACTTCTTCTCGACGGCGTTTGCGGTTGCGGAGGCGGAGGCGGTTGTTGCATTGCCATTTGCCACTGCAGCGGCGGTGGTGGGGGCGGCATTAGTGGTGATTGTCTATGCGGTCGTTCAGCGAGTTGACTCAGTTGCAACTCGGTGTCGTACATAAGCTTTCTAGAAGGATTTGAAAGCACCGACCACGCGTCCGTCACGAGCCGGTAGCAAAGATCCGAGTAAGGGAGCCGGTTCCGGTTCGGGCTGAGCAACAGAGCAAGTTTGTGGTACTGACTCGTGATGAGTTCGGACGACTGAGTGAAGCGAGCGATTTGGAGAATCGCGTACAAGTCGTGGTGCTGGTTGCCGCTCATGGTGACGATGATGGACTCAGCGGCGATGATTGTGTCGGCCACGGCCAGGACTTGGTTGGGAGCCTCGAACCCAGGGTCGGATTCCCGAGCTCGGATCGCAAAGGTCCGGGCCCCGTGAAAGTCACGTGCCAATAAAACCTTCTCCGCCGTGACGAGCCACCGCTCCGCTTCCGCTCTGTTGCTGCCACTCGCCATTTTCCTCTGTTTCTCTCTCTAAAAATTTCTTAAATTTTTCAATTTCTTCTTTTTGAGGTGAGAGAAAATGGCCACGGAAGGAAATGTTGTGTTTTTTTCTTGGACCAAAAAGGACACGGCCGGTGTGAATTTTCATTACCATCCTTGCAATAATCCAATGTCTTCTAATTAAATATCGTTGTTTGTTTCCTAAAAATAGATTAAAGGTTTTTCTTCAGAAAGATTTATGAAGCTGTGGACATGTGTATTGCGTTGTTTAGTCTTTTACAATTTGTCTGAATAATTGCATCATGTGAGGGTAAGATTGTCATTTATTAGACATTTGATTGATGTACGTCCGTCCTTAATTATTGAGGGAGATTGTAGTTGGCCGATGGAGTGAAAGAAGATTAGTGGTTTCTTTCTCAAAAACGACAACGTTTTTCAGGGATTAATTTAATTGATTTTTTGACGGGAACGAAGGAGCGAACAGAACAGCTGATTGTTTGGTACTCCGGTTATAGACATATTCATATTGATTGAAGGGTATTTATGGTAGTAAGAGTGAACTCTGTGACTGCTGACAGTACTATCTGAACTAGATTTTCTCTTATTTTCTTTACTTCACTGTCCAAACCATGACAAGTCTTACTCTTCTCTGGAAGTCTTACTCTTCTCTAATTTTTTTTTTAATAAATTTAAATCTTATTTTTTGTTTTATATATTTTTTAATATAATTTATATTTAATTTTAATTATATTTTTTAAATTTAAAATAATTTAAAATTAATTATATATTTTTAAATTTAATTAAAAATAAAAATATTAAATTGATAAAAAAACACATCAATATCTACAAATTATTTATATTAACATATAAAAAATAAAAATAAATTAAAAAATAATATAATTATCTATTCAATTATATTTCCTGAATTTAAATTAAAATTATATTAAAAAAATTAACTACAAATAAGTTATAACTATTGTAATAATTCCAAGTTAACATTATATACAAAATTTATTATAAGTAAATTATAAATACAATAATATTAGTATCATTCCAAACTGAATGAATCCGGCCAACAGAGGCGAGCGGCTGGTTTGCATTTATCGTGCAACGCCGGTACAACTGCACCAGACTGAGACTGACTTCCATTTAATCTTACCGGAGAATCCTACGTTGCTGTGAAAATTTCATCTCAGCTCAGGTTTACTCAGGGCTAGCGCCAGGGATGGGATGGCAAACCACCAGTCGTTCTGGCCACGCCTACGTCCCGTTTGGGGTGAGAATGGGGGCTGTTATTCATCAATAATAATAATAATAATAACTATACTCAAACATTTTAAATTTATTACAAATTTGTATCTAAATGATTATGAATTTTTTAATAAATAATTATCAGATAAATATTTTGATGCTATAATCAATGATATAAATATTTTGACGCTATAATCAATGATATAGCAATCTTATATTAATGTTCATTTTATCTAAGATATATAAGTTTTGAACTAAAATTTAGAACATATAACTACTCTTAACTTAAGAATGCCATGGATGAAGTTAAAAGCCTTCTCCCTATTTTAAATCCATGTAATTTCATTTATTCATGCATTATTGGTGTGGTTATAGTATTTAGTTTTTTTAACGTCCAGTCTATTTTTCAAACTCACCATCTAATTTAGGTAACTTGTGCAATTAACTCTCAACTTTTTGACAGTGGCTTACTGGCTTGTAATTTATGTTCATGAAGTTGAAAATATAAAAATAGATGTCTTTTATCTTATGATTAATTATTCATAAAACAACTTTTTGTTTAATAAATATTTTTATTTAATACTTTTTATTTTAGATTTTAGTTATATCATTTTTTTTAGTATCTAGTTTTTATATTTTTTTTTCTTTTTGAATGCTTTTGTGGTTAACATTAGAGTGTGGTTAAATTTTATTCTTTTGTATTTAATTTTTTTTATATATATTAAAATGTACATTATAGTTTGACAACAATTATTAGAAGAAAAAATTTGATTATGTAAAACTTTAAAAATAAATTATTGAGAATTGATAGGTGTCTATTTATGTATCATTTTCATATCAATTCATCTATGTTTCTTTGCTATAATCCTTGGTATTTTTATGTTTTTGTGTGGTTTTGATGTTTGTAGGAGTTTTGGAGCAACTTGCACAAAAATGGAGTAAAACCCTTCATTTTCACCTCTGCTAGTCAACCATCTTCTCAAATTTAATTGTATTGATATACAATGAACCGGATAACATGTTATATATCGTTGGAAAGCTCTCGAAGTCTATTTTCTAGAGAAATTTACGGTTCATAAATCCATTCAGTGTACCGAAAGTTATAATTAAAATAGTGTGAGAAGTATAGAAATGTAATTCCACAAATCACTGCAGCATGTATAATACGGGACACTGTAGCAGGTTACTGTAGCAGAGTATATAAACACATTTTAGAGTTTTATTTGAATAACTTGAAGAGGGGAGAACGTGGAGGAGGCTGCATCTTTGGATTTCTCTCATCTCTTGGAGTTCTTGAAGGAGATTGAAGGCTTGGAAAGAGGAAGAACTACAAATCCTAAGAGATTTCATCAAATTTGCTAAGTTTTTCCCTTTCCCTTTCATTTTCTGGAATGTCTCCATATTGTATTGTATTTGTATTGTATCTGAATATGTGTAACTAAATCTGAATTGGTTGAGGGTGATTTCAAAGCCCTTGATATGGTGTTTGTGAGTTGATTGTGCAAGAAATTATTATCCAATTCTCTAATTGAAGTTGCTTGTATTTTCCCATGTTTAATGCTTATGATTACTTGCTGATTGTATTTGGGTGGCCAACTGAATATAATCTAGATATTGTCTATTGCTAGATTAGAAATCTTGATCCGTAATTGTCTTGAATTTCTAATCATTAGTAGCAAAATTGTGATCAGAGATTGCAATTGGAGAATATAACCTAAGTTAAATAATCCGAGCTTGTGTGTTTATTGCTTAGATCAACCTGTCTTTCTTTTCATAATGCATCCATTGAATTAAATTTAGAGAGCTTGTTCTAGGTTGTTTATGGATAGAGATTAAATAAAGAGCCTGTTTTATTTAACAACAAAGTAAGGAAAGATTGGGATAACAGAGCTTATTGTTATCTACGGTTGATAATTTCAATGGTGTAATTGGATGATAATTCTACAATTAATTCGCAAATCCATATCTTGTGGTGGAGAATGATCCCTTAACCAGATTTCTATCATTGATTAATTCCCATTTCAATTAAGTTTGCATTGTGTTATTCATTAATTACCGTCGTATTCAGTTTTTCATCTCGTTAATCAACCAACAAAACCCCCCATTTAGTTAATTGTTGATGGAAATAACAAATTCAATTAGAATCAATCCTCGTGGGAACGATATCTTACTTATCATTTTATTACTTGTGCGATTAGTATACTTGCTAGTTTCGAATGCATCAAGTTTTTGGCGCCGTTATCGGGGATTGATTTTCTAATCGATTTGTTATTTTGTTTTCATTGTTGATTCATATTTTGTTTTCTTTTCTGATTGTTTGTGTTTAGGCGACATGGCAGTAAACTTCGAACAATTCAATAGCCGATTTGAGCCACAATTACATTGGAGAGTAAATGAGGTAAGCACTCCGAACATTGAACAACAACTTTCTTGTGGAAAACATGGCTGTAGGACATATGCAGAAATCTTATGCATGTGGGGTATATTCTACCATGGACCATCCATTGGACATGTATCCAACTTTACAAGAAGGAGATATGGAACAAGCCAATGCCATGGGTGAATTTTCAGGACAAACAAGGCAATGGTGTGATCCCTTCTCTAACACTTACAATGCCGGATGGGAAGATCACCCTACTTTCAGTTACTGGAATCATCAACCAATCGCCCCAAATGCCATACCAAATCGGCCACAAGGTTTTAATCAACTTAGAGTGCAGCAACCATATCAAATGCAACCACCACCAATGCCACAGCCAGCACCACAACCAGCTTCACAAAACTCAGGTATGTCTCTCCAGGATATTGTTAATGCACTTGGCACTAACACAATGCAATTCCAGCAGGAAACTGGGGCAAGTATCCAAAACCTGGCAAATCAAATGGGACAATTGGCTACTAGCATGAGCAAATTCGAGGGCCAAGACTCAGAAAAATTATCTTCTCATACGGTGATCAATCCAAGCGAGACTGCTAATGCGATAACTTCACGAAGTGGAGAGCAATTAGATATCTTACTAGGAAAATCACAAACTGATGAAGGAGATGACACCACATCCACCATAAACAAAACATTAATTTCTCAGGTAAATCCTATAACTCTCATTCCTTCATATGTTACTCCTCCACTTTTTCCTAGTAGATTTGCAAAATCGAAGAAAGAGGAACAAGAACAGAAAATCCTTGAAACTTTTTACGAAATCGAGGTAAATATACCACTTCTGGATTCTATCAAGCAAGTGCCTCGTTATGCAAAATTTCTCCAAGAGTTATGCACCAATAAGAGGAAGTTGAAAGGAAATGAGAAGGTAAGTGTGGGGGAAAATGTTTCAGCTGTATTGCAAAGAAAAATTCCTCCGAAATGCAAAGATCCAGGTACGTTCACCATTCCATACACCATTGGTAAAACCAAGTTTGAAAGAGCTATGTTAGATTTAGGAGCATCTATTAATGTCATGCCATATTCTATTTATGCTTCTTTAAATATTGGACCTTTTACGAAAACTGGTATTACCATTTAGTTTGCTAATCATTTTAATGCATATCCTAAAAGAGTTGTGGAAGATGTGCTTGTGCAGGTGAATCAATTGGTTTTTCCAACAGACTTCTATGTCCTTAAAATAGAGGATGGGACATCTCCTAATCCAACACGATTCTTATAGGGAGACCATGTCTCGAAAACTTCTAGAACCAGATTGATGTTCATGATGGCACTCTCACCATAAGTGTTTGATGGCGAGGTGATTCGTTTCATTATTTTTGAGGCAATGAGGTACCCTAGTGACTTGCATTCTGTTTTTGCAGTTGATGTTATTGATTCTTTGCCACAACAACATTTTGAGTTAACTCCAAGAATGGATTGGATGTAACTATTAGTAAGCACATAGGGACAAAAAATTCTAAGGAATCAAAAATTTTTATACAAGTGTCCAAAGTAATGGAGAAAGCTATGGCATGCTTAGATGAACTAAGCCATAACCATAAGCAGTATATTTTTGTATATTGAAATTGTCTTATCTAATGAGAAACTTCTTCATTCTGTGATGAAGGCCCAACCGGTGGAGATTAAGTCCCTTCCAGATCATTTGAATCAATGGCTTCTTGGGTGGAATGGTACTTTGCCAATTAGAATATCCGTGTTTGTTATCCTCTTTTATGTGTCTTTAGTTTCGTTTCTGCTCTTTTCTTTTCCTTCCTTTTGTTTAATTTGAATTATTTCGTACTTCGAATTCATTTGTGCAACAGCTTGAGGAAACATCCAAAGGGGAGCTGAAACCATTGCCTGAAGGTTTGAAACATGCATATCTGGGAGAAGAACAAACCCAATCGCATTATCGGTAATATCTCTCCTTTTCTCTTCTTCAATGGATGCCGATATCTTTCTGTCGAACCTTCGTAAATATTTTCCTTCACTTCCTCAAAATGCTGTGTTTAAAATTTATAAAGTACGGATGACTAGACTTTGGGTATTGATGTTCCTAAATGTGCCTGCGGATATCCGATGGCTTATCAAAGCCAAGGTAAGATTGTCCGGTGAGCCTGATATTAATCTAGCAAAATACATGCCTGGTCTAGGGAAAAGCTACTACGCCAAAAGGCGAAGAGTGAAAAGGTTACAAGTATGTTATAAATGTGCTAGATGGAATTGTAACCAGACTTGTCGTTCATTAGGTTTTGCGTCCAGGAATAGAGAAGAGAAACTTTCATTTATTAAGAAGGGTTTGAGTAATGAGTCGCTGGATAATGTTTTGTTAACTCTCGAGTCACATTCTTGTGGACTTGTTCAGCGTGAATTGCTTAATCTATGGACACAATTTCTTGATGAATTGCAGTGTTATAGTCTAGGGAATCTGACTAAAAACGACCCTGTTTGCCAGTTTATAAGAAAACTGGATGGGAAGCAAATCTCCGACTCATAGAAGGCGTTTCAGCCATTACTGGACGTAAAACCAGAGGAAGATGTGAGCCACAATCACAACGACTTGTATATTTGAATGTGTGTTGTTGTTGTAGAATTTTTTTTCTTGTTTCGTTTGATCTGATTATCAATGTTGTTTTTGTGTTGTTGTTGTTTGTTGATTTTGTTTGTTTTAATTTCAATTTTCTTTTTGACAAACCATATGACTACCCTATGGCATAAGTACACGTGGGAGACAAGTGTGGAGGTTTTGTCAACCTCCACCGAAAGTGTATCTCCATTTTTAATACTTCACGTGGGAGACAAGTGTGGGGGTTTTGTCAACCCCCGCCGAAAGTGTATCTTCATTTTTCATGCTTCACGTGGGAGACAAGTGTGTAGGTTTTGTCAAACCTCGCCGAAAGCATATCTCATTTTTTCAAATCTTGGGGCGATAAATCTGCATCGAGCAACTCCCACCGAAATTATGTCCCCAGGTGTCAAATTTGAGAGTTTTACGTGTGTATATATCCATGCTGCATATTTTGAAATGTCATTTTATAACCTGTCTTGCACTTGAATCACATAATACCTAACGCACATCATTATCTTGCACAAGTTTAGAGCACTTTTAGAAATGGAGAAACACCAATTCGGCGATTCCAAAATATATGCGTATTTTGTGGATCGCAATTTGGTAAAGATGGAGAGTTTACAATAGCAGCTCTTGATCTTGGTAGGACATTAGCTGCGAGGGGTGTTCATTTGATTTATGGAGGGGGTAGTCTTGGGTTAATGGGGTGTGTGTCGACAGCTGCATCCTTAGGAGGAAGCAAAGTTCTCGGCATTATCCCTAAACCATTAGCTGTACGAGATATCGTAGGCAACACCATGGGGGAAGAGTTACAGGTTTCTAGCATGCATGAGCGTATTGCACATATGGTCATTAAATCTGATGCATTTATAGCTTTGCCCGGTGGTTATGGTATATTAGAGGAGATATTTCAAATCACCTCTTGGGCACAGCTAAACATCCATCGGAAACCCATTGGTTTGTTAAATGTCAATAATTTTTTTGATGGTTTGTTGTCTTTTCATGATCAAGCAGTAGAAAAAAACTTCATCTCACCGTTAGCGAGGCAAATCCTGGTTACAGCTTCAACTGCAGGGGAGTTAATTGATAAACTACAAGAATTTGTCTATTCGCCTGATCCAGCAACGGCTCGAATAGATTGGTTTGGAGAAGGCAATAAAAGGCGTAGACTGGATTTAACGCTCCATCTGTAATCTCTATCTCTTGGTTTGCTTCGTTTTTGTTTACTTTCTTTTTATTGTGTTTATTTGAGATTTTTCATGTTATTTCGGTTGAGCATTTTCAGGTTATTTCTTTCGTCCGAGGTAATGTTTTCTAATCTCGGTTTTTAGAGTGGTGGCTTAAAAAGTTCAATTTCTCTTGAAACGCATTCTGGATCTCTTCAAGCCATAATGGCTGAGTAAGGAGGCTGACTTCACAACCTTTTAGACCCATTCTAACTGACTTGTTTGTGTTTACTGATTTGTTGGACTTTATTATTTTCTGAGTAAGTTTAGTTTTATGTAATTTCGAGTTGTTGTGTGTTTTTGTCTTTATCAGTTTCGATTCAAAAAAAAAACATTGTGGAAAAACATGAGAATGGCAGAATATGGGGTTTTCTTAACTCTTGAAACGCATTCTCTCTCAATAAATCTGTAGTTTGTTTATTTCATGTTGTTTGAAGTGTCTTGTTTCTTGTTTTGTTCTTTCATAATAAAGGTATATAGGCTGAAACCTTAAGTCTGCGGGCTACTGGTCCTAAGGATTGTTGAAATATACAATCTTGACTCAGGTGTAACAACGCCACGTACCCCTTTTCTTGCATTTTGTGGGTCGATGATAAGATAATGATTGAATTAAGAATAACTCTTGGAAAATGATAAATGATGCATGGATCAGTGTGCTTGAAATGTTTATTGGTTTTCGCTTTGCTTTTGATTCCTTGCGCAACATTGAGCACTGAGCTATTACACTGAGTTATTTGTTCACTTAGAGAAAGTTTATGTAATTTAAATATTTCTTCAGATTTCAATGAATTCTAAAACTTGTTTGATGGTCACTCGAGGCGAAATCCTAGACTGTGCAATATTAGGGAAATGATTTAGGCCATCTTTGGACCGTTTGAGCCTTAATAGCCACCCTTGACTGAAATTGATCCCCAGTTACCCCTTTGAGCCTTTGTAAGCCTTTTTTCTTGTTAACTCACTAAAAGATTTCCTAACCTCAAATGAATTTGTTCCAAACAATTTATCCCTTACCTATGAGCATGTAGATCATTCACAATTAAATTCTGAGCTATGTTCTGGTTTTGGGAAGTTAGAGGAGGTTGGGATGTGTCATGAGTAATGCAAGTGAGTTCTATTACGTTTATAAAAAAAAAAGAAAAAAAGAAAAAAATAGCCAATCTGTACTTATCGTCCACGTACTTACACATTGAGGACAATGTGTTGTTTAAGTGTGGGGGAGGGGAAGTGTAATAAAAAAAAAGAAAAAAAGAAGAAAAAAAAGAACAAAAGAAGAAGATAAGAGATCTATACCCTTAATGTTCTTAAAAAGAATGAAACAACAAAGTGTGGGGGTGTAGTTTTCTTTTGTTTTCTGCAAAAAAAAAAAAAAGATTGAGTGTTCTAAATAAGTTTGGAGGAGTAACCTGGTGAATTGAAATAAAGTTGTGTTATAGGGTTGAGCTCTACATAGTCTTGAATGATTTTATGTGTTTGTAGGTGATTTAAGCCTAATTATTATCCTTTATCATACTTTCACCCAAGCCAAACGTTACAAGCTTAATAAAGTCCTACTTGATCCTTCGTGTTGTGCTGGTCTACATTAGTGGAGAGTGACTTGAAAAAGCAGGCCTATGGAGTTCGTTTATACACACATCTTTACTATTAAATATGATTCATTTTTATGCATAAACTCATCCGGGTTACAAGTGATTAGGTGAGAATGGCTCTACACACACACACACTTGAGGAATTGAAGTGAAGCGAAACTAATCTTCGGATAAAATTGTTGATCAAGTGCATTATTTTGAAGTTTTCCTTGGGTTATAATTAAGTACAATCTTTGAGGCCTATTTGCAAGATCAAGCATTTGTGTGTTTTAATTTTTTGTTGATTCTGTTCGGTTTAGTTTTATTTTATATTGTTGTAGTTGCTCGAGGACTAGCAAAGTCTAAGTGTGGGGGAATTTGATATGTGTCTATTTATGTATTACTTTCATATCAATTTGTCCATGTTTCTTTGCTATATTCCTTGGTATTTTTATGTTTTTGTGTGGTTTTGATGTTTGTAGGAGTTTTGGAGCAACTTGCACAAAAATGGAGTAAAACCTTCATTTTCACCTCTGCTAGTCAACCATCTTCTCGGATTTAATTGTATTGATATACAATGAACCCGATGACATATTATATACCGTTGGAAAGCTCTCGAAGTCTTTTTTCTGGAGAAATTTACGGTTTATAAATCCATTCAGTGTACGAAAAGTTGTGATCAAAACAGTGTGAGATGTATAGAAATATAATTCCACAAGCACTGTAGCATGTATAATACGGGGCACTGTAGCAAGTCACTGTAGCAGAGTATTTAAACACAGTTTAGGGTTTTATTTTCATAACTTGAAGAGGGGAGAACGTGGAGGAGGCTGCATCTTTGGATTTCTCTCATCTCTTAGAATTCTTGAAGGAGATTGAAGGCTTGGAAAGAGAAAGAACTACAAATCCTAAGAGATTTCATCAGATTTGCTATGTTTTTCATTTCCCTTTCATTTTCTGGAATTGCTATGTATTGTATTGTATATGTATTGTGTCTGAATATATGTAACTAAATCTGAATTGGTTGAGGGTGATTTCAAAGCCCTTGATATGGTGTTTGTGAGTTGATTGTGCAAGAAATTATTATCCAATTCTCTAATTAAAGTTGCTTGTATTTTCCATGTTTAATGCTTATGATTACTTGCTGATTGTATTTGGGTGGCCAACTGAATATTATCTGGATATTATCTATTGCTAGATTAAAAATCTTGATCCGTAATTGTCTTGAATTTCTAATCATTAGTAGCAAAATTGTGATCAGAGATTGCAATTAAAGAATATAACCTAAGTTAAATAATCCGAGCTTGTGTGTTTATTGCTTAGATCAACCTGTCTTTCTTTTCGTAATGTATCCATTGAATTAAATTTAGAGAGCTTGTTCTAGGTTGTTTAATGGATAGAGATTAAATAAAGAGCCTGTTTTATTTAACAACAAAGTAAGGAAAGATTGGGATAACAGAGCTTATTGTTATCTGTGGTTGATGATTTCAATGGTGTAATTGGATGATAATTCTACAATTAATTCGCAAATCCATATCTTGTGGTGGAGAATGATCCCTTGACCAGATTTCTGTCATTGATTAATTCCAATTTCAATTAAGTTTGCATTGTGTTATTCATTAATTACCGTCGTATTCAGTTTTTCATCTAGTTTATCAAACAACAAAACCCCCCATTTAGTTAATTGTTGCTGGAAATAACAAATTCAATT
>SNVD02009713.1:0-393657 GCA_013180625.2 Boswellia sacra
ATTTGAATTTCATTAAAACATATGAAATGTTTTAAATTGAGTAAGATTTCCAAAGGCTCAAGATTCACATCATTTGTATAGATATATATGACCAATTGATTGAACATTGCTCATGTGTCACATTCCTTGAGTCAATCCTTGTTCTTAAACTTTGGTGCCTTTAACAGGTAGTCTTCTCCTTAGCTTCAACACTTCATTTTAATAAGCCTCTTCTTGATTTTAAAATTATTTCAATGATCTTACTCTTGTACAGAAATAAACATGTTAGTAAATCTCAATTAATCAATGTGTATTGTTATCATCAAAATTATCATGTAGCCTTAGGGCTAACACCATCATGAACATCAATCTTGGTTCTAACAGTTTTCGAGAATGGTCTCCCTAAAAGAATCGAAGTTGGATTAGGAGATGTCTCATTCTCTATTTCAAGGACATAGAAGTTTGCTGGAAAAACCAATTGATTCACCTGCACAAGCATGTCTTCCACAATTCTTTTGGGATATGCATTAAAATGATGAGCAAGTTGAATGGTAATACCAGTTTTCGCAAAAGGTCCAAGATTTAAGGAAGCATAAATAGAATATGGCATGACATTAATAGATGCTTCTAAATCTAACATAGCTCTTTCAAACTTGGTTTTACCAATGGTGCATGGAATTGTGATCGTACCTGGATTATTGCATTTCGTAGGAATTTTTCTTTGTAGTACAGCTGAAACATTTTCTCCCACACTTACTTTCTCATTCCCTTTTAACTTTCTCTTGCTGGTGTATAACTCTTTGAGACATTTTGTATAACAAGGTACTTGCTCGGTAGCATCCAGAAGTGGTATATTTATTCGATTTTACGAGAAGTTTCCAGGATTTCTTGTTCTTGTTCCTCCTTCTTCAATTTTGTCAATCTGCTAGGAAAAGGTGGAGGAGCAACATAAGAAGGAATGGGAGTTATAGGATTTACCTGAGAAGTCAATGTTTTGTTCATGGTGGATGTGGTGTCATCTCCTTCATCAATTTGTGATTTTCTTGGCAAGACATCTAATTGCTCTCCACTTCGCGAAGTTATCGCACTAGCAGTCTCGCTTGGATTGATCACCATTTGAGAAGATAAATTTTTTGTGTCTTGGCCCTCGAATTTGCTCATGCTAGTAGCCAATTGTCCCATTTGATTTGCCAGCTTTTGGATACTTGCCTCAGTTTCCTGCTGGAATTGCATTGTGTTAGTGGCAAGTGCATTAACAATATCCTGGAGAGACATACCTGAGTTTTGTGAAGCTGGTTGTGGTACTGGATGTGGCATTGGTGGTGGTTGCATTTGAAATGGTTGCTGCACTCTAGGTTGAATGAAACCTTGCAGCCAATTTGGTATGCCATTTGGGGCGATCGGTTGATGATTCTCGTAACTAAAATTTGGGTAATCTATCCATCCGACATTGTAAGTATTAGAGAAGTGATCATACCATTGCCTTGATTTTCCTGAAAATCCACCCATGGCATTGGCTTGTTCTATATCTTCTTCTTGTAAAGTTGGATACATGTCCATTGGATGCTCCATGGTAGAATATACCCCACATGCATAAGATTTCTGCATATGTCCTACAGCCATGTTTTCCACAAGAGAGGTTAGCTCAGAAAGTTGTTGTTCAATGTTCGGAGTGCTTACCTCATTTACTCCCCAATGTAGTTGTGGCCCAAATCGGCTATTCAATTGTGGGAAGTTTACTGTCATGTCGCCTAAACACAAACAATCAGAAAAGAAAAACAAAAAAAAAAATACGAATCAACAATGAAAACAAAATAACAAATCGATTAGAAAATCAATCCCCGGCAACGGCGCCAAAAACTTAATGCGTTCGAAACTAGCAAGTATACTAGTCGCACAAGTAATAAAGTGATAAGTAAGATATCGTTCCACGAGGATTGATTCTAATTGAATTTGTTATTCCAGCAACAATAAACTAAACAGGGGGGTTTTGTTGATTGATTAACTAAATGAAATATTAATGCAAGTAAAGAATAACACAATACAAATTAAAACAGATTGAAAAATCAATGAGAGAAACCTGGTTAAGGGATCCTTCTCTACCACAAGATATGGATTTGCAAATTAATTGTAGAATTGTCATCCAATTACACCATTGAAATTATCAACCGTAGATAACAACAAGCTCTGTTATCCCAATCTTTCCTTACTTTGTTGTTAAATAAAACAGGCTCTTTATTTAATCTCTATCCATTAAACAACCTAGAACAAGCTCTCTAAATTTAATTCAATGGATGCATTACGATAAGAAAGATAGGTTGATCTAAGCAATAAACACACAAGCTCGGATTATTTAACTTAGGTTGTATTCTCCAATTGCAATCTCTGATCACAATTTTGCTACTAAGATTAGAAATTCAAGACAATTACGGATCAAGATTTCTAGTCTAGCAATAGACAACAACCAGATTATATTCAGTTGGCCATTCGAAATACAATCCAGCAAGCAATCATAAGCATTAGATATAGGAAAATACAAGCAAATTCAATTAGAGAATTGGATAACAACTTCTTGCACAATCAACTTACAAAAACCATATCAGGGCTTTGAAATCACCCTCAACCAATTCAGATTCAGTTACACATGTTTAAGAACGTGGTAAATACAATACAACATGGAGACATTCCAGAAAATGAAAGGGAAGGGAAAAACTTAGCAAATTTGATGTAATTCTCTTTGGATTGTAGTTCTTCCTCTTTCCAAGCTTCCTTTCTCCTTCAAGAACTCCAAGAGATGAAAGAATTCCAGAGCTTCAGCCTCCACCACGTTCTCCCCTCTTCAAGTTATGAAAATAAAACCCTAAAATGTGTTTAAATACTCTGCTACAGTAACCTGCTACAGTGTCCCGTATTATACATGCTACAGTGATTTGTGGAATTACATTTCTATACTTCTCACACTGTTTTGATTACAACTTTTGGTACACTGAATGGATTTATAAACCGTAAATTTCTCCAGAAAATAAACTTCGAGAGCTTTCCAACGGTATATAATATGTCATCGGGTTCATTGTATATCAATACAATTAAATCCGAGAAGATGGTTGACTAGCAGAGGTGAAAATGAAGGGTTTTACTCCATTTTTGTGCAAGTTGCTCCAAAACTCCTACAAACATCAAAACCACACAAAACCATAAAAATACCAAGGAATATAGCAAAGAAACATGGACAAATTGATATGAAAGTAATACATAAATAGACACCTATCAGAAACCGCCTCTCATGGAGAGGTCACAATCTATGCCGATGAGGAAGTTCCAGCACTCGGCGCCAATGAACGTTCCGGTTCTATCAATCGCGATGGCGAAGCAAAGGAACAGTCGGTTCTTTGAGTTAGACGAGGATGAGGGGGATGATGAGATGTTGCCGCTGCATGAGATTGTAGCGAGAGGGTCGGGGATGTCATCGAAGACTACGTTTCCTGTGTTGGAAGGTGTTGGGCGGACTCTCAAAGGGAAAGATCTACGGCTAGGGTTGTGTCATTTTCTTTATATAGAATTGTGAAATTTTCAGGAAATCCATATCTATTAAAAATTATCAAAATCATCCCTTATTCAGTCCCTATATTTCAAACTTTTTCATTTACACCATTAGACTAATTTTTTATAATTTTTAGAGCACTAAATGTTTTAATTTAATTTTTAAAATAAATTATAATAATTTTTTGCATATTTAAAATGTTATATTATTGCAAAATAATTTTTTTGATATTTTTAATTGCTTAATTTTCATCAAAGCAATTAAATAATGTGATTTTCATCGCTTTGAAATTAAAAAATAATTTTATTTATTTCATAAAATTTTCACATTTAAAAATTCATATTTCTAAAATTTAATATCTAAAAATATATTCTTTTCATACATATAATAATGTTATCTTTAATTTAAAGATTTTTAAAAATTATTTTTAATTTTAGATTAAAAATAAAATTATATTGTTTAATTATATTTAGATAAATTTATTAAAATTTTAAATATTATATTCACATATTTGAAAGAAAAAATGAAAAGAAAGAGGGAAATTTGAGAAGGAAAAGAAAAAATTATATTTTCACATACTTGTTAAACTTTTATAAAAATGTGATATATATGTGATTGAATAAGACAAAAAGTGACGAATAAGATGAATTGATAGGTTTCACTTTTAAGACATGGTTAAATTTCTCACTTTTTAAAAAAATTATCAAATAAAAAAATTATGAAGTGACAAATATGTAAAAAATTCTTATAGTGTAAGCACATCTAATGACGCCTCTAATGCCCTAAAGAAGACCTAGAACTCGTCTATTTATAGTCTATAAGAAATAGAATTCGAATCTGAGTTCGAAAAGAAATTCTAAAAATTTTCAAAATTGGTCTTGCGCAGGAGCGCCGCTAAAGTTGCACGGGAGCGCCAACTTTCTGGTTTCGAAAGCTTTGTTGTTTTGGATCTTGCGCCGCTACGCCACTTAGTGTTGCACTGGAGTGCCAAGTTTCTGATTTAGTTGTCCAAAACTTTTTCTCTTTTAGCCCTTTTTACTCCTATTTTTTATGTGCTTTATTAGGAATCCAATTTCTTTTTAAAGAATCTGCATTTAACTAAAATAGTAAATTTTTTTCTCCTTAATTTACTCAAAAGCTAATCAAAAATTAAATTTAAGGTTTATTAAATTAGTGAATAAAATTCACTAACAAATACAATTTCTTCCTAGATTTTTAGTAAATGGCAGATTACATGTTTCATTTTTAGGGTACGAGTGGGTCTAGCTGAAAAGCATTACGTTCTTATCTTTGGTTTAAAAAGCAAAGAAATTGAGCCTGATAGGCAGGACACAAGAAGAACAACTCAACGTAGCCAACGAACGTAATCAACAGTGCAATCATTAATTTTAATAGTGCAAGAGAAAACCTCGACGTATGCATAGCCGTTCAATTTGCTCTCGGAAAGCAATAACATAAAATAATTTTTTAAAAAGAAAAGTGATTAAAGCAAGAGCGAACAAATGAACGTTTGACTTGCTGAGCCGAAAGTTTTAATTTATAAATACAATTATTTTTACGCGGTCCTTTCATTATTCCAAATCAACAAAGCTAATAAGCTGATTCTCCAAAGCACCAACGAAACTTCAAGGGAAAGGGGTAAATTAAGTAGAAATTATAAAGTGATTTGAGGGCCACTTTGATTTTAGTTGTGCTACCATTATTAATCCATTTAATTAACTTAAAAAAGAGTGATCAGAGATAAATGAATTGGTGGGGCTTTAATTATAATTAAGAGTATCTCAAGCATGTAATTATTGTTGTAATTAAACAGCGACTAAAACATAACAATTATAACTTAGAATCTTCAATTTGTTCATGAGATGGTGCAGAGAAAGAAGCCTTCAAGGTAATTATTAAAGGTAACTATTAGGTAATGCTAAACTTACAATATTCAGGCAACATGATGTAGCAGCTTAAATGATCAAAATTTACTGGAGGAGAAAAAATAAAAATAGATGAAAAATTACATCTCTAATAGAATTTTACTACTTAAACTGCTACGTAATAATGTTATAAAATTTATGTTATATAAATATTATAAGCCTAGTATTATTACTTTAATTTATCCAACGCAGCAGAAAAGGAAACTTTCGGTAACTAGTACGATAATAGAAGTTAATGTAGTCATATATATAAGAAATATTAAGTTAAAGCCACCTTGCAACCTTTGATTATATGGTATATATGCACATCAAGTGAAGTCCTATAGGGATTGTAGAAAGAACAATTTAAAATATATAAATTCAATTTTTTATTAATCATCGTACGTATGGTCTGGCCGGATTTCCACGAGCCTTTCACACTTACAACAATAAAGTCGAATTTGTTTAATGAAATAGAAAATAGAAATACTGATTATTCTATTATTATATGAAAAAGCATTTGATACATCAGGAAGTGGTCGTGAACCTAAATTATATTTTTCATTCTAATTATATATATATATATATATATATATCAAATTAATTTTATATATCGAATAAATAATGTATACTTAATTAATGCCTTACAAACTGTCCTCATGTTTTTTGAAAATCTCATATGACATCTTTTGGTTTCATAAATCTTATAAACCTATGCTCTGTCGTTATGAACTTGTTTTAAAAATAATAATTAAAGGATAGATTTGTTAATTACGTAAATTATAGCATCCAAGTTAATGTTTAAGTAATTTTAGTTATAGTATTTCTTAATCATTTCATAAGACTAATAAGAACCTTAGATCAAAACCTAGGATCTTATCCAAGATCAAGGACGTTCTAATTCTAAATATCTTAAAATTTAATAATTTACAAACAAAATTAGTTTCAATAAATTAAATGTAATAAAAAGGTTAAAAATCTAAATTAATAGGTTATGTTGTAATCATGGAATTTAATTAAATCTTTTAATAATTTATTTATTTATACAACTTCTAATACTTACAAATCCGAAAATCACAAATTTCCTAAAAATTATAAATCTAAAAATATAAACATCCTTAATAATTAAACAAATGAAATCAAATAATTAACATGACGACAACATAGCACATTCAAAGTAACTTTTGAAAAGCTACAATTTTTTTGAAATTAATCCAATATCACCCAATTAAAATCATAATATGAAATTAAAATTAATCCCAAATTTTTTAGAAATTTATTTTTTTAATTTTAATTATTGTTGCTGTTGAAATTTCTTGTAATATCTTATATATAGGTAATATAGTCAATTTACACATTTTAACATAAGTTTTAGTTGGAGAGAATTTTTGAAAGTAAATGATGCTATATGGGATTTCATTAGACCCTAGGGAAGGTGTATGCAATTCACCCTTTATTAAAAACATGATTGAAATTTCCAAGCTCTTGTTTAACTGGGCCAAATTGACAATAATAGTGTTGTTTTCGAACGACAACAAGAATCCGCTATTGAAGATGTCGACATTATTTAATTGGATCTGGTCTCTTAACCATTTGACTGTACGTATGAATGCATTGCTCTGATGATAATGATCGTAGGATTCTCACTTTAACTTTTCTAAACTGTGATGTTAAACTCGAAGCGCATGTGAGAGAGAAAACCACTTCTTTGTCTTGGTAACACTCTCAAAGCTGACCTTCCTTGAAATCCAAAATCCTCTGAAAAGGTTTATATTTTATGTCTGCAACACGCTTAACTCTGTAAGGTTTGGTTTTTGGTACACTCTTGAATTTCCATGATATTTTTTTATAATTTTAAGAAGCTTATGTATTTGGGTTGTTTGATTGAGAGTAAGATATTATTTTTAATATTTCAAACAAGAGTTTCATTACAAATCATTATGAAACTTCATCGAGAATTCTGACTGATATTGAGTCTCAGATCTGGGTTTCCGCTCTATGGCTACCTAACTCTATGCAGTTCATGAATATGTTTTCTGCTATCTTCATTTTTTGGAGACAGCTCATGGGGATTCATGATTTGAAGATTATATTATATTTTCTTATGGTTTTCAAAGGATTGCTAAACTGTTCATGTTGTTGTTGTTGTTTTCTCTGTGGAGAACATCTACTCATGATGATCTGAAGAGTCAACTGGGGATTAGCAGTGAATGTTGATGGCCATGGACCCTCCTTCTTCTCATGCTACTGCTACTTCTCAAGTGGAAGTGAAGTATGATGTTTTCATTAGCTTTAGAGGCAAGGACACCCGCTACAGTTTTTTAAGCCATCTCCATGCAGCTTTGGGTCGTAAAAGTATTAAAACTTTCGTTGATGACCAACTTGAGAGGGGAGACGACATTTCCTTATCTCTTTTGAATACAATTAAAGCATCAAGAATTTCAGTTATTATTTTCTCAGAAAGTTATGCAGACTCCAAATGGTGCCTCCAAGAACTTGAACAGATTCTTGATTGCAAGAGAAGGTCCGGCCAAATTGTGATTCCAATTTTCTATCATATAGATCCATCAAATGTAAGGCATCAGAATGGATATTTTGGCGCTAAATTTGCCGAGCTTGAGAAACGTTTATGTAAGAGATTATACGACCTCGAGGGATTGAAGGCTGCTTTTGTGGAAGCACCCGATCTATCTGACTGGACCATAAATGACAAAAAGTAGGTGTTAATTCTCATTAAAATTTCTAATATTTCTAAATATTTTACCCTCCGCAATTTTTTTTTTTTTGAGTTAATGATAAAATAATATTTATCACAGTTGAATTGAATTAAGAATTTATAAATAACATTTTTCTTTAAGTATATAATCTTTGTAATTAACAATCCAAGAAGGTCTATGATTTTAACATATTGGTTAATTGATCCTCTTGATCTATACTCTTCCGTTAAAAGTAAATTGGTTTTCTTCTCTCTGACTTTGACTCTATAGCAATATCAAATTAATTATAAAAAATTATTCTCTTCAAAAGAGAAATTAATTTTATCCAATTGATTTAGAAATTTCCCATGTTCGAAAATGCGTGACTATAATTGCAAATAACATCTTCATTATTCAGCTTCAAATTAAAGCTATGCTGTTTTGTCCCCTTAATTCTTTTTATATTTCTTATACTAATTAAATAATGCTTTTTCTACCTTTTAGCCTGGAAACTGTATCTCTTGACGCAATTATTGGGGATATTTTGAAGAAACTAAATATTTTGAAGAACAAAGATGAAGCTTTTGGGGCTGCATATGCCAATAAGCTCAACGAATGTTTAGAAAAGAGATTATACGACCTGCAGAAATTGAAGGCCGACCTGGATGGATGGAAGGCTGCTTTGGTGGAAGCAGCCGGTCTGTCTGGCAGCATTATTGATTACAAAGGGTAAGTGTTAATTTTAGATCCGTCGTAATAGAATTTGAATTCTACTCTCATGTTTAGGGATTTTAAGCCAAATTTATTTCAAATAATTATGTTAGAGTTTGATCTTTAGATTTGAGGTTAATTTATTTAAAATAAGCACATTTTATGGTCGATTTCTAAAATTTAAGTGTAATTGAAATTTATTTCATAATGACACATAAGTGAATTTTTTGGCAGCACACTATACACAATAACTCTCAAATTTGGTCTCTTACAAAATAGCTTTGGTCGTTCTAATATATATAACAAAATAAAGATTCCATTAATTAATTTGCACAAAGTTTTTATAAGGTAAGCAAATTTTGTAACATAATATTTTAATTTCTTTAAAAATTTATTAAAGTCTTAATTAAAAAAGAAACATTGTTACTACGGTTTTTTTCTATTTATTGTGGTATACGGTTTCCCAATCCTCAAAATCCCAATCATTATAAAACCATCCTTATCACATTTTCTTTATTCGTCAACTCAAATTACATTGATTTTCTTCAAGAAGCAGGAAATTAATGAAAATCGAACTAAATTTTTTGATTGATCATCTCACAATATCGAATTGATTATTAAAAATATTCTCCAAAATTAATCATTCCCTTCCAGAAAGAAATTTTCATCATCAATTGCTTCTTAGATATTTCCCGCGTTCAAGAATACACAAAGCGTCATTTTCCGTCTATGAATTTTCAGTGACATTTATATCAGCTTAGAAAAAATTTGTCCTTTATTTATTTTTTTATAGTAAGTAATGCTTGTTTTATCTAGGCCTGAAACTGGACTTATTGACACAACTGTTGCGGATATTCTGATGAAACTAAACGAATTGTTTCCAGTTGACAACATGGACCTGGTGGGAGTAGAATCGAGCATCCAAACAATGATATCTTTATTGTGCATCGGGTCAAACGATGTTCGCATTGTGGGAATTTGGGGTATTGGTGGTATAGGTAAGACATCAATAGGTCGTGCTATATTCAACCAAATTTTTAAGCAATTTGAAGGTTCTTACTTTGTTGAAAACTTTAGGGAAAAATCAGAGAAAATTGGTGACTTAATTTACTTGGAGCAAGATTTTTTTGATAAGATATTGGATGATAAACATGCCAGTATAGGAGAACCTTTAACAAAAATAAGGCTTAAACGTAAAAAGGTTCTCCTTACATTTGATGATGTGACATCCCTTGAACAGATAAAAAAGTTAATTGGGGATTTTGGAAATTTGGGCTCTGGAAGTAGAATCATCATAACAACAAGAGATAAGCAGGTACTTAGAAGTTGTGGACTTGGTGATGCTGATATATATGAGGTTGAGGGATTATCTGATGCTAATGCTCTTCTACTTTTCAAAAAATATGCCTTTGGAAAACAATTTCCCATTGATGAAGTTTATGCGAAGCTATCTCACAAGATGGTATCATATGCTAAAGGTGTTCCGTTAGCTCTTAAGATCTTAGGATCATTTCTTCGAGGCAAACCAAAAGAAGATTGGGAAAGTGAAATGAAGAAATTAGAAAAATATCCTCATCAGGATATCCAAAGGGTGCTAAGGAGAAGTTATGACGGATTAGATGGTGATAGTCAAAGTATATTTCTAGATATCGCATTTTTTTTTAAAGGTTGGAAGACTGATATTGTAAAAGACATTTTGGATGCCAGTGGCTTCTATACACAAATTGGTTTAAGTCATCTTGTTGATAAGTCCCTCATAAGTATATCATACGATTACACCATTGGTATGCATGATTTGCTTCAACAAATGGGGAGGGATATTGTTCAAGAAAAATGTGATCCTGGGAAACGTAGTCGCTTGTGCCATCACGAGGATATCAACGATGTGTTGAACAAAAACACGGTGAGAGTTAAGACATTAATGTCATCCTATTTAATGTTATTCAATTAGATTTAATTATTATCAGATTAAATAGATATGTTATTTAAAAATTATCACTTGTTGCAAGTGAAAATTTTAATTCCTTAGAAAATTTAGTGTTGAGTGTACTTAGAGAAGGGGTACAGAGAGAAATTTTTAGAGGTTCATATAGTCCCCATTTAATTCAATAGTTAATTTCAAAAACAAAAGAGAAACAAATAATGATTCCAACTTGTTGACCTTCTACATGATTAAATCTTATGAGATAAAAGATTCAATTTTTGTAGTTAATGTTTTAAGTGAAAAAAATCCTATTTAGGCGTATATTAATTTAAAGATTTTGGAGTTATGAATTAGCTTAAAGATAAAGACGTTAAGTGCATATGTTAGATGTCTTTTATCTAAATATTTTGAAAAGAAATTTAGTTGGAAGTATAAAAAAATTGAGAGCATAATAATAACAACTAATTTAAGCTTTAAACTTTTGAAGTTGACTGTCTGTTGTTTTTTAGGGAACTGAAAAATTACTAGGCATATCCTTTGACACATCTGCAGTGAGCCGAGTAAGATTAAAAAGTGATGCTTTCGCTAAAATGTGTAATCTGAGGATCCTGGAAGTTTATAGTTCACAAGACCAAGATAGTTCAACTGAAAATAAGTTCAGCGGTGTTGAACGGCTTGAATCTTTTTCCTATGGGCTGACGTACTTTAACTGGAAAGCATACCCTTCTAGATCATTGCCATCGGATTTTTCTGCAGAGAAGCTTGTTAGGCTTGAGATGCGGAGCGGCAAATTTGAACAACTTTGGGATGATGATCAGGTATAGATATAGCTTGATATTTGTCAGCAAATTATAAATTTAAAGAGATGCTAATTTGAGTTGGTCTTTAATTAATCTGTTTCCTTTCTTACAGAATCTTAAAAATTTGAAATACATTAATCTCAGTAACTCCACACAGCTAAAAAAGATTCCAGATCTCTCCAAAGCCGAAAAGCTTCAGGAGCTAATTCTAAATGGTTGCACAAGTTTGGAAAATATCAATTCCGTTCAGTATCTCAATGAACTTGTCAATCTAAATGTAACCAATTGTTACAGCCTTAGCATTGTTCCAAATGGCATTCGGTCAACATTTATTTCTTTCAGAGACTGTTCAAATCTCTTGTTGGCTCCCGGGATCTCATGCAAAGTCGAAAAGTTAGATTTATCTAGAACTGCAATAAAAGAATCTCCCCTCATTGAACATCCATCAAGATTGGTTAGATTGGATCTTTCACATTGTTCAAGGCTTGAGAGCGTCTCAAGCAGCATTTGTGAATGTAAACTTCTCGAATCTCTTTATCTCAAGGGATGCCCAAAACTTAGCGTTGTTCCAGATGGCATCAAGTCAAGGTTTTTATCTCTTTTTGGCTGTTCAAATCTCATGAAGGCTCCCATGATTTCATGTGAAGTGGAATCCTTGGATTTATCTCGTACTGCAATAAAAGAATCTCCCTCCATCGAAATTTCATCAAGGCTAACTAGTTTGAATCTTTCAAACTGTTTGGAGCTTAAGAGTCTCTCAAGTAGCATTTGTGAGTGTAAACTTCTCAAATTTCTTTATGTCAAAGAATGTCCAAAACTTAAACGGCTACCAGATGACATAGGGAACTTGAAAGATTTGGAGATATTCGACAGTTCTGGTACTGCTTTAATGCAACTTCCGCCATCCATCACAAAGTTGGGCAAAGTCTGTTCGCTACGCCTGTCTCAAGGGATGGATCTAGAGCCATTGACTTGGTTACTGAGTTGTTTAGCAGGTTCGAGGTCCTTAAAAGATCTGCAGTTGGCTAACTGCAGAATCACGGTGTTACCCGACGTTCTTGGCCAATTAAGCTCACTAAAAAGCTTAAATCTATCTGGAAATAACTTTAAGAGGATGCCAGCAATCAATGCCCTTTCCGATTTGGACTTTCTAGATATGAGCAATTGTGATAGCCTTAGCGTTGTTCCAGATGGCATTCAGTCAACATTCATTTCTTTCAGAGGTTGTTCAAGCCTCACGCTGGCTCCCAAGATCTCATGCAAAGTGGAAAAGTTAGATCTATCTGGAACTGCAATAAATGAATCTCCCTTCATCGAATATCCATCAAGGCTAGCTAGTTTGAAATTTCAGGGCTGTTCAAAGCTTGAGAGTCTCTCAAATAGCATTTGTGAGTGTAAACATCTCCAACATCTTTCCCTCAATGGATGCCCAAAACTTAGCATTGTTCCAGATGGCATTCAGTCAACATTCATTTCTTTCAGAGGTTGTTCAAGCCTCACGCTGGCTCCCAAGATCTCGTGCAAAGTGGAAAAGTTAGATCTATCTGGAACTGCAATAAATGAATCTCCCTTCATCGAATATCCATCAAGGCTAGCTAGTTTGAAATTTCAGGGCTGTTCAAAGCTTGAGAGTCTCTCAAATAGCATTTGTGAGTGTAAACATCTCCAACATCTTTCCCTCAATGGATGCCCAAAACTTAGCATTGTTCCAGATGGCATTCAGTCAACATTTATTTCTTTCAGCGGCTGTTCAAATCTCATGTTGGCTCCCAGGATTTCATGTGAAGTGGAAGAGTTAGATTTATCTGGAACTGCAATCAAAGAATCTCCCCTCATTGAAAATCCATCAAGGCTAACTAGCTTGAAATTTCAGGGCTGCTCAAAGCTTGAAAGTCTCTCAAGTAGCATTTGTGAGTGTAAACTACTCAGATCTCTTTATTTCAATGCATGCCCAAAACTTAAATGGTTACCCGATAACCTTAGGAATTTGAACGAATTGGAGACACTCGAAATTCAGGGTTGTAATTTAATACAACTACCTCCATCGATTACAAAGTTGAGCAAACTTCGATCTCAATGTATGGGTCAAGAGCCATTGAATTGGTCACTGACTTCTTTATCAGGTTTTACGTCTTTAAAAGATGTGAAGTTGGCTAACTGTGGAATCACCACGTTACCTGATGATCTTGGCCAACTATACTCACTAATTTTCCTAGATCTATCTGGAAATAACTTTGAGAGCATGCCAGCAATGAATAACCTTTCTAAATTTAGGTATTTGGACATAAGCTTTTGCGAGAGTCTTACTTCTTTATCAGAGCTACCAAGAGAAATATCTGTTGTAGCAGATAATTGCTCATCATTGAAATCAATATCAAATTTATCATTTGTATTCTCTGGGAGCCGGTGTCGAGGAGTAAACTTTGCTAATTGTTTGAAACTAAATCTAACAGAAATGCTTCAAAAGGTTTGTCCTTCAAATCTCTCTTAATTTCCTTTTTTATAACATTAATTCTTACATTTTATTAATTATATAACTTAAATCTAATTTTAAAATTATGCTCATTTAGTATTGATTTCCATTTACACAGGAATCATGTCGAGCAATTTGTAATACTGTCATGTACCCTGGAACTGAAATACCAAATTGGTTTAGCTTGCGAAAAAGGGGATCTTCTATAACTCTGGATCAGCCACCAAATTGTTGCAAAAAAAGAATTCTCGGTTATATTCTATCTGTTGTTGTAGCATTTCCAAAAGAATACTATGTTGAAAACTTTCACGTAAGTTGTTTATCATTGATCAAGATGGGAAATGATCAGTTGGAAGCTCATAAAAGCTTTTTGCATCCTTGGTCGGGATTTCATGCGATGCCTAAATTTTATGTTGGGTCAGATCATGTATTCCTGGGCTTTCATTATGAGGGGATAGGGACATATCCAATTGATATCGTACATTTAAAGGATGAGGTAGAGGAATTGGGGAATAGTAAAATGTTGATAAAATTCCATGCTGGTAATTTGGAGGTGAAACAGTGTGGATTCCATATTCTGTTTGCTGAAGCAGAGAAAGATACACCACAGTGTAGCCCAAGGTAACCACAGTGTCTTTTCACTGCAATGATATTTTAAGAGGTTTGTCACTTTTAATCTTTTATATAAGTCGGTTTTAAAAGTAAACAGACAAGTGTAACCCTAAGGCCCAAAGTCAAGCCTGCTCATTCCTATATTTGTCATCTTAGGATTTTTCCTAAATTACAAAAATTGCCACTCATATAAATCAAGCAACTTTTCCTCTTTTGTCTTTTTGTATGCCCTAGCTGCCCTCTCATCAACCTCCCTCTCATTGTGTTGACTCTCATCACCTCTTGAACGCTTGCTCTTATCTTGCTCTCTATAAAATTTAGTTATTGTTTTTATTTTTTATTCTACAATGACCCTATATCTCTCTTTACTAGGTCTCATATCTGAGTTTTTAAGAAAAACTATAACTATCATACTTGATAGACATTTATATTTTTTTATTTTTCTCAAAATTAGAAATATTAGAGTCGATATTTCGCATTTATAACTTAAGTCAATATTTCTCATTCATATTGTAAGTGAGTGGTCCTTTTTTTTCTTATCGAAGATTCCATTTGAATTTTTTAATTAAAATTTATTTGTAGCCGTTTATCTTAGGAAAAGAAGTCGGTGATAAAGAGAGAACCACAGTCAAAGAGATTCAGAAATAAAATCAAAAAAAAAAAAAAAAGATGAACACAATCTCAACAAAACCCATGCGATGGCTATTGAAAACTTGATGTGGTCGATCTGAGTTTTTGTTTTTTAGATAATAATAGAAATGGCTTTCTTTATAGCCATGATTTCTTGCTTTTTTTTTATTTATTTGATTGTGACGGGAAAATTGCAAATGTACGATCTCAAGAATGGAAGGATTTCTTAGCCGAATGTTTGAAAAACAAGGTAGATAGAAGCAAAAAAAAGAGTAGAGGGTTTTCTTTTTTTTAAATAATGATAACAAATTTTTTTTTTTTTATGTCATAGATCAAAGAATAACCAGTTTGCCCCCTGATCTGTTAACTTTTAATGTTTGTCAAAATCTGAAACTATACTAACATCCCAGTTTTTGACTTGTCCTTAACTATTATTAGGGTTAAGACATAAATTAAACAAGGTGCTTTCTGAATAATATTGGAGAAAAAAAACTACCTAGATTAGCTCTCTTATACATTAATTAATTTTGAAGCTACATGGTAATATTACTCTCTCCATTTTAATTTGTTTAATTAATTTATTTATATAAGGCAAAAACGTGTGGTATCATCCTTTTTTTGGCTTGTCCAAGAGTTTATTTCAAATTTTTAATTAATTTTTTTTTGTAGGCATTTATATGATAAAAATGAAGACGGTGAGGAACCACAACCAAAGAGATTGAAAACTTTTAATTTACTCTAATGATGGATCAAGTTCAAGGTAATAAGATTATTATTATTATTTTATTTCATTTAATTTAAGCATTGGGTAGCCCAATGATATTGATTTTAGCACAAATTTCTAAGATCAAATTTGTCCCAAAGATAGAGCTAAAATAGAAGACTACCCTATTATGCATGTGTCAATCTAGCATACATTTCAACTAACAATATTGGGTCTAATATCTCTCTCAAGACTTGTGATTATCGTATAGGGTTATTATATTCTCTTAAAAAAAAAAATTTGTTCAAGACACGTGTATAATATCTATTAACTTTTAGTGATTAGAGGATTTATTGGTAGAGAATCGAATTTAGCTATTAGCTTTTAATGTTTAGATACTCCCTTAGCCTTGCAACATTGTCTACAACCTTTTATACCTTTGGGATAGCCTACAAAGGTACATTTTAATGCTCTAGGTTCCAGTTTCCCATCATTCATGTGTGAATATGCTATGCATCCGAACACTCTCTAGTGTCATAGCTAGTTGGTCTACTACACCATGTCTCCTCAGGTGTTTTACAATCAGAGCTGTAGAAGGGCTTCTATTTACTATATAGGCTATAGTACTCACAACTTTAGCCTACAACTCTTATTCTAGTCCTACATTAGAAAGCATGCCCCTAAATCTCTCGATCAAAGTCCTATTCATTCTCTCAGCTAAGCCATTTTGTTAGGGGATATGCCTAACTATTTTTTGCCTTACAATCCCATAGTCTCTCCAGTAAGAGTCAAACTGATGACTAAAAAACTCAAGCCCACTATCTATCCTAAGTCTTTTCACCTTTTTACTAGTTTGAGTTTCTAAAAGCTTTTTTCATAGTTTAAACTTCTCAAAAGCTTCATTCTTATGTTTCAACAAGTAAATCCACACTGCTAACTAGACCCTAGAAATCTGAATACGCATAATCAAGATTACCCTTCATAGTATGAACACCCTTTGGAAAACGTAGTCAACATTGCTTACCAAAGACAAAGTACTTGCAAAACTCAAGCTTTCGCACTTGATCACCACCCAATAACACTCGACTACTTAGCTTCGTCAAACCTTTTATTGATATGACTAAGCCTTTGATGCCAAAGCTTGGTTTTATCCCTATCAGAAGTTTTCCAACTGCTAATTCACTAATTAAAACCTCTTTTTGCAACATGTACAAGCCATTACTAATCTTAGCTTTCATAACAACTAGTGCTTCCTTTGTCACACGTAATAGTCTAGACAATGCCTTGTATTCAAAACCCATTTTATCTACTATGCCTAAGGAAATCAAGTTTCTTTCTAACCTAGGAACATGCCTGTTGACCCAGGTATGACCTCCCAAGAGGGGGGGTGAATTGGGTTTTATTTATCAAAACGAATTTATAAAACTTTTCTTGAAAGATAAAAATTATTTCACTTTTTCTTTTGAGAATAGAAGTGAAGAAGATGAAAATAGAAGTTATCTAAGATGCAATCAAGAGAATAGCAATAATAAATAATCTCAAGTGCAAGTAAATGTAAAGAGTATAGGGATAGAGAGAGTGCAAACTCAATTTACGTGGTTCGGCAAACCTTGCCTACGTCCACGGGCTCCTAGCTCCTCCACAAGCTAGGCTTTCCACTAAGTTGTAGAATACTTTACAACTTGCTTGATGAACAACTTCACCAAGACTTTTTTCCTTCAACTCTTGATAACACCACACCAAGAGTTCTTCTTGATGAACAACCTCACCAAGGAAAGAGTTCTCTCAAGGATATCTTTTATCCTTTACAAGAAGATCTCACTCTCACACAATATAAGAACAAAGAAAAATTTTTACAACAAAAGTACAACTCTCTTCAAAGAGTAGATAAAGAATATAAAAGCTCTATAAACTTGATATTTCTCTTGGCTTTTTTGCTTGATAAAATGCTTCTCTTGCGCTTGTTGAATGCATGGGAGAATGGCTCCTTTTATAGGCAAATGAGATGAACTTAATCAAGTGAAGACACCATCTCCAAATTTTCTGCCCACCATAAAAACTGTAATCTTGTCTGCCATTTTTGTCAATGTTCCGTTGAAATTTGAAAATCTGTAAAACATAAAAGATCTGCACATTTGAATAAGCTTTCCAACGCATCAAGAATCAAGTCATTTTGATATCTGTAGCTCAAGATATGGCCAAAACACCATTTGGTGCTCATGTGACTTGATTTTTCCTCCATGTGTCAGTCCACCGACTTGAATGATAATTCTGTCAGTCTTCCGTTTGAAATTTGAATTTCTTCAAACCATAAAAGATCTTCATATTTTAATAAGCCTTCCAAAACATTAAGATTCAAAGAATTTGGATATCTCTATCTTAAGATATGGCCAAAACACCATTCGGTGCTCATGTGAGTTGATTTTTCTTCTCTGTGTCAGTCCACCGAATTGCATGTCAATTATGTCGGCCTTCCATTTGAAATTTGAATTTCTTCAAAAAATATGAAATGTGCCCCATTAAGTCATCTTTCTAATGCCACACTAAACATAATATCGGGTCTACTAGCAGTTAAATACAAAAGAGAGCCAATCATACCTCGATATTTTGTTACCTCAACATCTTTTCCTTTCTCATCTTTGTCAAGCTTGGTTAATGTACCCATAGGTGTGTTATATGTCTTGAATTATCCATGCCAAACTTCTTGAGAAGATCTCTTGTGTATTTAGCTTGATTTATGAAGATCCCATCCATTGATTGCTTGATTTGAAGTCCAAGGAAGAAATTTAATTCTCCCATTAAGCTCATTTCAAATTCTTGTTGCATACACTTGGAAAATTCTTCACACATAGAAATATTAGTAGCACCAAATATAATATCATCAACATAGATTTGAACAATTAATAAATCATCATTTTTTGTTTTAACAAAAAGAGTAGTATCAACTTTTTTCATTTCGAAACCATTATCAATGAGAAATTTGCTCAATCTATCATACCATGCTCTTGGTGCTTGTTTCAAGCCATAAAGTGCCTTTTTGAGTTTGAAAACATGGTTTGGAAAATCATGATTTTGAAAACCAAGAGGTTGCTCTACATATACTTCCTCCATAATGTAACCATTTAAAAATGCACTTTTGACATCCATTTGATATAATGTAAAATTTTTATAACATGCAAATGCACACAACATTCTAATTGATTCTAATCTAGCAACCGGTGCAAAGGTTTCCTCATAATCAATACCTTCTTCTTGATTGTATCCTTGAGCAACAAGTCTAGCTTTGTTCTAATAATGGTGCCATTTTCATCTACTTTATTTCTAAAAATCCATTTAGTGCCTATAATAGAATGATTTTTGGGTCTAGGGACTAATTCCCAAACTTGATTTCTCTCAAATTGATTCAATTCTTCTTGCATAGCCAAAATCCAACTTTCGTCATTTTCGGCTTCTTTAAAAGATTTTTGGTTCAAATTGAGAGACAAATGCAAAATGATTACAAAAGTTCCTAAAAGAAGATCTAGTTTTCATACCTTGTGATGGTTCACCAATAATGAGATCTTTAGGGTGAGCTTTTGCATACCTCCATTCCTTTGGTAATTCTTGGGAAGAATCATTTACTTCCTCAAGCTTTTCTTGTTGAAGTTGTAATTCATCTTGGCTCTTTTCATCAAGCCTTAATTCCTTGATTTGCCTTTCTACCTCAACAATATCATCATCTAAATTCTTTGAAGAAATAACATTAGTTTCATCAAATTCAACATGCATAGATTCTTCAATAGTAAGAGTCTTTTTGTTAAAAACTCTATATGCTTTACTATGGTTGGAGTAGCCAACAAAAATTCCAACATCGGCTTTTGCATCAAATTTTCCAAGGTTATCCTTGGTGTTTAAAATAAAACATTTACATCCAAAAACTTTAAAAAATCCAATGTTGGGTTTCTTCCTTTCCAAAGTTCATAAGGAGTTTTCTTTATTAAAGCTCTAACATGGACTCTATTGATTATAAAGCATGCAGTATTAACGGCTTCGGCCCAAAAATATTTTGGCAAATTATTTTCAAGCAACATGGTCCTAGCCATTTCTTGGATAGTCCTATTTTTTCCTCTCAACAACACCATTTTGTTGTGGAGTTCTAGGTGCGGAAAAATTATGTTCAAAACCATTTTCATCACAAAGATTTTCAAACGCAACATTGTCTACTTCACCACCATGATCACTTCTAATGGATACAATAGAATGCCCTTTTTGATTTTGGACTCTTTTTGTAAATTTTGAAAAAGCTTGTATGGCCTCATTTTTAGTTTTCAAGAATAACACCCAAGTGAATCTTGAATAATCATCCACAATAACAAAAACATAATACTTTCCACCAAGACTTTGAGTTCTTGATGGTCCAAATAAATCCAAATGAAGTAATTGTAGAGGTTTATTTGTTGAAATAAATTTCTTTTGTTTAAAAGAAGTTCTCACTTGTTTTCCAAATTGACAAGCATCACAAATCTTATCCTTTTCAAATTTTATTTTTGGAAGACCATCAACTAAATCATTTTTAGAATTTTTTGAAATTGTGTTCATGCTAGCATGACCTAACCTTCTATGCCATAACCAAGCATCATGATTAACAATGAAACAATTTTCTACATGATCATTAACATCAATATCAATTGTATAAATATTACCACATCTATTACCAACAAATAATGTCTTATTGTTACTAACATCCTTAATCACACATCTATTAGGCTCAAAAACAACAAAATATCCCTTATCACATAATTGACTAATGCTAATCAAAACATGTTTCAAACCATTAACAAGCAAAACATCTTCAATAATAGGTGAAGAAGGGTTACCAATATCACCATGTCCGATTACCCTTCCTTTGACATTATCACCGAAGGTCACATATACTCCTTTCTTCATGATTAATCTTGAGAACTTGGAGGCATCTCCGGTCATATGCCTTGAGCATCCACTATCTAAGTACCACTTGTGTTTGCCACTCCTTTGTCTCTCATCGTCACTTAAAGCCATGAAGCACATGTTTGCCACTTCGCAATCTTCTTCTTCGGTAGAGCTAGCTTCACTATCATCCCAATTTGTGGCTTTCATTGCTTTGGATTTCTTGTTTTGACTTTTGAAGTAAGGACAATCCATCTTTACCTGTCCCGGTTTCTTGCACTCATAGCAAATGACTTGATCATTTTTCTTATCTTGCTTTGAGCTTTGCCCTTTGTACTCCCTTCTAGAGTTCTTCTTGAATCCTTGGTTTCTTCTAATCATCCTTTTTAGCTTTCTTGTGATGAATGCAAGATCTTCATCATTTCCTTCATCGTTGGACTCATCATCTTCTTTTGTTGAAGATTTGAAAGCGATATTTTTCTTTTTCTTGAAATCTTCTTCGTTCTCCTTCAAGGTGATTTCATGAGTCATGAGAGAATCCATAAGTTCTTCTAATGGTAGTTTGGTGAGGTCCTTTGCTTCTTGAATTGCCGTCACCTTTGGCTCCCAAGATTTTGGTAGAACCTAAGAATCTTTCTCACTATTTCAACATTAGAATAAGATTTACCAAGAGATTTCAAACTATTAATAATATCCGTAAATCTAGTAAACATTTCAGAAAGTGATTCATCTGATTTCATCTTAAAAAGCTCATAACTATGAATAGCATACTAATTTTAGATTCTTTAACTTGACTGTTTCCTTCAGGAGTACTTCAAGGTGTCCCTCTTGTGCAATATTTCTTGTGCCTTAGAACAAGTAGATATTCTATTAAACTCATTTCTATCTAGAGCACAATACAACACATTCATAGCTTTAGCATTCAAACTCAAATTCTTTTTATCATCTTCACTAAACTCTTAGGTTCTTTAAGCATGCATTCCCCATTTTCAATTTTGGTAGGAACAAAAGGTCCTTCCAAAACAATAGACCACAAATCATAATCAAAAGATTTCAAGAAAATACTCATTCTAGTTTCCAATAAGAGTAATCACTTCCATTAAAAAATGGAGGTCTAGAGATAGAAAGTCCCTCAACATATAAGTTGAATTAAACGTTGCCATAGCTCAAAAATCGATTAAGATTTAAAAAATTTAGCAACCTTGCTCTGATACCACTTGTTGACCCAGGTATGGCAACCCAAGAGGGGGAGGGGGGGGGGGGGGGGGGGGGAATTGGGTTTTTATTTATAAAAACGAATTTATACAACTTTTCTTGAAAGATAAAAAATATTTCACTTTTTCTTTTGAGAATAGAAGTGAAGAAGATGAAAATAGAAGTTATCTAAGATGCAATCAAGAGAATAGCAATAATAACTAATCTCAAGTGCAAGTAAATGTAAAGAGTATAGGGATAGAGAGAGTGCAAACTCAATTTACGTGGTTCGGCAAACCTTGCCTACGTCCACGGGCTCCTAGCTCCTCCACAAGCTAGGCTTTCGTACTAAGTTGTAGAAATACTTTACAACTTGCTCTGATTGGTAACAACTTCACCAAGACTTTTTTCCTTAAACTTCCTGACAAAAACCACACCAAGAGTTCTTCTTGCTGAACAATCTCACCAAGGAAAGAGTTCTCTCAAGGATAACTTTTATCCTTTACAAGAAGATCTCACTCTCACCACAATACAAGAACAAAGAAAATTTTTACAACAAAGTACAACTCTCTTCAAAGAGTAGATAAAGAATATTAAAGCTCTCTAAACTTGATATTTCTCTTTGTCGGGGCCTTTTTTGCACTGATAAATGCTTTTCTTTGCGCTTGTTGAATGCAGGGAGGCACATCGGCCCCTTTTTATAGGCAAATGAGATTAACTTAATCAAGTGTGAAGGACACCATCTCCAATTTTCTGCCCACCATAAAAAACTGTAATCTTGTCGCCACTTTTTTTGGCAATGTTCCGTTGGAAAATTTGAAAATATGTAAAACAAAAAGATCTGTTACATTTGAATAACTTTCCAACGCATCAAAGATATCAAGTCATTGGATATCTGTAGGCTCAAGAAGCCAAAAACCATTGGGGTATGTGACTTGATTTTTCCTCCATGTGTCTAGTCCACGACTTGAGATAATATGTCAGTCTTCCGTTCGAAATTCGAATTTCTTTTACAAAACCATAAAAGATCTTCATATTTAAGAAGGCTTTCCAAACATTAAGACGCACAAGAATTTGGATATTCGCATCTTAAGATATGCCAAAACACCAGTTTTCGGTGTCATGTGAGGGTTGATCTTTCTTCTCTGTGTCAGTCCATCGAATTGCATGTCAATTATGTCGGCCTTCCATTTGAAATTTGATTTTCTTCAAAACATATGAAATGTGCCTCATTAAGTCCTCTTTCCAATGCCATAAGAATCATGTCATTTTGATATTTCTAGCTCAAATATGTCCAAAAGAGTGTTTGGTGCTCATGTCAGCTGCTTCCATTTGTCTTTCAATTTGCATGATGATTTGGACAACCTTGCACTTGAACGTTGAATTTCCTTAAAACATATGAAATGTAAAATTGAGTAAAGCTTTCCAAAGGCTCAAGAATATGTAATTTGGATTTGCTAGAGAAATTATATGACCAATTGATTGAACATTACTCATGTGTCACATTCCTTGAATCAAACCTTGTTCTTAAACTTTGGTGCCTTTAACATGCAGTCTTCTCCTTAGCTTCAACACTTCATTTTAATAAGCCTTTTCTTGATTTTACAATTATTTCAATGATATTACTCTTGCACATAAATAAACATGTTAGTAAATCTCAATTAATCAATGTGTGTTGTTATCATCAAAATTATCATGTAGCCTTAGGGCTAACAATCTCCCCCTTTTTGATGATGACAAACCAATGATTGCTTTCAAATAATATCTAAAATAAAGAATGAAAATGAAATCAAGAATAAACAAAAAGAGAGCAAAGAGCAATTGTTATAAATACAAGCAATCCAACCATACCATTTCTCCTCCTTTTGTTATCATCAAAAAGATGTAATCAAATTAATTACTCCCCCTAAATATATTCTCCCCCTTAACATATGCTCCCATTCAAAAATTATCAAAGAAAAATTAAGATATATCCAACATGCCTAATTCTCTTCTAATTATGCAAAATCTATCTTGACTAAGGGGTTTAGTAAATATATCAGCTAATTGTTTATCGGTGGGAACAAATTCTAAAGAAATATTACCTTTTTGCACATGATCTCTAATAAAATGATGTCTAATCTCTATATGCTTAGTCCTAAAGTGTTGTATGGGATTTTTTGAAATGTTGATGGCACTTGTATTGTCACATTTGATGGGAATATGATCAAATACCACACCATAATCTTTTAAAATTTGCTTCATCCAAAGAGATTGTGCACAAACAACTTCCTACTGCAATATACTCGGCTTCCGCGGTTGATAAGGCAACAGAATTTTGTTTTCTACTAAACCAAGAGACTAAAGCATGTCCTAGAAAATGGCAAGAGCCACTAGTGCTCTTTCTATCAAGAAGACGTCCAGCAAAGTCCGCATCGGAATAACTAATTAGATCAAAATTATCACACTTAGGATACCAAAGACCTAGATTTATGGTACCAAGAAGATATCTAAATATCCTCTTTACAGCCTTAAGGTGAGATAGATCCTTGGACAAGGATTGAAATCTTACGAACACATACACCACCACTAACATATAATATCGGTCTACTTCAGCAGTTAGTTAAATACAAAAGAGAGCCCAATCCATACCTAGATATTTTGTTAACTCAAACACCTTTTTCTTTCCTCATCTTTGGCAAGCTTGGTTTAATGTACCACATAGGCTGTGTTTTATCTGTCCTTGAATTATCAATGCCAAACTTCTTGAGAAGATCTCTTGTGTATTTAGCTTGATTAATGAAGATCCCATCTATTGATTGCTTGATTTGAAGTCCAAGGAAGAAATTTATTTCTCCCATTAAGCTCATTTCAAATTCTTGTTGCATACACTTGGAAAATTCTTCACACATAGAAATATTAGTAGCACCAAATATTATATCATCAACATAGATTTGAACAATTAATAAATCATCATTTTTTGTCTTAACAAAAAGAGTAGTATCAACTTTTTTCATTTCGAAACCATTATCAATGAGAAATTTGCTCAATCTATCATACCATGTTCTTGGTGCTTGTTTCAAGCCATAAAGTGCCTTTTTGAGTTTGAAAACATGGTTTGGAAAATCATGATTTTGAAAACCACGAGGCTGCTCTACATATACTTCCTCCATAATGTAACCATTTAAAAATGCACTTTTGACATCCATTTGATATAATGTAAAATTTTTATAACATGCAAATGCACACAACATTCTAATTGATTCTAATCTAGCAACCGTGCAAAGGCTTTCCTCATAATCAATACCTCTCTTGATTGTATCCTTGAGCAACAAGTCTAGCTTTGTTTCTAATAATGGTGCCTTTTTCATCTACTTTATTTCTAAAAATCCATTTAGTGCCTATAATAGAATGATTTTTGGGTCTAGGGACTTATTCCCAAACTTGATTTCTTTCAAATTGGTTTAATTCTTCTTGCATAGCCAAAATCCAACTTTCGTCATTTTTGGCTTCTTTAAAAGTTTTTGGTTCAAATTGAGAGACAAATGCAAAATGATTGCAAAAGTTCCTAAAAGAAGATCTAGTTCTCATACCTTGTGATGGTTCACCAATAATAAGATCTTAGGATGAGCTTTTGTATACCTCCATTCCTTTGGTAATTCTTGGGAAGAATCATTTACTTCCTCAAGCTTTTCTTGGTGAAGTTGTAATTCATCTTGACTCTTTTCATCAAGCCTTGATTCCTTGATTTGCCTTTCTACCTCAACAATATCATCATCTAAATTCTTTGAAGAAATAACATTAGTTTCAGCAAATTCAACATGCATAGATTCTTCAAGAGTAAGAGTCTTTTTGTTAAAAACTCTATATGCTTTACTATGGTTAGAGTAGCCAACAAAAATTCCAACATCGGCTTTTGCATCAAATTTTCCAAGGTTATCCTTGGTGTTTAAAATAAAACATTTACATCCAAAAACTTTAAAAAATCCAATGTTGGGTTTCTTCCTTTCCAAAGTTCATAAGGAGTTTTCTTTATTAAAGCTCTAATCTGGACTCTCTTGATTATAAAGCATGCGGTATTAACGGCTTCGGCCCAAAAATATTTTGGCAAATTATTTTCACGTAACATGGTCCTAGGCCATTCTTGGATAGGACTATTTTCTTCTTTCTTTTTGTTTGTTGTTTTCTCTTTTTTTTTTCTTGTTTTTACTGTCAACAACACCATTTGTTGTGGGAGTTCATCGGTGAGGAAAAATATGACTCAAAACCATTTCATCACAAAGATTTTCAAATGCAAACATTGTCTACTTCACCACCATGATCACTCATAATGGACACAATAGAATACCCTTTTGATTTTGGACTCTTTTTGCAAATTTTGAAAAAGCTTGTATGGCCTCATTTTTAGTTTTCAAGAATAATACCCAAGTGAATCTTGAATAATCATCCACAATAACAAAAACATAATACTTTCCACCAAGGCTTTGAGTTCTTGATGGTACAAATAAATCCAAATGAAGTAATTGTAGAGGTTTATTTGTTGAAATAAATTTCTTTTGTTTAAAAGAAGTTCTCACTTGTTTTCCAAATTGACAAGCATCACAAATCTTATCCTTTTCAAATTTTATTTTTGGAAGACCATCAACTAAATCATTTTTAGAAATTTTTGAAATTGTGTCCATGCTAGCATGACCTAACCTTCTATGCCATAAACAAGCATCATGATTAACAATGAAATAATTTTTTACATGATCATTAACATCAATATCAATTGTATAAATATTACCACATCTATTACTAACAAATAATGTCTTATTGTACTAACATCCTTAATCACACATCATAGGCTCAAAAGTTAACAAAATATCCCTCATGCACACAATTGACTAATGCTAATCAAATATGTTTTAACCAGGAACAAGCAAAAACTCGTTAATAATAGGTGAAGAAGGGTACCAATATCACCATGTCCGATTACCCTCCTTTGGCATTATCACCGAAGGTCACATATCCTCCTTTCTTCATGATTAATCTTGAGAACTTGGAGGAATCTCAGGTCATATGCCTTGAGCATCCACTATCTAAGTACCACTTGTGTTTGCCACTTTGTCTTTACAATCAACATTAAAGGAGTAACTTTTTGGTACCCAAAAGTTCTTGGGTCCTTGGGGGTTAGTTATGGTACTTTTTGGAACCCATATTTGTTTCAAATTAGGATTTCTTTTAATGGAGCAAGAATGCACATTGTGTCCTTTTCTTTCACAATAAGTACATGAATGATTAGGATTATTCCTAAAAGATGCATGAGCAAAATAATTTTTAAAATACTTTTGATTTTTATGAGTTTTATATCCTAAGCCTCTTTTATCAAAAACACACCTTTGGTTTTGTAACATAGAATTCAAATTTTTGTGCTTTTTGTAAAACTATCAACAATATTTCTTAAGTCATTATTTTCTTTTTTCAAAATAACATTTTCTTTCTCTAATTTATCAAAATCCTTTTGTTTTAAAATCTCATTTTCAGTTTTTAAAAAATGTATTTGACTTTCAAAACTTTCAAAATCTTTTTGCTTTAAAATTTCATTTTCATTTTCTAAAGCTTCATTTATTTCCACCAACTCTTCTAATTGAGATAACATGATTTTTGACTTCTTTTTGAAAGCATTTATTTTTGAATTTTGCTTATCAACTTGCACATGTAAATTTTGGAATGCTTCAAGTAATTCATCATATGAAAGTTCAGGATCATAGTTTAGAATACTTACCTCATCTTTACTTAAAGCCATGAAGCACATGTTTGCCACTTCGCAATCTTCTTCTTCGGTGGAACTAGCTTCACTATCATCCCAATTTGTGGCTTTCATTGCTTTGGATTTCTTGTTTTGACTCTTGAAGTAAGGACAATCCATCTTTACATGTCCCGGTTTCTTGCACCCAATAGCAAATGACTTGATCATTTTTCTTATCTTGCTTTGAGCTTTGCCCTTTGTACTCCCTTCTAGAATTCTCCTTGAATCCTTGGTTTCTTCTAATCATCCTTTTTAGCTTTCTTGTGATGAATGCAAGATCTTCATCGTCTCCTTCATCATCGGACTCATCATATTCTTTTGTTGAAGATTTGAAAGAGATATTTTTCTTTTTCATGAAATCTTCTTCATTCTCCTTCAAGGTGATTTCATGAGTCATGAGAGAACCCATAAGTCTGTCTAATGGTAGTTTGGTGATGGTCCTTGCTCTGAATTGCCAGTCACCTTGGCTCACAAGATTTTGGTAGACACCGAAGAATCTTTCTCACCATTTCAATATTAGAATAAGATTTACCAAGAGATTTCAAACCATTGACAATATCCGTAAATCTAGTAAACATTTCAGAAATTGATTCATCCGATTTCATCTTTAAAAGCTCATAACTATGAACTAGCATACTAATTTTGGATTCTTTAACTTGACTAGTTCCTTCATGAGTTACTTCAAGTGTGTGCCATATTTCTTGTGCCGTAGAACAAGTAGATATTCTATTAAACTCATTTCTATCTAGAGCACAATAAAACACATTCATAGCTTTAGCATTCAAACTCAATTTCTTTTTATCATCTTCACTAAACTCTTTAGGTTCTTTAAGCATGCTTTCTCCATTTTCAATTTTGGTAGGAACAAAAGGTCCTTCCAAAACAATAGACCATAAATCATAATCAAAAGATTTCAAGAAAATACTCATTCTAGTTTTCCAATAAGAGTAATCACTTCCATTAAAAAATGGAGGTCTAGAAATAGAAAGCCCCTCAACATATGAAGTTGAATTAAAAGTTGCCATGCAACTCGAAAAACCCGGTCAACCGGGGCAGGGGAATTACCCAAAAAATTGGGGTAATTGGCCGGGGCCGGGGTAGGAATTTTCTGCTCAGTCAGAGCTGGGGTGGAGGTGCCGGGGCTGGGGACCCGGGATTGAACCCAGGGTGCATAATTAAATTAAAAAATTATATCAATTTAATCTATCAAATTTGTATTCTTAAATATAACCCCTTAAACGAAATCCTCTATTGTCTACAATTCACTTGCCATTGGCTTCAACATGCAAATACAAGGCCGTTATAGTTAAATATGATGCAAAAAGGCAAAAAAAACAAAGCTAAAACAAGCAACCTGCCAAAACGCTCGATAAAACTCGACGAGCTTGATAGCGCTCGCCACAACTCGACATGTAAGTGTCGAGTGTCGGATGATGAATCTGACACTCGATGTCTTCGAAATAGACTGATATTGAGTGTCGGTTGTGAATCCGACATGACTAGACATGTAATCTGACACTCGATGGCTTCGAAAATAGACTGATATTGAGTATCGGTTGTGAATCCGACACGACTTGACATGACTCGACATGTGAGTGTCGAGTGTCGGATGATCGTGTCAAGCTCTATCGAGCACGTCGAGTTTTGTCGAGCGTTTTTATACCTAAATTAGAGTATTAGACATTTTCATACCTCATTTGTCATTCATATTTTTGTAAATCCCTAATTTCTAGCACCATTCCACGAATTGCAACTCTTGCTCTCTCGGCTGACGGTTCATCAGTCATCACTCATCACTCATCAGATTCAGCGCTTGCTCTCGACAGCTTGTTGGCCATTACTTATTACCTCCATCAGTAAGTTTTGTACTTTGCTGCTCATTTAATTCGTTAAGAAGGTAGTGTTGACCCAGGTATGGCAACCCAAGAGGGGGGGTGAATTGGGTTTTTATTTATCAAAACGGATTTAGAAAACTTTTCTTGAAAATCAAAATTATTTAACTCTTTCTTTAAGAATAAAGGTGAAGAAGATGAAAATAGAATGCAATCAAGAGAATAGAAATGAAGAACAATCACAAGTGCAAGTTAATGTAAAGAGATAGGGATAGAGAGAGTGCAAACTCAATTTACGTGGTTCGGCAAACCTTGCCTACGTCCACGGGCTCCTAGCTCCACGAGCTAAGCTTTCCACTAAGTTGTAGAAATCTTTACAACTTGCTTGATGAACAACCTCACCAAGACTTTTTCTTCCAACTCTTGATAACACCACACCAAGAGTTCTTCTTGACGAACAACCTCACCAAGGCAACTTCCTTCAACTCTTGATAACACCACACCAAGAGTTCTTCTTGATGAACAACCTCACCAAGGCAACTTCCTTCAACCCTTGATAACACCACACCAAGAGTTCTTCTTGATGAACAACCTCACCAAGGCAACTTCCTTCAACTCTTGATAACACACAACAAGAGTTCTCTCAAGGATAACTATTATCCTTTACAATAATATCTCACTCTCACCACAATACAAGAACAAAGATAATTTTTACAACAAAAGTATAACTCTCTTCAAAGAGTAGATAAATAATATAAAAGCTCTCTAGACTTGATATTTCTCTTGCTTTTTGCTTGATAAAATGCTTCTCTTGCACTTCTTGTCTTGCTGAATGCATGGGAGAAGGGCTCCTTTTATAGGCAAATGAGATGAACTTGAACAAGTGAAGACACCAACTCCAAATTTTCTGCCCACCATAAAAACCGTAATCTTGTCTGCCATTTTTGTCAATGTTCCGTTTGAAATTTGAAAAACTGTAAAACATAAACGATTTGCACGTTTGAATAAGCTTTCCAACGCATCAAGAATCAAGTCATTTGAATATCTGTAGCTCAAGATATGGCCAAAACACTATTCGGTGCTCATGTGACTTGATTTTTCTTTCTTGTGTCAGTCCACCAAATTGAATGATAATTCTGTCAGCCTTCCGTTTGAAATTTGAATTTCTTCAAAACATAAAAGATCTGCATATTTTAATAAGCTTTCCAAAACATTAAGAATCAAAGCATTTGAATATATCTATCTTAAGATATGTCCAAAACACCATTCGGTGCTCATGTGAGTTGATTTTTCTTCTCTGTGTCAGTTCACCGAATTGCATGTCAATTATGCTGGCCTTCTGTTTGAAATTTGAATTTTTTCAAAACATATGAAATGTTTGTCATTAAGTCATCTTTCCAATGCCGTAAGAATCAAGTCATTTTGATTTTTCTAGCTCAAGATATGTCCAAAGGAGTATTCGGTGCTCATGTCAGCTGTTTCCATTTGTCTTTCAACTTGCATGATGATTTGGACAACCTTGCACTTGAAATTTGAATTTCATTAAAACATATGAAATGTTATAAATTGAGTAAGCTTTCCAAAGGCTCAAGAATCACGTCATTTGGATATTTGTAGAGATATATATGACCAATTGATTGAACATTGCTCATGTGTCACATTCCTTGAGTCAATCCTTGTTCTTAAACTTTGGTGCCTTTAACATGTAGTCTTCTCCTTAGCTTCAACACTTCATTTTAATAAGCCTCTTCTTGATTTTAAAATTATTTCAATGATCTTACTCTTGCACATAAATAAACATGTTAGTAAATCTCAATTAATCAATGTGTATTGTTATCATCAAAATTATCATGTAGCCTTAGGGCTAACAGGTAGCACATAAGTCTTGACTTTAGTCTTCAGTGTTTCTAGTCTTTAATTCGTTGATCTTCAAATGTCTACTTCGAAAACACAAGAAGCACCCTCATCATTTAATGATATTTCAATGGATGATGATAATAATGATATTGCAAGTAATGATGAAAATTTTGTTGAGATTGAAGTTGAAGATGGATCAAATAGAAACATAGGTGGGTGTGGAGGACGTGGATGTGGAGCTACTGGAGCAGCTGGACGTAGTTCTAGTTCTAAAGAGACAATACAAAAACCACCACAACATCGATTATGGGTTTGGGAGCACTATGATAGAGAGACAAGAGAAGGAAAGCGGAAGGTTGTGTGTAAATATTACAAGTATGCATAGTTGGCCATCATATGGATGGAACAAAACATTTAGCAAATCATCTTAACTCTTGCAAATGTCAAAAACAAATATTAAGCGGCCAACAATAGTTGAGTACTTTTACTAAGAAGCAAGATTCTATTGATCTTCATGAAGTTGTAAATGTTGAAACCTTCAACAAAGACAAATGTAAGGAGAAGGTTGCAAAGCTAGTTGTAATGCATGAACTTCCTTTATCATTTGTTGAGTATGAAGCATTTCGGGAGCTTATGTTTTATGCCCAACCTTTATTTCCTCCCATAAGTAGAAATACTTTGAAGAATACAATCTTTAAGTTGTATGAGACCCAAAAAGAAAAGACTATGAGGTTGCTTGAATCTTGTTCAAGTAAAATTGCAATTACTAGTGATATGTGGACAGCCACAAACCAAAAGAGGGGATATATGGTTGTAACAGCGCATTTTATTGATCATAACTGGGTGTTACAAAGTCGTATTTTGAGGTACGTTTTTTTTATAAACTATATTCGTTCACAAGGATTTTTTTTAAAATACCTTTATATTGATTTTTGTTCTTTTTAATGTTTTAGCTTCATTTATGTTCCATGTCCACATACTGCTGCCTAACTTTCTAAAGAGTTGATTCGTTGTTTTGGCTGAGTGGAAAGTAGATGGGAAATTGTCTTGCATTACTCTTGACAATTGTTCAACAAATGATGCTATGATTCCTTCTTTGAAGAAAGCATTTAAATATGATAAAATGATGTTAAAAGGAAAGTTGTTTCATATGCGATGCACAACACATATTTTGAATTTGATTGTGAGAGAGGGGTTGACTGTTTTTGGAGATGGATTAGAAGCAATTAGAAATAGTGTTGCCTTTTGGATTTCCACACACCAAAGGATTGAGAAATTTGAGAGTTTTGCTGAGGAGTTGAATGTGTCATGTAAGAAAAAGTTGACCCCTAGATTGTAAAACACAAGGAATTCGAAATATTTGATGCTTACAACCGCATTAGAGTATAGAGATGTGTTTGATAGTTTAGCTCTTCGTGATGAGCAATATGATTGTATTCCTTTAGATGCGCAGTGGGACTTGGCTGTATTGATGTGTAAGCATTTGGAAGTATTTTATACCGTGACAAGGGCATTCTCAGGACGTAACTACCCTACATCTAACATTTTCTTCCCTCGAATTTGTGATTTGAGGTTGGAATTAAGAAGATGGGTGGAATCTCCACATAAGAAGGTAAGAGACATGGCACAGAAGATGATGGAAAATTTTGAGAAATATTGGGATGTCCTTCATGGTGTATTAGTGGTAGCTGTCGTTTTGGATCCAAGGAATAAACTAGAATTGATTACATTCTTCTTTCCACTTATTTATGGGAATGAGGCTGATGTATATATTGAAAATGTTCGTAATACTCTTGACCAGTTGGTTGCAGGGTATAGGTTAAATGTGACAACATCTGGATTAGGTGAGCAAGGTGAATCACAACCGATGGTTGATGAGTCTAGGATTATTGGAAAGAAGACAACGCAGCATGCTTTTGCATCACGAGATCATTTTCAAGCATACAAAAGTCGTAAAAGTGCCAACAAGAATAAGTCAGACTTGGATTTGTTTTTGGAAGATGATCCTTTACCTGAAATTGATGATCATTTTGATGTTTTGAGTTGGTGGAAGACAAATAGTGCTAAGTTTCCTATCTTATCTGCACTTGAAAAAGATATGTTGGCTATTCCAATTTTTACAGTGTCATTTGAGTCTGCTTTTAGTACAGGAGGTCGACATTTGAGTCCTCATCGTAGCAGATTACATCCAGATACGTTAGAGGCATTGATGTGTACTCAAAATTGGTTATGGGCTGCATCACATGGTGATATAATATTTATTTTTTTATTTTACTAAATATTTAAATTTTATTTGCTTCTATTTTTTGAAAGTAACTTTGTTTTCAATATGCTTGTTTTGTAAGGTTTTGTTCATGAGGCTCAACTAGTTACTGCATAAGAGGTTGTTTATGGGGATGATTCAGGGCCACCACCATCATCGACGTCAACATCGGCTTGTGATTAATTTCCCTTGGCTACTTGTATTTGTTTTCATGGTAAAAGGGTTATGCTTTGGTGATTATGTACCAAATGATGGATTTAGTTTTGTATTGTTATTTGATTTATAGGTATACTTCATTCATATTTTATTGGTGTTTTAATTATTTATACACTTCTTGCGTACCAACCGTGTTAGCTACTTAGCTTAATTTTGATGGAGTGTTTTTAATTTTATTTTTATGTGTTAGCTTTTAAATTTTGATGAAGTGTTTTTAACTTTATTTTTGTGTTAGATTTTGAATTTTGATGGAGTGTTTTGAATTTTGATGATAATAATGGTAACAAAAAAATAACTATGAATACCAGATGCTCAAAAATAAGATTTTTAACTACATTGTAGTTCAAAACCATATTTTTACTTTCAATAAGGAACCACATCTCTTCATCATACACCACAGTGTTAACCTCCCACAAAATCACATTGTGCACCAACTAAGATGGAAGGACAGCTCCTAAATGTCTAGGATAAACCTAAAACATGTATCACAAAACATGTCTTGTTGCCTCGCACTCAAGTTCGCGTGAATCCATTCAATACAGTCGCCAAATTGGTGATCACTGCATGGAAGTGCTCACCATATGATATACTCAGGGTGAAGGACAATCCAAATTCACTTGCCATTTGTTCAACCTGCAAATACAAGGCTATTATAGTTAAATATGATGCAAAAAGGTAAAAAAAATAAAGCTCAAACAAGCAACCTATCAAAACGCTCGATAAAACTCGACGCACTCGATAGAGCTCGACAACATAATCCGACACTCGACACAAGCTTTCATCCGACATGTCGAGTGTCGGATACATGGTTCGAGACACTTGACACTAATTTATTTGACACTCGACTTGTCGGATGAAAGCTAGTGTCGAGTGTCTGATGAACCATGTATCCGACACTCGACATGTCGGATGAAAGCTAGTGTCGAGTGTCAGATGCATCAGCCGACACTCGACATGTCAGATGAATCATGTATCCGACACTCGACATGTCAGATAAAAGCTAGTGTCAAGTGTTGGATGATGCATCCGATACTCGATGTCTTCGAAAATAGACTAATATCGAGTGTCAGATACACAACTCGGGTTTTAATCCCGGCTTATTGGAAAACCTGGACCCGCTTGGGGTACCCCAACCCCGGCCCCGAAAAAAATTTTGGGGAATTTTTCGGGACCGGGTTTTGCAATTGGTCCTTGGCCCTGGCCCCGGATTTTGCCATTCCTAGTTAACTGACACCCTTCAGGTAGGATCGAGTAGTCGAATATATCGAGTCTACAGTAAAATCAAAATTAAAACATTTAGATCCAATTAACAAAATTAAAATAATTTTTAAAAAAATATAAAAAAATGGAAAACAAATTGTGAGTGCCAAGAATCTCAAAATTTTTCTCAAGTAACACAAATCCCAGTCCTATGAAATTAATATACATATCCAACTTTACAAAAAGTAAATTTATAAAATAAGAAAAGGTTACAAAACATAAACATAAATCATGGCTTTTATTTAACTAAACAGAAAAGAATAAAAGAATAAAAAAGGTGAACACGAATCACGGCCAGCCAACTTGTTGACAAAAATAGAAATTTTCTATCCCTAGTTCTTCAGCCAACGATTTACATAATCCCACTCTCACAAATCACACTCATCATTTGGTAACCACAAATTTCAAGTTTTGAAACTTTTCAAACAAAGAAACAACACCGATTATTATCACAGTGGGATATTAGAGAGTTGAGAGAGAGAGTTTCGGTGTAGTGAAGCCAAGCACTTATAAAACTTCCAACAATAGTATCCATCATTTTCAACTTTTTTTTTTAAGAAATAGATGAAAGGAAGAAAATTGAACCGATTGAGTTGAACAAAGTGAGTAGAAATTGAACAAGCAAAAGGTGATGAAGTAAAAAATCAATAGATCGTCAATTTAGAGAGAGAGAGAGAGAGAGAGAAGGGGATTAGCCGATTAGGGATTGAATGAAATTAGGGTCAGTGGTGGAGAAAAAGTGGCATGTATACCCCTGTTTCTGTGTACTAAGGTCTACAAAATTAATATGTGTCTAACAAATGTGGTAATGACACGTATTAAGTAAATTATTTTAAAAATACACGGTCAAGTAGCATTTATACCCTTGTTTCTGTGTACTAAGGTCTACAATATTAATATATGTCTAACAAATGTGGTAATGACACGTATTAAGCAAATTATTTTAAAAATACACGTTCGAGTACGGGTCGCATTCGGGTTATTAGATAAAATATCTGATCAATACTTGATGTTTGTCAAGTTTGCACTTTCATACCCCATTTTGGTTTTTCTCAAAGAAATAACCAACCATAAACTTCCCGAGTCGGGTAAACTCGATCAGCTCAGAACAAGTCAGTTACTTTTGCCCACCCCTAACTTAAATAATACTACTTCCAAAGGTAAATGCGAGTTGTTTTGGCATTGGTAATTGAACACCTTCGTTTTGTTAAGATGGAAATAACATCTAACAATTGGGTCTATCTAATGGACTATCTTGTATACAAAGCAAGAGCCTATGCACCTTAACGCTTGGTCTTTAGAAGATGAATCACGTAACGTTGGGTACATTAGTTCTAATGCTACACCATGGTTCCATAACTGCCATGTTTGAGATAAAACCTTTCAATTTAAATATTCAACATGCACATATATTGGTGGCAATTTTTAATTAAAATATTTCATTACAAACTTACATATCTAATAAGGTTAAGAGGTTGATCCAAATGAAAAAAAACGGTTGTGAGTGGCTGCACTTGCACACGATTCGTTGTGCAGGCTCCCTTTCGGGTGCCAAGAGGGTCGTACAGAACTATCATCATAGAGACGAGGCTCGGAGAATGAGTCAGAGTCGCCACCTGGGTAAATAACTATAGGAAAGTTTGGATGACAGTAATAGATCCCTAGCTTCTAACCTAACTGCCCATCACCTCTTCAGAGTTGGGTTCGGAAAGTTAGGTACAGGTTACACCCGCGCTGAAGTTAATCCTGCCTCTTTACTGAGTTCTAGATTCTAAAATCATCAATGTTACCTGCTCTGGATCCTAAGTCTTATTATGCGTAGATCCACTTTTTTCTATTTATTACATCTGAGGTGTTGGCAGTATATATACATATATAGAAAGGGAGAGGGGAATTGATTACATTTTCATCAAACATAGGGGAAAGGATTAAGGATTAGAATAATTTTCTCATAATTGTGAAAAAAAGTAAATTATTTACAAAATGGAAGGGTCTCACATTATCCCTTCATCAGCAAATACATAAGCACAATTAAATAAATAGAAAATTAGGCATGGCATTGACCATTAATCGAATCACATATGATTGGTGATCACATATGATTGGTGATCACATAATTGGCTACTAATCATCACATGCTTCATTGCTAACGTAATCTAATCATGGCATAATCATCGACTACCTGATTACAGGATTAATTGCGAAGCATGCATAGACTGTTAATTAACTAAACTAATCCTAAACTAAGTATGGAAATTAACTACTAATTAACCTAATTAATCTTAAACTAAACATGGCAATTAACTACTAATTAACTAAACTAAAACTAAACATGGCATAATTATCTCCTAGTAATACCTAAGCTAATCATAGTAATTAACTAAAAATAAACAAATTTTAAAAACTAGAAGAGGCCCTCAAAACCTTACCTGACTCTAATCACTATCAAAGGACGGATCTTGACTACAGGAATCACTAGAAGATTGAATTCTCCAAGTATTTCCTAGGTATGCTTGACGTTCCCTTAAAGTTAAGGCCCTTTGCCCTTATATAAAAATGCGCTCATTTCCCAATGTAGGACTGTAACCTATAGGCGGCACTTTTCTTTTTGATGGTGCATGCCTGTAACGCTGCATGCGGCACTAGGGTTTAGTGAACTGAAACCTAAGGGCATGTGCTTGTAATGTTACAAGTGAGACACCCTTTACTAGAGGCACGAGCCTTTAACTCCAAAGGTGCCAACCCTAGCCTACAGGTGGCCAACCCTATTCTAGAGTTTCTTCCTTTTTTGTGTTATTTTTGGTTGGGCCCGGGGAATTCCTGCCCCCTTCTAAACCCATGGTGACCTTGCCATGAAAGTCATCTGTGTATCCATCGGGTGGACATAATTTCTAGAGTCTTGACTATTCCCACATCGGTATCAAACTGATCCTAAGCCTACTTGACTTTGCTACGCTATTTGGTGTCATTCCTACAATTAAGAGTAATCCTCTGATTTTAATATCTCTGGCTATCATCATTGGGCCCAAAAAATCGTAAGCAAAATTCTAGTGCTTATAGTTTATCCCCTACTTCAAAGGGGTTTGTGGTACACAAACATCAACCAAGTATACCGTACGTTGAACCTACCTGCTTAAGGTCTATGTTTGAGTTCCACTAGGATTTTAATGGTTTTTTTTTTTGTGACAGTACACTGCCTACTATTTGTGGTGGTACCTTTCACTCTAAGCTCGTTGAAATTCTAAATTTTGTTAAAGGTCTCGACATGATTCCACACTTGAGAGTTTCAGTGTCATTCCACACTCTCTGAAATTTTGGTGCAATTTCACACTCTAACAGTTTTCAGTGTGATTCCATACCCTCTGAAGACACCTCCACGTAATTCCACGTGTTCAAATTTTGGTGCTATTCCATACTCTCTAAAAGTCTTCGGTGTGATTCTATACTCTCTGAAGATACCTTAACTCGATTCTACGTGTTCAGATTTAGCTGCAGTTCTGCACTCTCTAACAATCTCTGGTGTGATTCCACACTCTCTGAAGACACCTTCACGCGATTCCACATGCTAGGATTTTGGTGCAGTTCCACACTCTCTGACAATCTTTGGTGCGATTTCACACTTTCTGAAGACACCTTTATGCGATTCCACGTGTTCGAATTTTGGTGCAGTTCTGCACTCTCTGACAATCTCCAGTGTGATTTCACAGTCTTTGAAGACACCTTCACACAATTCCATGTGTTAGGATTTTGGTGCAGCTTTACACTGTCTGAAAGTCTGACTTGTGTTTCGAGGTTTTTGTTCATGAGAGATTTTATGGTAATTTTGGTACTCTATGAGGAATTTTGAATGCGATTCTACATTCGAGGGATTTCTGAGGTGATTAAGTGTCCACTGGGGATTTTGGGTACGATTCTACATGCTCTGAAGGCTCTAGGTAGAATTTTATAGGTTTTAGAAAGTCCAGTTGCAATTCTGTAGCCTTCAGGTATCTTGAATTTGGGTGTGAATGTGTAGGTATAAGGTATTTTGGATATGGTCATCTTTACTAGGGATTAGGGGCACAGATTCTTAGGTTCTAGATACAATTCAAAGGGGGTGTTTTGCAGTCATTCTATCTTTTCAAGGGTTTGGTTGTAATAATTTTTTATCTACTAGGGTGGTTGTGCGATTCTACACTACTGATGGGTGTTTGATGTAATCTTGTAATTCTGAGAGGTCTTGGATGCCATTCTGCAATCTTGAGGGGGTTGAAAATTCTGCAATATTGAGAGGTCGTTTATGTGAGTCTACATACTCTGGGGGTCTTAGAGTAATTCTCAATCTTGAGGGTGGTTGATGTGATTGTGCAATACTTAAGGGTGGTTGATGTGATTGTGCAATACTTGAGGGTGGTTGAGTAATTGTGCAATACTTAAGGGTGGTTGATGTGATTCTACATTCCCTAGGGGTTCCTGAAAATTCTACAAGATATCATTAGATATTTCCGCCAAAAATCAAAATTTGAAAATTCTCTAGTTACAGGCGTAGGCCTCAACAGACAAGCGCGTGCCTCTAGCATGCAAACTTATATTTTTCTCTCCGACCCCCCTAACTCAAATAATCCAATTTCCTCTCAAATCTCCTTCCGATTTCCCTCTGTTTCCAGCCATGGCGAACTTCCCTATGGACATCGACCTTCCCCCTGTGCTTCGGTCATGTTTTCCATGCTCACCGGAGGTCCGATCAGTGGCAACATTAAAATCCGACGAGTTTTGGATAGCCACAACTACTCCAGAGTAATTTCTCCTTCCCTTTTCCTTTACCGTATTGTTTTCTCTGTGTTTGATGTATTTTAGATATGCATTGGTTGAGATTTGGTGAGTTTGCATTTGGAGAGAATTTGCTGCCTTTAACAGAGGCGTCGAAGCTTTGTGAGAGGCGCACGCTTGTAGTTTGCATTGGCGATTATTAGGTAGTTAGAGGCGTATGCCATTAGGTTAGGGTAACCATCACAGAGAAGCAGGCCATTAAGGTTTAGGGCTTAGAGGCACGTGCCTATTACCAAATAGGGTTTCCACCGGTGTCGCGCACCGCTAGAGTTTGCTTGTTAGAGGCATGCTCCTTTAGGCCAACGCCTGGTGCCTTTAGTTGCAAACGTGCGTCTGTACGCTCAGCTTCTTCTTCTTTACACTTGGGTCCTTTTCTGAACTTTTATCATTTTCCTTTTTTTTTTCACTTTTTTAGGTGGAGACTGAGCATAACTGCGATAGCTCTTATTCATAAGCTTGGTAGTGGAATGACACCATTCCCATGGGCCTAGTCCAGAGGCGTATCACGGATGTTGGGTTTGATCGATTCATTGACGTCTTACCCACTCAACAGAGACGCACGAATTATCACGCCATGTTTGCTTTGATAACCTAGCGGATGGACACCACCTACACTTTTCACTTGTCATTCGGGGAGATGATGATCGTGCCCCTAGATTTGACTGCCTTAACTGGCATTTCATTCTCTGAAGAGCCAGTTCCTTTTGATAGCCGCTTGTGTGGCTTATCTGCAGATGATCAGGCTCTATGGTTGGAGAGGCTTCTAGGCTTCTATCCTCTTTATAACAGCCTTAACAAAGTACCTTACACACCGATTTTGGAGTACTTGGAGCGACGCGACCCTGAAAGTCTTGAGTAGGTTGACCAATGTGCCCGCAATTTCATTTTCTATCTCCTAAGCACGACATGACTAGCAGGCATGTCTAACACAGGCAATTTGGCAGACCTCTATACCCTTAGGGACCTCGATATGGTCCGTCATTTTGACTGGGACCGCCCTTTTTTGGCCAGCTTAATTATTATCTTGATGAGGGCTTCCATGGACATAAGACGATCATCAGCTTTTCTTTTCCTGTGGAGGTATTACTCTACCTTTCCTCTTATTCTTTATTTTCCCCAACTAAGTTTTATGATTCCCCTCATTTCTCTTTCATAGATGTGGGCTCGCGAGCACTGCATTCTCCCCTCCTAGATCACCAAGCCTGTATAGGGCTACCATCAAGCCCTTCGATAGTCCCATAGTCGTAAGAGGTATGATGAGGCCTTCTTGTATGACGTGTTCAGGAACACGCTCTTCACCATCACTTAGGACAGGGTAAGAATAATAATGTTCGTTTCTTTTGATTTCAAGTTTGGAAAAGAATACTTACTGTTATGTTATTTTCTTTTCAAGTGAAACTCTAAGCCATGGCCACAGGATAAGAGTAACTGTTGGACACTCACTATAGTCCAGGTGCATCGGCTTAGTTCCTTCCAGATTTGATAATGGGCCCTAAGGCCCACATGTGATACTTAGGAGAGTGCGCACACGATTGGTTGAGAGGACCAACCCACCGTAGGATTCCACCTCCTTCTCCTCCTTAAGAGATGGCTAACACCCACATGTTGAGAAAGGAGAATCTTTCTATCTTCCTAGCGGGGATGCATACGGAAGACATCATATTCTCGGTGCATGCACAGTCTTACTTAGTGGGCCCGTGAATTCTTGCTTGAGCCGAGGAGAGGCAGGGATATTGGACTTCATGAGCCTCCATATGATCAAGATCCTTCCCCCTTGCCACCTCATGATGGCCAAGATCCTCCTCCATCGCCACCTCTATGGCCCCAACAGCCTTCTCGTGGCCTCCCTTCCTTGAGTCGGGAGAAAAGATGTCATGGTGCTTCTCCTTCCACATCTACATCTACTTTCACTTTCACTACTGGAAGGACCTCCACTCCTTCTCTCGCCATTGAGAGGGCAGTCTTGCATGTGCACTATTGATCATGGTAAATGTGGAGACACCATCAAGGCATTCGACGTTTGCACACTTTTAGTCGATAGGAGTTCCCAATTCTCATTCTCACCAAAGGGCATCACCCATGTAAGTCTTCTTTCTTTCTTCTTTTTTTTTCTTTTTGTTTATTTATCCAACAAGTTGCAAGAAACTCTTATATAGGTTTGTCAGGATGAGGTTCAGCAACTGATGAGGCTTTTCACAGCAGCTCAAGGGCTCATTTTTTAGCTTTTTTAAAAGTGTCGAGTAAGAATCCCAATCTATTATGCTTTACGTATATGTGATTTTATGCTTATGTGCTAACTTCTATTTTGCTTGGATCAGAGGGTGGTTCAAGCTAACAAGACCCTGCAGGCATAGAATAAGGATCTCTAGGATCGAGTGGACTTCTTGGAGGAAACCTTGTTGAGCGAGATAGTCCCACGAGCGGCACAGGCTCATCAGGTAGAGAGAGGACATTAGGAGCCACTTCCTCTCATCCTACAGGTACTTTTACAAATGTCGGTCCCATGACCGATATTAGGCCTTCCCAGCCAGTGGGCACTTCCTATGGCATAGGTCTCTCCTAAGTAGTTCATGATTAGAGAGGATTAGAGGACTCTGATTTTGATGAAGATGCTATCGAGGATTCGTCTGATCATGAGTCCCCTTTTTTACTCTTTTTACACCTTATTTTTGTATTTCCCTCTAGTTCCATTTTCGATGTCTATTTTTTTATCATCATTTAGGATGATCCCTTTAGATGATTGTATTTATTTTTTTGATGGATGATATATACGTCTTTAATTTCACTTTCTTTTTTCTTTTTTTTTTAATGAATGGGAATGTATTATGCTTTTCACACCACAATGTCATCAAAATTAATGATCCCATTTGAAAACCAATCAACCCATCAATCATTTAAAAACATCATTAAAACACCCAAATTCAATCATTTCAATAAGCAAAAAGTCCCACATCACCATTCTACTTCTTCTAAGCATGGTGTCTATATTACAGGCATGCTCTTTTACTACAAGCGCAGGGTTGTGCGAGCCTATTATGGGAGCGCGCCTTGAGGAACAGTCCTACATTAAATTTTAACATTTGGAAGGCCTTTTCCTTCCTTATATAAGGACATTGTCCCTACATCTTCTTTCTCACATCAACCATCATCAATGAGGCCACCCGTAAGCTTCTTTAACCCCTTTTGAAGCCCTTGAAGGATGTAGAATGGCGCCAATTGGAATCAAGTGGTTTCTCTAACCTACGATTTCTCCATCAGGTAAAACTTGACATCCCTTTCCTTAGAACAATTGTAGATTTTTGGGATATTTTTTATCATGTCTTTCATTTCAGTGGGCAAGAACTTTGCCCATTGTATGAAGAGTTCAGTGCCATTCTAAGAGAATCTCTCTCTCTACCATTGACAGTATTATTTTGCTGCCTTCTAATGATCCCACCTTAGAGGGTATGGCTGTGATATTCCACATTCCACTCAGTATCTTGAAGGCCCACACCATTGATCGAAGCGTGAAGCTCCCATTTCTGATTCCCCTAATTGGAACTATAGAGAAAACTTCTATTTCTTGGTTCTGCATCCTGTAATTCTGCCTTCTATCTCAATTTTTGCTAGTATCAGTAGATGGCCATGGTGACCCTTTTTTGGTGAATCTGATTCCTCAGATGCGACTTGGCTTTACTCTGGTGCCCTTAATCTTGGTAGAGAAACTGATTGGCCTAGATAAGGTGAAATCCGACACACAGCCCAAGTTTTCAGGCGGTTTACTTCTAACTCTTTTTTTTTTTTGACATTTCATGCCCTCTTCTGTAGATATGGTTTCAAGAGACGTTGTCCAGTCTTGCTACTCCAAGGTGTCTAGGAACCATCAGGCACGAAAGCTGCATAGACCAGAATCCTAGGCCTTATATCCACGGACTTTATCAGATGCTTAGGTTCGTTAGTACTACCTATGGTAGAGGCTTCAGCACGTGACCCTTTATACTTTTGCCTCTTATGTGGTTCTTATTGGACTCACCCACAGTTCCTTCTATTCTCCTTCTCGCCTCTGTCGTCAGTATGGCGCGAAGTAAAGAATCGACATTTGTCGGCCTGATTATGTCCCTGGGAGACCGTTTGAGCGCTTTACTCACCACGTCAAAGAGTCATGGCCTCAGTGTAAGGTCCAGCAAGGTTTTTTTTCCTTTACAGATTTTGAGATTAACGATACATATAAAGGGTAGGTGACCTTACAGCTTCCTTTGTTAATCCAATCCATCGTGCCTGAGTATGCTGACAACGATATGGCGGTCCTACGTAGGCCAAACGACAAAAAGAAGAGTGATGCAATTTTTATTCTTACTTGTCTACTATTTCTCATTGATGTAGCTATTATGCAAATTATTTCCACAACATATTTATAACTCAAAACATCATTTTATTAGTCACTGCACAAATGTTTGGAACAATATGTGCTCAAAGAAACAACTCTTGTTACAAATTAGCATTTTCAGGCTTTCTAATTAGCTATTTTCTCTCATATCTCTTTTTAATTTTTATTTCATCATTTTTTTCTCTTTCACACAAAATGCTTCTTCAACTTGTCCATGTTGATGGGTTCCATGAACTTATTCCCCTCCATGTCGAAAATCATGACTGTACCACCAGTCATTATCTTCTTCACTAAGAAAAGCCCTTTCCAATTCGGTCTGAATTTTTCCCATGGATCAGGTACTGATGCTTTATCTTGCTTGAGTACTAAATCCCCTTTTGAATCTTCTTCTACTTCACCTTCTTGTTGAATACTCAGGCTACTGTTCATTGATATGATTGTATGTGGTATAATGCCTTCATTCTTTTCCCATCCAAAAGCGCCAAGCGCTCATCCTAGTTTTGGACCCATTTTTCCTCAAGGATTCCTGTTTCTGCCATAACTCTTGCAGAATGCTTCCTTACTTCTATTTATAATACTGCTTTTGTCCTATAGACAAAGGAAAATAGGGTCGCCCATGTTGAACTTCGAGCAGTAGTTCTGAATCTCTAGAGCGCAAATGGTAATTTCTCAGCCCAATCTCGATAAGTATACACCGTCTTTGCCAACATCTTTTTAATATTCTTATTGGCTACTATTACTGTACCGTTTGCCTGCAAATGGTGCGAGGATGACATACTATGCTCAATCTTGTATCATTCTAATAAATCCCTTATTTCTCCTTAAAATTGAACATCGTTGTTTGTTACCAAGTGGTGTGGCACCCTATATCTGCAAATGATGTGTCTTTTAATAAACTTAACCATCTATTTTGCCCCTAGTTTATTGAAAAACTCAGCTTCTATCCACTTTGAAAAGTAATCTATTGCTACTACCATATATTAGTGTCCGTTTGAGGCTGGCGGCCTTATTTCTCAAATAATATCAATACCTCATGCAACAAAAGACCATGGCAATGACAGGCTCTGTAATTCCCATGGTGGCTAATGGATTAAGTCTCCGTGGATCTGACACTACTGGCAAAATTTAACAAACTTCATACAATTATTCTCTATGATCAACCAATAGAACCCTTATCTTAAGATTTCCTTAGCCAAGACCAACCTATTCATGTAAGGTCCACAGATTCCTATGTGTACTTCATCCATAATCTGTCAAGCCTTTCTTTGATCTACACCTCGCCTATATACCATCTGTCATTCTTTTGTATATCATTCCTTCTTGGCACATGAATTGTTGAGCTAGCCGCCTTAGGGCCTTTCTATCCCTTTCATCTGCTTCTTTAGGGAAAATTCTTTCCTTTAAGTATCTTTTTAGGTCATAAAACCATGGTTTTTCTTCTATGTCAACTTGCATCACCCATTCTTCCTAATAACATGGTTGATGAGCATGCGTGACTACTAATGCCTTTATTGTCTACTCCTCTGGATTCTCCTAAAGTCTTGCCAAAGCATTTGCCATTTGGTTTTCTTCTTAAGACACATGCTTGAAGATGCATTTGGTGAACCTTGTTATCAACTTCTTGACCTGCTCCAAGTATGGTTTGAGTTTCTCCTCCTTTATATCCCACTCTTCTTTCGCTTATCGGACAACTAACCACGAATCTCCCATTACTTCAATCTCCCCAATGCCTATTATACTACTATTCTCAACCCAAACACACACACCTCATATTCTACCATTTTGTTTATGACCTTAAACCTAGCTTCTTGGTAAATGGCAATATCTCTTCGATAGGTGAGATGACGATGACTTCCACTTCTACTCTATTGTGTTTAATGCTCTATCAAAATGTAACTATCATCCCTTTATTGTGATCGCCCCTAGGTGCTCATCAAGAAGCTCTAACTCCCATGGTTTATCATTGTCTATTGGATTCATTGCTAGAAACTTTGCCATTATCCTACCTTTTACCATCTTTTTGGTAACATATTCAACATCAAACTCTGATAGTTGCACCAGCCATCTTGCTAGCTTCCCCACTAATGATGAGGTTTCATACAAGTACTTCATCGGATCTATCTTAAAAACTGCTTGTACCTTGTATGATTGAAAATAGTGCCTAAGCTTTTTCGAGGCCTATACCATTGCCAAGCAAGTCTTTTCTACCTAAGCATATTTAAGCTCATACTCCAACAACTTCTTGTTTAAATAGTAGATCATGTGTTCCATACCATTTTCATCAGCCTGTGCCAACATGGTTACTATTACCTCCTCCTTGATAGCCAAATACAAGATCAGTGGCTTCCCCGGCTTTTGAGATCTTAACTCTGGCGGATTAACCAAGTACTTTTTTACTTGCTCAAAAGCCTTCTATCATTACTCATTCCATTCAATTGGATGATTCTACCATAACAGTTCAAAAATTGGCGCACAAATAGTCGTGAGTTTAGTAATAAATCGACTGATATATTAGATCTTTCCTAAAAATCCTCAAACGTCCTTCTCTATTTTTGGCATCAATATTTCTGTGATTGCTGTCACCTTATCTGAATCAACTTTTATCCCCTATTATCCAACTACAAACCCTAGTAGTTACCCTAATATTACTTCAAACACACACTTTTTCGGATTCAATCTTAATTGTTACTTCTCTACCTTTTCTAAGAATTTCTCCAAGGTTTCAAAATGTCCTTCCCGTATATTGGACTTCACCATCATGTCATTAACATACATGTCAATCTCTTCGTGGATCATATCATGGAAGAGAGTCGTGGCCATCCTTTGGTAGGTTTCCCCAATATTCTTCAACCCAAACAGCATTACTTTCTAACAATAGGTCCTCATTCTGTAATAAAGGCCATTTTCATCTTGTCTTCTATTGCCATCACAATCTGGTTATAACCTGAGAAACCATCAATGAACAAAGACATCTTACTCAAAGTTGTACTATCCACTAATACATCTATATATGGCAGCAGGAAGCCATCCTTTAGCGATGCTTTGTTTAGATCTCGATAGTCAATACACATACTTACCCTTCCGTCTTTCTTCCATACCGGAACTATGTTAGCCACCCACTAAGAGTAGTTCACCAAATCAAAAAAAAAACTTTGTTTTTATCTGTTTAGTGACTTCTTCTTTGATCTTTTGTGCCCATTATGGTCTCATTCTTCTTAGCTTCTACTTAACTAGCTTCATGTTTGAATGAGCAGGGATGGTGTGTTCTGCTATGCTGCGGTCAACTCCCAGCATATAATCGTGGGACGAAGCAAATACCTTTTCATATTTTTTTAATATTTTCTCAAATCTCTCTCTCTCTCTTTTTCCTCAAAAGTAATATCGTGAGCATTACATATGTTTCTTAGGTTTTCAGTCGTATAAAGATTAAAATTATGATTGTTCATTAGATGAATGTTAAATATGCTATGGAAATGAAATTCATACAAGCTACCATCAGGAAAAACATTACACAAGTAATCAAAGTCAACTTTATTACATCAAATTTGTTCACAGAGATAGTGTTTTCAAACAAATCAGGAACAAAGACGTCTTTATAATAAGCAATCATCATGTCCTCTTCGATAAAGATGGCCAGGTTGACAGGAGTCTCCTCATCTGAGCATGCTGCCTCTTTCATCGACTACCCTCCCAGCATTAACTTCTCTATCTTTCTTTCGAGCTCACTGATCTCTACGCCCTTGGGTCCATTACATTCTTGAAGATTTCAAACCTTGAGTTTAAGATACTATTACAACTCCATGGTTCAGGTTCCCCAACATATATGACCTTTTCAGCCTTTACAAACTTTATGGGCCCCTTACCCCCAGTTGGGCACATATCTTCATCTGAATCGTATCTCAGTCTTCTCTTACTGGTTTGTCCCTTGATCTAAAAAAAAAAAGGCACTTCTACAAAGCTCTTTCCAAGTTTGGTCTCGGGCATATACCCCTACTTCTTCATGATTCTAGCGACCACTAGATTAATCTGGTTAATTACTGACACCTGCTACCCAACCATATAAGGTATCTCCCCCTTTTTGGTACTCAAAACTACTACTGCAAGCGAGGATTCTGCTCTAATTGTTATCTCATCTATTTCATAATTAAAGGTGGATGGCCTATTGTATAATGGATGACACACCGCCTAGTGGGTGGGACCATGTGTGTACCAGTAGTATTAGAAAAGTTATTGGGATATCCACTACAGTAAACTCTGCCATAACCTTTATAGGACTTGTCTTTACTTGAGCTATAAAGGTTCCCTCTACACTTCTCTTAGTGTTATCATAAGCCTTGATGACCACTCGAGAAGGCTCCAAACTCTTCTTTCTCAATACCGAACTTGCCTAGAAGCTTCAAGGGTACCACATTAATTGCTAACCCATCATCCACCATTACATATGAGGTCTTCTTCCCTCGAATCTCAGCTGCTATGAATAACGACCTGTTATGGTTCATTTCTTCCAAGGGAATATCAGAATCAAAGAAACTGATCAAACCCATCTACACCTCCTTTAAGGTAACTGTTATGATCATCTCCTCAGGGCTGGAGATGAGGGAGATTGGTATCCCAGCCAAGGCTCTGGCCATTGCCCCTCTATGCTTTTGGGATGAGAGAAGCAAGTCCCCGATGCTTGCATTGGCTTGCGTCTTCTTCAGTTGCTTGAGGAGTAGATTATCCTCTTCTTCTTTCTTCCTTTCCTCTATCTCATCCTCTCCCTTGTCTGCTTCTTTGTTTGCTTTTGGGTTGTCATAGAACCTTCCACTTCGACTTAGGCCTTGGACCTCTTTCTCCTATTTACCTATTTCTTTCTCTTCTTCCTTTGCATTTGCCACTATCATGCTCTCACTCTCTTTTACTCTCACTGTTTCCCCCTCACTAAGTTATCCCTCTCTTTATCATCCTTTTCATCCTCAAAAGCTATCCTAAAATTCCTCTATCATTTCTCCCTTATTTCCTACCTATACTTTTTCATCACTAAAACCATCCTAGAAGTCATGGATAGTTTCGATGCTGTCCCATATTCCTAGAACTTCTTTGTTATCCTTTTTATCTCCACTATCGCTTACTGTCATGTCAACTTCGATCCACTTGGCACTTCGGGAGTATACTCTACTGTAGGAGACATCATCTTGAATATCTTTTTTGTTATTGGCATTCGCTCCCTGAACTATGCTAAGTTCATCTCTATCTATTGAGTTTGAACATGAATCCTGACTTCTGTTGGACTATTTTCAAAGGTCTTGAAAATTTCTTCCTCTGTTTGCCCTGATCTAATCGTAAAGATCCCTTCTTCACTGTTGTTACTATCTTCACTGTCGTTAACCCAGATTCGTTGTGACCACGTTCCCTCCTTTATCCATTTTCCAAATTTCTTTAGTGACTCTACTTTGATTTTCACCCATCTGACATTTTGAGAGAATACTTTTGCTGCCAGAGGTACCACCTCCAGGAGCTCCTTTTCTTTCATTTGCTCATCTTCCTCTTCGTTTTTCTCCAACCATTCTCTAAATTGAGACAGAGTCATTTCCACTTGCTTCCCCTCATTCTGCATATGGAGTCACATCGATCAGCCTATTAATGTCCTCTTGCTCTCCTTCCTCAAAAGACTCCATTATCTCTTCCTCTATGACTCCTTAGTCAATCATGAAAACCTTTGGTGAGCACTTGGTAAGATCTTCTTCTTCACTCAGTGGTGTTTACTTGGATTGGGTACTCGAGTATAGCTTGATAGGATACCCACCAATGTATGTTATCATTAGCATACCAGCATCATCTATGACAGGAGCCCCTGAGTTATCTTCAAGAGGCCTCTCTCGTTTGGCTACCCAGAAAAGGATGCTTGCATCTTCTGTGGACCAAACTCCCAAGTACCACAACTTAACGGAATCTTCCAAGCGATTTAGACTGAAGAATCCTAAGGTGAAAAGTCTATTTTTGAAACGAAAGAACCAGAAGAATTAAATGCATCACCTTTGTTGAGTATGACTGCTGCAACAGGCACCGTGAGAAGCGCATATGCAAAAGAAAATAAGCAAAATGACTTTGAAGATGTTGTTGCTTTTCTTAGCCATTGATAAGCTAATAATAATGAAAGATGGGTATCATCCAAAACAAGTAATGCTTGTTGATTTATCGGTGATCACTCTGCTTTACATTTCTAACCTGTGTTGAACTTTCTTTCTTTTGTCTTTAATTTAGCGGTTAGCACATTTGACTTGACTGAATTTAAAGCTTAGCATACAGTTGAAACGACAAAAGAAATGTCTCAAGAAATATTAACAACTACATTCAAATCTATTTTGAAAAATTTAAAAACCACGAAGTCGGGGAATTACACTAATATTATTGGCTAAATCATGTTAGCCAATAGCATGAAATGTATATCATTTATATCTGGTTCACTCTTACTAACGTTTGAGAACTCTCTAGTCTTTATTTGCCTCAAATTTCACAAATTTATTTTGTTTTCTTGTGTAGATTCCGCTGAACTATTTTTTCTTGTATCATATATCAAAAATTGATTTGATTGCGCCAAGGTGAGTCTTGAGGTGTTGTTCGATTGCATTAATAAATGAGGAAAGGAAAAAATTCATTTTTTGGTTTGATTAACATTCTAAGGAAAGAGAATTACCAACAATCTTAATTCTTAAAACTTTGCTAATAGGTTTCCTCTTAACTTTAGGAGGAAAACTTGATTTTTTAAGGAATAATATATCAAATTATTAAACTAACCTTGTATATTTTTTATACGTCTAAAACTCATCTTATTCAAATAATTAACAAAATAATTATAAATATAATTCATGAATTTATTTTTAAAAAATTGAAACAATTTCAAAAAATTTAAAATTTTCAAAAATTAAAAAAATTACAAATTTTGAAGAAACTATTTCTGGGGGCTTCACTACCGACCACTGGCACATCCACCCGTCCGGCATCACGACCAGTACCAACATTATCGTTGGTCAGTCGTCTACTCTTTCATGGTGTTTTCATCAGTGTGGGTTGCGTAGTTTATTTGCAGATCCTGAAAATAGAACCACTGCGTGCGGAAAAATGGCAAGAGGATTGGTGATGAAACTTGGATGGATAGAAAGATCGTCAGACAAGGATCCTGATGGTGCTAATCGATGGTGGTCTGTCGATTTTCTACAAATTTTTTATTTTTTAATAAATAAATTATTTATTTATTTATTTAAAAGTATACATTGATATAAATATATTTTAATATTATCCAATAATAATTTTCTATAGATATTTTTAGTATTTAATAGATATATTATATATTTACTATTTATTTATTTCAAGAAATCCGATTAATAAGCTAATCATATTATTCTATATAATTTAATATATGCAATCTATTTTTTTAAAAAAGTTAAATTTAACTATTTATGATAAATAAATAAATTATAATTAATATTAATTCTTAAATTATATTTAACAATTTAAAATTTAAATTATATATTTAATAATGGATATTATATATTGTCATGTTAAGGGCATTTACGCCAATTAATTTTAGACTATTTCTTTCTACTCATAATTTCATTGCCAAACCAGACAATGGAAAAGTATTTTTAAACCTGTTTCATTCTTTCCGTTTTTCTTTCTAACTCTACTTTTCATTTACATCCATCATTCCTTTCTTCAAACCGAACATGCTCTGAAACTAGGCCTGGCAAATTCTATACGACCCGTTAACACGACACGAACCCATTCGATAAAAACGTGTTTTGGATATAATATTATCGGATTGAGTCGTTAATGGGTTAACACGATAAAATCCGTTTGATATCGGACCGTGTTTGGGTTTATACTATAAAAAACCGTTTCACCTGTTTAACCCGTTAATATTAAGGATAATATAGTAAATTTATTTATGATACATAAAAAAAATATAATAAAATATAACAAATACTAATTTATAACTATATTTAACCTAATTAAAATTATTCTAATACAATTACGTTATCTTTTTCTTATGCGTGTATGAGTATGACATTTTGATGAGAAATATAAATAAGAAACTTATAAAATGTTCTATTTAATTTTTAGAAATCATTCAATAATTGGACATTATCAATTATTTATCTTAAATACACTTTAGATGGATATTTAAATGATGTTGGATACAAAATTTTGTTTATATTTTCGTATTATATTAAATTTGGATATTTCGATAGATTTCAAAATATTTGTTAGATTTTAAATTTATAAACTATTGGTTTTATTATTTGTTTAGAATTTATACAAATCATGTTACACATATTGTTGTCTAACTTGAAAATAAAAAAACGGGTTAAACAGGTTGGATTCGGGTAACACGTTAAGTTAACAGTCGGGTTTGGGTTTATAGATTTAGACCCAATAAGTTAATGGGTCGGATTTGGATTAACATAATTTAACACAACACGAATACGAAACGATACGAAACCGCTCTAACACGACCCATTGTTAGGTCTATCTGAAACTCTAAAGGAGAGCTACAAAGCTACAAGGTGGATTTTTCTTTTTTTATTTACTAAGTTAGGCTCTCAGCTAGAATTAGATACAAGATTTACTTCAGCAATAATTTATACAATCAAGTTATACAACCCAAATATGGAGCCTAATGTAACAAAACTATTAAATGCAGTGGTGGACCCAGAAATTTTCCTTAGAGGGGGCACCACATAATTTAGAATTAAAATAAGTATATAGTTAAATATAATAATTAAAATTTAATTATATTTAAAATAATTTTTAGATAAATTAAAATTAGATAATATTTTTATTTTTGAATATATATATATATATATATATATGTAAGACTAAAGTAATAAGAGATTTTAAGAGAAATAACACCTAGAATTGAAAGTGAACCGAAAGGTAGGAGGTACATTTGTTAAAATTAAGTAATTTTATGAAGATATATATATTAAAATCAAGTAATTTTTATATAATGATATATTTGTGACTCTTGAAACTTAAGGAGGTATAAAAAAGTTTTTAAATTTTGAGTGGGGGCCCGGGCCCTCCTAGTCCAAGCATAGGTCCGCCTATGATTAAATGGATAGTTACCACATTATTTATTGACAATATTTACTGGATCATATAATTCTGAAATGTGGAAATAAGATAATTTTTCCCAAAAAAAAAAAAACAACTATTTGCATGAATATGATAATATCTGTTTACAAACCCTCTAAGCAAATGATAATATGAACGTGCACCTAAATTCTGTTTCAATTAATCCGCAAAAAATTTGATACTATTATCGATATATTAAGAACATTTATCTTCCATCCATCACACTTATGGTTAGGCCATTTATTGAGCAATTCTGGCTTGCCCTCAGTTGAAGTCGCCTCCACAATAGTACTTCTCCCACTATTCGAAAATGCTGGTTGTTTTGGTGTTGGCAATTTTACACCTTCATTTGTTAGCATATAGATAACAAGTGAAATGCTGGGTCTGTCCGCTGGCTTTTCTTCCACACACAGCAAGGCCATATTGATGCATCTCAAAACTTGCTCTTCGGAACAGGAATCCTGAAGTGTTGGATGCATCAGTTCTAATGCGGCACCTTCTTTCCATAACTTCCACGTCTGAAACAAAACCACTCAACATAAACATTGAATAAATACTGGTTGCAAGACAATTTAGATGACACTACATTAAGATAAACTTACATATCCAACAATGTTGAGCGGTTGCTCGGAATGAAAAATGCTGCTGCTTCTCCTACCACTTATGATCTTCAACGTTAAAACTCCAAAACTGAAGACATCAGATTTCACAGAGAAGATGCCCCCAATAGTATACTCAGGAGCCATATAACCACTGTATTATTTATTCATAAAACACTAATATTAGTACATAAACAGATGGAAAGTTGAACAGCAGCAGCAAACTTACCAACCTACTAAAGAACGGAATTCTTAACTCTCATTCACTCACCGTGTGCCAGCAATTCTACTTGTATTTCCTTCAGATTGAGATGTGATGAGAATTCTTGCCATACCGAAATCAGATATCTTGGGATTCATGTTTTTGTCAAGTAGTATGTTGCTTGCTTTCAAGTCTCTATGAATTATTCTTAGTCTTGAGTCTTTATGGAGGTAAAAAAGTCCTTGAGCTATTTCTTCAATGATTTTTAAACATTTGCTCCAATCAAACGTCTCCCTTTTGGATTGATCTATTAATGGGCAAAGTAAGTTTGTGAAACCAGCTTTAATATGTTAACCAGGCAAAGTGAATAAATGTATATAAGGGAATTTTTAATATGCTGAAAAATGGTTAGAGAAACTTGCATTACCAAACATATACGAATCCAAGCTTTTATTAGGCATGTACTCGTAGACTGATATTTTTTCTTGCCCTTGAATGCAGAAATCAAAGAGGCGCGCCAGATTCGTGTGTTGCAATTTAGCTACTATTATAAGCTCATTCTTGAACTCCACAAGCCCTTGTCTGGATCTTCCTGATAGCGACTTTATTGCTATCTCTTGCCCATCAACCAATAGACCCTGAAATAAAGATTCATGAAGTTCTACTTAACCTCAGCATAAGCTTATTTATTTATGGAAGCATTTTGTCATTCATTTTTTTCCAAATTTACCTTGTAAAGAGGTCCAAAACCACCCTCTCCAAGTTTATTTTCAGATGAGAAACTATCTGCAGCATCCATGATGGATGAAACACTATATGCTTTTAAATTGAAGCCTTTCTTGCCATCAATTTCAAGCTCTCTTGCTTCACTCGTTAAGTCCAAAAGGAACTTCTGTTTTTTATAGACATGAAACAGTTGAGCATGAGCTTGTCTTTGAGTATAATAACACATTTTCTTGCATGAAATGTCATTGCATATGGTTAATTAACTATATACCTTCCACTCGAAGCCTTCTCGATCTCATATATAAAAAAATACACAAAAAAACTCATCACTGTTAATATAGCTGCTCTAGGGAGTGAAATACTAATCCACTTCCACATTGAATCAGCACCTGCAGCACCCCGATCGCAGAAATCATTTAATTTTTTTTCCCAAAAAAAAGCTCTAGAAATGACAAGAAAATTAGCCTAGATTTTTCTGCGTAAAGAGCTCTATGCAGAAAATATTTGACGTTCTGAGAAACGAGTCTATAAATGCTTCTAGAGCTGTCTGATGAGCCAAATATTTCATGTCTCTGTGCATCGCAATGGCAACCCATTTGGAGAATTCGGCCGGTTTACATCGTTTAAACATGTCAATATATATCAATAATTTGGAGCAGCCTACTCACCATAATACAAATATAATAGCAATTGTAAGACGGTCAAAATAAAGCAGAGGAGAAAGACAGACCAGAAGGAACTGAAGTAATGGATGTAAACCAGAAGGAACTGAAGTAATGGATGTAAAATATTTCTCCTGGTCGTGGCCCATCCACAGTTTCCTCTAAAGTTCCATGCAGAAATAGGTATACAGTACCATCAGGATTGAGGCCGTGGGCTTCAATTCCAACGCAACTACACTTTCTCCAGCACATATCCTTGCAGTCTTCTGAGCTTAGGCTTTCATTGTAATCCAAAGTACGAACGTTGGAGTCCTTGTTCAAGATTATTCTTCTTTCAAAACGCGCACCATTTCTCCTGCAATCTGGCCCTATCCAGCCCTTACAACCATTATCTGTTCTATTTCCATCGCATATATCAGAAGAAAAGACTAATCTTTTGGCAATTGTATCCATAAAAGATCCATCACTCCACAACCAGAACCTTGTATAATTCATTCCAGCTCCAGCGGTATACTGATTTGAACTAAGTGTGTAAGTTAGGTACTTCTCGTATTTGTCTGCCTTTATGCTAAAAACATGATTTACTTCTGCAACCGTTAAAATTTTGCTGAACATGCATCGATGAGACATCCCACTAGTCCAAAAGGGTACCCCTCGCCGCTCAACAATCACCTGACTTTGTGAAGCGTCCCATTCCAGAGTGAAAGCCCCGGAACTTGGTAAAGAATTACTTAACCATCACGTAAGCGACCGCTTCCGGTCAGTCTTGCTGTTCCCTCCCAGTTTCATTCCTGGCAATGGAGAATCCATAGGAAAATCAAAGCTTCGCCACAAAATCCCAGCAGATTTTGCTTCTTTCAAGATGAAGTTCCCGTCATCTTGCAAAACAGCAGCCACAGCGGAACTCGATTGATTCGAGTATAGCTTGACAACACCACTGCCACCATATCTTATCATTAGTGTGCCAGTGTCATCTATGACAGCTGAAGAAAAAATATCAATTAAGTTTTTCCAAGGTAAGTTTTTGAAATTCTCTCCCTTTGTGAAAGACGGGGAAGCTCACTTTACAAAGTGATGTTTACGCATTTGGAGTGGTTCTTCTAGAACTTTTGACTGGACGAAGAGCTGTTGACATAAACCAAGGCCCAAATGATCAAAACCTTGTAATACAGGTAATAATAGATCTTGTCATTCCTAATGACTGTGGTTGTCAAAATTCAAAGAAATCAGAGTGCTAGCTATAGAAAATGATAGTAAAAGGATGGTTCTTGTTTCAGGTGAGGCACATACTGAATGATCGGAAGAAGTTGCGAAGGGTTATAGATCCAGAGCTCAGTCGAAGTTCATACACCATCGAATCTATAGCCATGTTTGCTAACCTGGCATCACGTTGTGTCCGAATTGAGAGTAGTTGAGAGGCCCTCAATGACAGAATGTGTAAAGGAACTGCAACTGATTATCCACACAAATACAAAAGGCTTGGGCATGCCAATGCTCGCATTCAGAATGGCCTGAGCAAACCAAATTTTATGAGAGGCGTGTAACTGTTTTATACAATAAACATCCTACATCATTGATTGGATTCTTATAAACTGGAAGCCAAGGGAGCTTTAAAGTACCCCACTATCACCATATATAAAGTTTAGGTGCTGTTTGGTTCGGCTAAAAGTGATAGGAAAAGAATGTGGATTGTTTTGGTATCCATTTTCCTTTGTTCTGTTTAAGTAAAAATGAAATGAAAGTGGATTCTTCAAAATCCTATTTCCTCAATCTTTGATAATCATGTTTCCTTCCAAAGTTAGGAGGAAAACTTTGTTTTTTTTGGGAATAATATATTAAATTATTAAATTAATCTTATATTTTTTTGTGTCCAAAACTAATCTTATTCAAATAATTAATTAAATTATTTTATAAATAATTATAAATATAATTCATTAATTTATTTTTTTCAAAAATTAAAAAGATAGATAATTTTTGGGTGATTCAAAATACCAAAATAATCTATGTAAATAATTTAAAATCCAAAATTGCCCTTAAATAATATATTATAAAATATAAATTTATTAGAATTTATTTTTTAAAATTCAATTTTTGAAAAATAAAACAAGGGCCATCAGACTGCGGGCATTGCCGTCGCTTGCCACCAGTGTGATGGTGCATCCAACAACACTTTCACTACCAATGTGCTGGTCGTCGACCGCTATGCCAAAATCCGTTGACATAGTTGTCGTTTACATCATCGTGCACCAAAAATTTGATCGTCCAATCTCGTTTATCGACTATGTAAACGATAACAATGTCAATAGATTTCGACACAACAGTCAAAGGCGATCACGATGGCAGTGGCGGTGTCATTGATGGCACCATCACACAGGTCGTCGACCTCTGTTTTATTTTTCATAAATTCTATATTTAAATAATGAAATTAACAAATACATTTATTTGTAATTAATATAAATAATTAAGAATATTATTTTTATTTTTTTGATTTTCCTAATTTAGAATATATAATATATTTTATTTATTTATTTATTTTAAAAAATATATATTAATTTAGTAATATTTAAAATAAAATGGTTATTATTTTCTACAAATTTATTTAATTTTTAATAATTATTTATTTATTTTTTAATAAATCTACATTAGTTTAATAATATTTTATAATTTAAAATATATTATTTATTTTTAAAAAAATAGAATTTAACTATATATAATAAAAAATAAATTGTTATACTATTAATTTAATAAATAATTATTTATTTTTATTTAATATTTACAAAAATTTAAATTTAATATATAAGTTTAATAGTTGATATTACATGTTTGAATGTTGACCGTATTTATATTTAATTAATTTATAAACTGTTACTTACTATTCATGATTTCAATGGACAATCGAATATAAGAAAAAGATCTTTTAATCCCATTCATTTCTTTATAATTTTCCTTTCCTTAAATCGAACATGACCTAGTGCCCCGGTCATGGTATTATTTTCCAAAAGCTAGTGTTAGGATTTCTAGTGAACTTGCCATTTAAGATTTAAAAAAAAAGTCAAACATGTCGTCCTAATTAGTACTTAAAAGGGGTATACGACAGGTTAGCCACCTTTAATAAATAAAGTACGCACATTCATGATGTTTACAGAAAATGATTATATATGTACAGTATGAGAGTATAGATTAATATTGTGAAGCATTAAAAACATAAAAAAGTCTATTTTTAAAGTTCAAAAGATTAATTACAATACAAAAAGTAATTAATAATAATAATTTATTTATATATTTACTAAAAAAAATGATAAATCACTATTATTGAGCTTGTAAAGCAGTAAATCTATCTAAGTTCTTGGGAATATATAGCAGATCAATCATTCCCAAAAACTTATTACAGGATGAGATATATGGCCAGTTTGACAGTCAGGATATAAGGGGGACTCAACAAGATTTTGGGACTAATTTATTAGTCTTTTATTTAGAGTATTTCAAAGGATTGGGATTGGGACTAATCTTAGTCCCAATAGTGGCAAATCATTAGAACTAGCTGTCCCATGGTGAACCATGGTATTACTTGTCCCAAGCTTGAACAAATGGTTTTTTTATTTTATTCAATTAATAATAATATAAAAATGATATAATACTAAATAAATTATAATTTAAGATAAATTATAAATAAGAATAAATAATTGTATATATTATTATTAATTATATTATATAAGTTATAATATTAGTGAAATTAATATAATAAAATATTATATTATTAGACAAATATTAATATAATAATATATAAATAATTTAGAAATATTATAAACAATAATATTATTAAATCTAATAAAATAATAAATAAAATAAATAATTCTTGATATAATAAAAAATAATAATAAATTTTACTATAATAAAATAAAGGATTATTAAGAAAATATAAATGTAAGAGTATAAAATATTGAAAAATACATATAAAATACATTATAATATAGTTATAATTAATAATTAATAATTTTTAATAATATAATGTTTAATTATATTTTAATCTAGAATTCATATTGAATGTTTAATTATAAAAATAATGCATTAATAATATTAAATAACCAATAATATTAAATTGAAAATTAATATAATATTTTGAATTATTACTTTTAAAAAATAAAAGGTACTTAAATATTTTTAATATGAATATTAAATTAATATTTATTCAAATTAAACTTGAATAAAAATAATTATTTATATTTAAAAATTGATTTCTTGAAAATTTATTATATATTAATATAGTCCGGTCTCATATTACACCAAACATAAAACAATACTATCTATAGTCCAGTCCAATCTAATCCAATCTCAATCCCAATCCTAATCTCAATCCAGTCCAGTCCAATCCTGACTGCCAAACGGGACCCTAATGTATAATCTTTTCTTATGCCTGATTCAACTCCGACAGCTGCATTTTCATCAGAGCCATTACAACGATTTGATACCCTGTAATGGTGAATGCAAGAAATTGTAATTATACAAGTCTATGGTGATCTCAATGATTTTATTTCAGTTAAGCTTCTGTATTCATATACATGTGACATTGAATTAACTTTCAGATACTTGGAATTTAATTGTTTATGAGTTTTATAAGCATATCTGTAAAAGAAATGTGGATTAACAATTCAAATATGGAAAAAAAATTTGGTACTCTAGCTATTAACAAAAAATTGTCATATATTAACTTAATTAAGATTTGAAATTCCTATTATCATAATTTGGTGTTATCCAATTTAAAATTTTGAAATTAATTATTAATTTGTTACTTAATATTGTTTTAATATCTATTCAGCGAGAGGTATTACATTTGATTTTTTTGGAAAATACGTAATTATTTTGTTAGTTGTTTTATATATAAGGCCGATGTAACGACTACTACAATGCAAGAGAAACCAAAACTGGGGATTCGAAAGCAGCCTATTGAAACTTTCTTAAACAAGAAGGCGGTTTCCACACATTTTCCCATTACCATTTGGTTCTATAGTTTTAGATAAATGGTTATAGTTTTCGACATTTCACGTTTTCCCACACATTTTCGAATGGTTATGGTTTTATCTCTAGCGTTTTCAATTGAGAAAAGTTTTGGTGTATGAAAAGAAATTCAAATCTAGGGGTGATAATGTCACGCCCTAAAATCTCTTATTTAGAGACTTTAAGGGTGATTAATTAAGGAAAATAATAAAAAGACATCATTAATATCTCCCTTTTTTTTGACATCATCATTTTCTAATTCACACATATATTTATACATATCACATAAATCCATTACAACATCTGGCTATTTGTTCAAAATAAACTTTACACACACCGGTGATTAAACATAATACATAGGTTGATGATCACATAATAAAATTTTCTATCACGATTTAGGCTAGTCAAAACATATCCCAAAACATCGCATACATGTAAACGCCCAGACTCCCTAGGAAAGCTCTGGAACACCAATAGTACGAATATCTTTTTGTGTACCTGTGGAGGGAGGGGGTGAGCATATAGCCCAATAGGAAAGATTCTAACATTATACTAAATTACAAGCATTCAAATAGTTACTCAATTACATAGTTGCACAACCAATTATAATAAGTCAAGCAATCCTTCTCATTCACACATCAAGGTATCACTTATTCATCTGACAATCAAAATTTTTCATCTAATGTTTCCCTTAGACCCGTATCCAAACGGCCTAATCAAGGTCTAAAATTTCAAGTTTATATCCGTGTTCCCCTTGGATCCGCATCCAAAACGGCCCATCCAAGGTCTAACACATCAAGTTTGTATTTGTGTTCCTATTGGATCCGTATACAAAACTGTCCATCTAAGGTCCAACACATCAAGTTTATATTCGTGTTCTCCTTGGATCCGTATACAAAACGGCCCATCCAAGGTCCAACACATCAAGTTTATACTCGTGTTCCCCTTGGATCCGTATACAAAACGGCCCATCCAAAGTCCAACACATCAAGTTTATATTCGTGTTCCCTTGGATCCGTATACAAAACGACCCATCCAAAGTTCAACATTAAGAATTTCATATCCGCAATCTTCTTGGATCCGTATTCAAAACGGCCCAACCAAGGTCTAATACATACACTTACAAACCTTTCAATATAATTTCTAAAATAAATCTCAAGGCAATATAGTTTTTATGAAAAATCTAGAACTTTCAGGAAGGGTGCACGCGATCGGGTCGATTCTTTAATTCCGTTCGACACTCGACACTGTAATTCCGCTTGACACTCGACACTGTAATTCCGCTCGACACTCAACACTCATACCTACATATCGAGTCATGCATACAACACACGACACTGTCCACTAGACACTCGGCACCAGACACTCGACACTTACACCTACATGTCGAGTTGTGCATACAACACGCGACACTGTCCACTCGACACTTAGCACCAGATACTCGACACTCACACCTACATGTCGAGTCGTGCATACAACACGTGACACTATCCACTCGACACTCGAAACTTCCATAACCGACACTCGACACGTTCATAACCGACACTCGACACTTCCATAGCCTATATGTCGAGTCGCGCATACAACACGAGACACTGTCCACTCGACACTCAGCACCAGACACTTGACACTTCCATAACTGACACTCGACACATTCATAACCGACACTCAACACTTCCATAGCCTACATGTCGAGTCACGCATACAACACGCGACACTCGACCACTCGACACTCCATCGCTCGATGCTCTACCACTCGACACTCGAACGCTTGACACTAAACCGCTCGACACTCGACACCTTCATATCAGATTGTGTCATATTCACAACCAGTATCAAAAATACAGAATCGTGAAATAGAACCATTTCCAGATCTCAATCCCCAACTTCAAAAATTCACCCAAAATTTCATTCACAATCCAAATTCCATGAAATCAATGACTGTTTAAAGCTTCATAAGCACATAACTTCATCAATAATTCATCATCCAAGCAACAAACAATCAATTTAACAACAATTCACATGCACTATAAACCCATATCAATTTAAAATAGCAAAATAGATAATACAATTTAAGTATAGTGTTAGAAAATTCCTACATGGTTTCCAAGCCTATACACCTATTTGATTTTTCCTTCTTTTCCTCTCTTTTCTTCTTCTTCTTTCCCTCTCCTTTTAACCCGTTAGACTCTCCTCTTCCATCACGAAATGAAAGAAAAATCTCCTCTTTGGAACTCTAATATCTCTTAAATATCTAAGGCTACCCATGGGCCTAAGTCCATTCATTTGTAATCTAAGCCCAATTCATCCTTATCAATTTCCAACACAAGCCCACTACCATAATCTAACCCAATTCTCATTTACTTAAACATGGCATATTTCTAAAATTGTAATATATATCTATATATATATATTGGGATTCCACAATCTACCCTCCTAAAAATAAATTTCGTCGAAATTTGAAAATATGAGTAAGAAATTACCTCTTGCATTCAAAAGATCAGGATATTTTCTTTGTATCTCTGACTCTGACTCCCATGTGGCCTCTTCAACGCCATGGTGCTTCCACAAGACCTAGTTAACGGAATGGTCTTGCCACGTAGGACTTGCACTCTTGTGTCCAAAATTTGAATAGGAACCTCTTTATATGAAACATCTTGTTGAATATCCAACTCACTCCAATCTAGCATATGTGTTAGGTGAGGCCTATACTTCCTTAGCATCGATACATGAAATATGTTATGAATTCTCGATAATCGTGGCGGCAATGCTAGCTCATAAACTACTTCGCCAACCCGCCTTAGAATCTCAAATGGGTCAATGTAGCGTGGAGCTAGTTTACCTTTCTATCCAAAACGCATCAAGCCATTACGCGGAGACACTTTTAAAAACACATGGTCACCCACTTTGAATTCTAACTGTCGTCTCCTTTTGTCTGTATAGCTTTTCTGTCAACTAAGAGCTGTAAACCTGAGATCTCTATCTGACACCACTGAAACTGAAACTCCATGCAATCTCACAATTTCTTTAATGTACAGCCGACTCAAAACATCCACCGAATCGGTTGTGCGAATAGGAAGAAAATGTGATACCTTTGCTAACCTATCTACAATCACCCATATTGCATTCTTTCCTTTCAAAGAACGTGGTAATCCAGTAACAAAATCCATGATTATGTAGTCCCATTTCCATTCTGCTACAAGAAGTGGTTGGAGTAATCCTGCAGGCCTTTGATGCCCAGCCTTCACTTGTTGACAAGTAAGGCATCTGGACACATATTCAACAACATCCCTTTTCATTCCTTTCCACTAAAATTGTCGACGTAAGTCATGATACATCTTGGTACCACCAGAATGAACAACAAATTTAGAGTGATGAAATTCCTTAAGGATATCGTCTTTACACTCTTTACTTGATGGAACAAAGATCCTGCCCTTGAATCGTAAACTCCCATCCGAACCAATTGTCCAATTAACACTTCCATCACCGTGTAACACTTGCTCATACAAGGCTCTAGTCTCTAAATCTTGATGTTGCAACTCAATTACTCTGTGCACAAGAGACGGTTGAGCAACAAGTGTAAAAGGCAAATTTGATCTCCGCGATCCTCAACCAATATATCATAATCCTGAATAGACTGCAACATGCTCCATTCTCCTATCATTGCACTAACCATAGCTCTCGACTTTCTACTTAATGCATCAGCCACCACATTTGCTTTACCTGGGTGATAATATATTTCAAACTTTTATGATCACAAAAGACTTCAAACCTCTCACCATATAAATAATGTCACCAAATTTTCAAAGCATACCCTACCGCCGTAAGTTCTAAATCATGGGTAGGATAATCCTGCTCATGAGGTTTCAACTGGTGAGAAGCATAGACTACAACCTGACCTTGTTGCATTAATACACATCTTAATCCATTCAAGGAGGCATCAGTGGATACAACATAATCAACTCCACGTTGTGGTATCACAAGAATAGGTGTTGAAGTCAATCTTTTCTTCAATTCTTGGAATGCTTGCTCACATGCATCATTCCATTCAAATTTAACTCCTTTCCTTGTTAACCTAGTCGTTGGTGCAGCCAATCGAGAAAAATTATCAACCAAAACACCGATAGTAACCTGCTAGACCCAAGAAACTACGTACTTCAAACACATTCTTTGGTCTTTCCCATTTCATAACTGCTTCCACTTTCGATGGATCCACTGAGATTCCTTGTCTTGGCACCATATGGGCTAAAAATTTTACTTCTGATAGCCAAAATTCACATTTACTCAGCATGGCATAAAGACGATGCTCTCTCAATATTTGAAGTGCTATACATAGATGTTGCTCATGTTCAACTTCATTTGAAGAATAAATAAGTATATCATCCACAAACACAATTACAAATTGGTCCAAGTGAGGTTTGAAAATACAGTTCATCAAATCCATAAAGGCAGCAGGAGCATTAGTTAGTTCAAATGGCATGACCAAAAACTCATAATGCCCATAACGGGTACGACAAACGGTCTTTGGTATGTCTTCTTCCTTTATCCTCAATTGATGATAGCCCGAACGAAGATCTATCTTGGAAAAAAAACAACAAGATCCTCTTAACTAGTCGAACAAATCATCGATCCTAGGTAAAGGATATTTGTTTTTCACTATAACCTGATTTAACTGCCTGTAATCTATACATAAACGTAATGAACCATCTTTCTTCTTCACAAACAATGCTGGTGCACCCCAGGGAGAAGTACTTGGTCGGATGAATCCTTTTTCTAACAGCTCTTCTATTTGTAGCTTTAGCTCCCTCAACTCTACTGGAACCATTCGGTAAGGAGCAACTGATATGGGTGCCACACCTGGACACACCTCGATAGCAAACTCCACTTCTCTAGTTGGAGGTAACCCGGGCAACTCTTTAGGAAAAACATCAGGAAAATCACTTACCACATGAGGAAGTTCATAAACCCCTTTATTAGTCTCTTCTACCAATATACTTACAATCATGCTTCTGACCCCTTTTTGGTTTTGCAACCCAAGCAAAGGGTAATGCAAGAATGCATATTTGTCCCCATAGAAACTGAAAACGATCCCCTCAAGCGTGTGAATTATCACTTTCTTCTTGTAACAGTCTAATATAACTCGATAAGTTGACAACCAATCAATTCCTAATATCACATCATACTCAGTGAAATCCATAAGTATCAAATCAAATGACAACCTGTGCCCCTTGATCTCTAGCACACAAGAACGACATATCCTCCCAACTTCCAAAGTACTACCCATAGGTGACTCCACGTGTAATACAGAATCTAACAAATCAGACTCTAATCCTAGTGCAGATGCAAAATGAGTAGATATAAAGGAATGAGTTCTCTGTCTCTTAGCTGAACAATCATGCTGTCTCATTCCTCTAGAAGGTATGCCAATACCCCCTCTTTGTAACTCTGAAAGATCTCCTGTTCTACAACTAAGGTAGTCTCCCCCTCATCAGTATATGTCGTCAATCTACATACTGCAACTGAGGGTCTGATGTCATCTCTCAATCCCTTTTGACATCTCCTAGCCTTACTAGCCTTATCTGCTACTAAACCAGGTGCAAAATGGGATAAGGCATTAAATCGTGCCTCATATTGTTGTAATGTCATATTCCCCTATGTCAAGTATATGAACTCATTTTCCTTCTGATCATGAAAAACTGTAAGAAAATATTTGTCTAGAAAAGCAGTAGAGAAATCTCTCCAAGTGAGGATATTTCCTTCTCTAATACGCTCAATAGATGTCCACCACTGTAATACATCTCCTGTCAACAAGTGAGTTGCTACTCTAACCCGTAAATCTTTTTCAACTTGCAAAAGGTGAAAGAGACGCTCAACTCGTATAAGCCAATCTTCTGCGACATCCGGATCGGGCTTCCCATGAAAGATAGGAGGATTGTGACGTTGGACCCCTCTAAGTGCATTCTTCATTCTATTATCGACACTTAGTCGCTAATACCGGTTGAGGTGGTGGTGGCGGGTTAGCACGAAGAGTATCTCTAACTGTGTTTGCCACTATCTCTGCCAATGTATTGGCCACATCTCTCATAGCCCTATAAAACTCCGACCTTTCACCACCCTCAGGTGGATTGGAACTCGAAGCACCTTGCGTACGAGAACTCATTATTTGATTTTATCAATGGCAAAAACATAAGTGGCAAAATTTTATAACATATAGAACAGAAACATCATAACCAAACATTCAAGGCACATACAAGCACGCAAGACATAACTCTACCCCTCCCAAACCATCTACATCCTTTTCCCAAGTCCACAGTAAAGTTTAGGCTCTGACACCACTCTGTCACCCTCTAAAATTGCTTATTTAGAGACTTTAAGGGTGATTAATTAAGGAAAATAATAAAAAGACATCATTAATATCTCCTTTTTTTTGACATCATCATTTTCTAATTCACACGTATATTTATACATATCACATAAATCCATTACAACATCTGGCTATTTGTTCAAAATAAACTTTACACACACTGGTGATTAAACTTAGTACATAGGTTGTTGATCACATAATAAAACTTCCTATCACGATTTAGGCTAGTCAAAACATATCCCAAAACATCGCATGCATGTAAACGCCCAGACTCCCTAGGAAAACTCTGGAACACCACTAGTACTAATATCTTTTTGTGTACCTGTGGAGGGAGGGGGTGAGCATATAGCCCAATAGAAAATATTCTAACATTATACTAAATTACAAGCATTCAAACAGTTACTCAATTACATAGTTGCACAACCAACTATAATAAGTCAAGCAATCCTTCTCATTCACACATCAAGGTATCACTTATTCATCTGACAATCAAAATTTTTCATCTAATGTTTCCTTTAGACCCGCATCCAAACGGCCTATTCAAGGTCTAACATTTCAAGTTTATATCCGTGTTCCCCTTGGATCCGCATCCAAAATAGCCCATCCAAGGTCTAACATATCAAGTTTGTATTCGTGTTCCCATTGGATCCATATACAAAACGGCCCATCCAAGGTCCAACACATCAAGTTTATATTCGTGTTCCCCTTGGATCCATATACAAAACGGCCCATCTAAGGTCCAATACATCAAGGTTATACTCGTGTTTGCCTTAGATCCGTATACAAAATGGCCCATCCAAGGTCCAACACATCAAGTTTATATTCGTGTTCCCCTTGGATCCGTACACAAAACGGCCCATCCAAGGTCCAACACATCAAGTTTATATTCGTGTTCCCCTTGGATCCGTATACAAAACGGCCCATCCAAGGTTCAACACTAAAAATTTCATATCCACATTCTCCTTGGATCCGTATTCAAAACGGCCCAGCCAAGGTCCAATGCATACATTTACAAACCTTTCAATATAATTTCTAAAATAAATCTCAAGGAAATATAGTTTTTATGCAAAAGCTAGAACTTTCAGGAAGGGTGCACGCGATCGGGTCGATTCTATAATTCTGCTCGACACTCGACACTGTAATTCCGCTCGACACTTGACACCAGACACTCGACACTCACACCTACATATCGAGTCGTGCATACAGCACATGACACTGTCCACTAGACACTCGGCACCAGACACTCGACACTAACACCTACATGTCGAGTTGTACATACAACACGCGACACTGTCCACTCGACACTCAGCACCAGACACTCGACACTCACACCTACATGTCGAGTCGTACATACAACACACGACACTGTCCACTCGACACTCGACACTTCCATAACCGACACTCGACATTCAAGGCACATACAAGCACGTAAGACATAACTCTACCCCTCCCAAACCATCTACACCCTTTTCCCAAGTCCATAGTAAACCTTAGGCTCTGATACCACTCTATCACACCCTAAAATCTCTTATTAGACTTTAAGGGTGATTAATTAAGGAAAATAATAAAAAGACATCATTAATATCTCCCTTTTTTTGACATCATCATTTTCTAATTCACACATATATTTATACATATCACATAAATCCATTATAACATCTGGCTATTTGTTCAAAATAAACTTTACACACACTGGTAATTAAACTTAGTACATAGGTTGATGATTACATAATAAAATTTCCTATCACGATTTAGGCTAGTCAAAACATATCCCAAAACATCGCATGCATGCAAACGCCCAAACTCCCTAGGAAAGCTCTGGAACACCATTAGTACGATTATCTTTTTGTGTACCTGTGGAGGGAGGGGGTTAGCATATAGCCCAATAGAAAATATTCTAACATTATACTAAATTACAAGCATTCAAACAGTTACTCAATTACATAGTTGCACAACCAATTATAATAAGTCAAGCAATCCTTCTCATTCACACATCAAGGTATCACTTATTCATCTGACAATCAAAATTTTTCATCTAATGTTTCCTTTAGACCCGCATCCAAACGGCCTATTCAAGGTCTAACATTTCAAGTTTATATCCGTGTTCCCCTTGGATCCGCATCCAAAACGGTCCATCCAAGGTCTAACACATCAAGTTTGTATTCGTGTTCCTATTGGATCCGTATACAAAACGGCCCATCCAAGGTCCAACACATCAAGTTTATATTCGTGTTCCCCTTGGATCCATATACAAAACGGCCCATCTAAGGTCCAATACATCAAGGTTATACTCGTGTTCCCCTTAGATCCGTATACAACACGGCCCATCCAAGGTCCAACACATCAAGTTTATATTCGTGTTCCTCTTGGATCCGTACACAAAATGGCCCATCCAAGGTCACACATCAAGTTTATATTCGTGTTCCCCTTGGATCCGTATACAAAACGGCCCATCCAAGGTTCAACACTAAAAATATCATATCCACATTCTCCTTTGATCCGTATTCAAAACGGCCCAACTAAAGTCCAATGCATACACTTACAAACCTTTCAATATAATTTCTAAAATAAATCTCAAGGCAATATAGTTTTTATGCAAAATCTAGAACTTTTAGGAAGGGTGCCCGTGATCGGGTCGATTCTGTAATTCCGCTCGACACTCGACACTATAATTTCGCTCGACACTTGACACCAGACACTCGACACTCACACCTACATATCTAGTCGTGCATACAACACACGACACTGTCCACCAGACACTCGGCACCAGACACTCGACACTCACACCTACATGTCGAGTTGTGCATACAACACGCGACACTGTCCACTCGACACTCAGCACCAGACACTCGACACTCACACCTACATGTCAAGTCGTGCATACAACACACGACACTATCCACTCGACACTCGACACTTCCATAACCGACACTCGACATTCAAGGCACATACAAGCACGCAAGACATAACTCTACCCCTCCCAAACCATCTACACCTTTTTCCCAAGTCCACAGTAAAGCTTAGGCTCTTATACCACTTTGTCACCCCCTAAAATCTCTTATTAGACTTTAAGGGTGATTAATTAAGGAAAATAATAAAAAGACATCATTAATATCTCCATTTTTTTGACATCATCATTTTCTAATTCACACATATATTTATACATATCACATAAATCCATTACAATATCTGGTTATTTGTTCAAAATAAACTTTACACACACTGGTGATTAAACTTAGTACATAGGTTGATGATCACATAATAAAATTTCCTATCACGATTTAGGCTAGTCAAAACATATCCCAAAACATCGCATGCATGCAAATGCCCAGACTCCCTAGGAAAGCTCTGGAACACCATTAGTACGAATATCTTTTTGTGTACCTGTGGAGGGAGGGGGTGAGCATATAGCCCAATAGGAAATATTCTAACATTATACTAAATCACAAGCTTTCAAAGAGTTACTCAATTACATAGTTGCACAACCAATTATAATAAGTCAAGCAATCCTTCTCATTCACACATCAAGGTATCACTTATTCATCTGACAAACAAAATTTTTCGTCTAATGTTTCCTTTAGACCCGTATCCAAACGGTCCATCCAAGGTCTAACATTTCAAGTTTACATCTGTGTTCCCCTTGGATCCGCATCCAAAACGGCCCATCTAAGGTCCAACACATCAAGTTTATATTCGTGTTTCCTTTGGATCCGTATGCAAAATGGCCCATCTAAGGTCCAACACATCAAGTTTATATTCGTGTTCCCCTTGGATCCGTATACAAAACGGCCTATCCAAGGTCCAACACATCAAGTTTATATTCGTGTTCCCCTTGTATCCGTATACAAAACGGCCAATCCAAGGTCCAACACGAAGAATTTCATGTCTGCATTCTCCTTGTATCCGTATTCAAAACGGCCCATCCAAGGTCCAATGCATACACCTACAAACCTTCAATATAATTTCTAAAATAAATCTCAAGGCAATACAGTTTTCATGCAAAATCCAGAATTTTCAGGAAGGGTGCACGCAGTCGGGTCGATTCTGCAATTCCACTCAACACTCGGCACCAGACACTCGACACTCACACCTACATGTCGAGTCGTGCATACAACACGGGATACTATTCACTGGACACTCGGCACCAGACACTCGACACTCACACCTACATGTCGAGTCATGCATACAACACGCGACACTGTCTACTCGACACTCGACACCAGCCACTCGACACTTCCATAGCCGACACTCGACACATTCATAACTAACACTCGACACTTCCATAGCCTACATGTCGAGTCGCGCATACAAAACGCGACACTGTCCACTCGACACTCGGCACCAGACACTCGACACTTCCATAACCGACACTCGACACTTCCATAACTGACAGTTGACACTTCCATAGCCTACATGTTGAGTCGCGCATACAACACGCGACACTATCCACTCAACACTCGACTGCTCAACGCTCGACCACTCGACACTCAAACGCTCTACACTCGATCACTCGACACTAGACCACTCGACACTCGAAACCTTCATATCAGATTGTGTCGGATCCACAACCAATATCAAAAATACAGAATCGTGAAATATAACCATTTCCAGATCTCAATCCCCAACTTAAAAAATTCACCCAAAATTTCATTCACAATCCAAATTCCATGAAACCAGTGACTGTTTAAAGCTTCATAAGCACAAAACTTCACTAATAATTCATCATCCAAGCAACAAACAATCAAGTTAACAACAATTCACATGCACTGCAAACCCATATCAATTTAAAACAGCAAAATAGATAATACAATTTAAGTATAGTGATAGAAAATTCTTACCTGGTTTTGAAGCCTATACACCTCTTTGATTTTTCCTTCTTTTCCTCTTTTTTTCTTCCTTCTCTTTTCTTTTTCTTCTTCTTTTTCTTCTTCTTTCCCTCTCCCTTTAACCCGTCAGACTCTCCTTTTCCATCACGAAATGAAAGAAAAATCTCCTCTTTGGAACTCTAATATCTCTTAAATATCCAAGGCTACCCATGGGCCTAAGTCCATTCATTTGTAATCTAAGCCCAATTCATCCTTATCAATTTTCAACACAAGCCCACTACCATAATCCAACCCAATTCTCATTTATTTAAACATGGCATATTTCTAAAATTGTAATATATATATATATATATATATATATATTGGGATTCCACATATAATTTTCGATACCATCCGCAAACCTGACATGACATGACAAGAAAATTAATAGGTTTGGGTTTGTCTTAATCGTGGTCAGATTGTGCTCGAGTTGAAATTTTCAATCAGTTTGATAATCTTGACGTGTTCAGGTTGAGGGTCTAAACCTACAAGTGACACGAATCCGTTTAATGACACGAACCCGTTTAGTAACACGAACTCGTTGAGTGACATATTTAACACGAATAAAACATGATACTGTAAGTTTGTAATGCATAATCATGTCATAATTATGTTAATTATTTAAATGTGTCATAATCGTGTCTGTAAACATGTCGTGGTCGTGTCAAATCATTTAAACGTGTCATATTTGTATTAATTACTTAAACGTCTCATAGTCGTGTTAATTATTTAAACGTGTCGTAATTATGTTAAATGCATCATATTCGTCTCTAACACGGAAATGACATGTTTATTATTCGTGTTAGCGTGTCAGGTCATATAACCGGTTTAATAATCGTGTCGTGTTCGAATTATGTTTTTTTGACACGAATAATAAATAGGTCTTGTTTGGATTAGATCTTTTCGTGTCATTTCAAGCTCAAACACAATCTATGAACCTCAATTCTTACCCTTATTTAAATTGAAAGTTCTGAAGGTATGCAGTTATAAGAAATATAACAGTAAACTGTAAAGTAAATTGGCACAGGAGGATTTTACGTGGTTCGGTTATAAAACCTACGTCCATGAACAACTATAGAGCTGCAATTCACTAAGTTCTTGTTTGTATAATCTTTAGGGCCTTTTACAGTGCTAACTCACTCTCACACACTGACCTAATCTTTTACAAACAAAATCCCGTCAAGATCTTAAACTCTAGTGATACTGTCCACTCTCTGTCGCAGATAACTTAATAACACACTGTTAAGTTACACATAACAATGACGTCTGACACTGAATTACATAAATACTTAACCCGCAAGTTATCCCAAGTGTCTACTAACTCACACAGACTCAATCAACAACTCATGTACGATTTCTACCACTCATATATGGATCAAAAGGCTCAAAGAATCAAATCAAAGAAGACATTCCTTTTGCGTTGAAGCTCTCTTCTATGAATTCATGGAATGCTGAACTCAAGACTCTCTCACAACCAAATCAGCCAACACATCAATCTCTCAACCACTTTCTCAACCGTCTGAATAGCTTTGTATATATATAGTGAGAGGTCTGACCGAAATCTCCTAGAAATCCTGTAAAAATTCTAATCAAAATCATATTAGGATTAGGAGAAATAAAATAGGAAGTGTTATAAACAAACTCCAAAAAGAATTAGGACAAATAAATATTCTCATATTTTAATTAGGATACAAGATATTATATCATAATATAAAGAGATATTTATTACAAATCAAATACTTCCTAAAATATAATTCTAGAAACATTAAAATAGGAATAAAAATAATATTCTTGTTTTATCACAAGTTCAAAACTCATCATATGCATGGCACATGCATATGTAGTAGACTTTGACACCAACAATCTCCCTCTTTTTGACAACTTGTGGTGAAAACACCAAACTGTTTCTGATCAAAGAATATCACACATGATAAGCCAATCATCACAATAAGCTATCATGATATAGCAAACAGAAAAAATATCATGTGAAAAAATTAACCAGTGAGCTGTTACAATTCTCATAACAGAACATTGTCAGAATAAGTATATCCTGTAAAAAAAAAAAAACTTTGTTAAACTGATCAAGCAACACATTAATCAATTCATGATCAAAGCAATTATATCAATAAATGCAATTTGATCATGATCAAAGCAAAACATCCAAGCAAAACATTCATCAAATCAAGATATCTCGAATGCACACATAAAGCAAACGTAAAAAGTTCTTCTTACTCCCCCTTACTGTTTACTTACATCCCTTGAGAAATAAGCATAAAAAAATATAAACAAAACAAAAGTAAGTAACCATAGTTATATCAGACATAAAAAGATCACAAAAAAATCACAAAAACTCCTCGTGATCTCCCGCTTGATTTTTAATATTGTTGTGTCTCTAAAATCTACGAATGTGTTTAGTAAACTTGATTTTCAATAGAAATACTAAAATAGACCTATCATACTTAAGTTAATTTAAAATCATAATTTTAAACATAATTACATTATTTTTTGAAATTATTATATTAAAATAATTTATTATATTTATAATTAGTAATTAAAAAAAATAAAAAAAGCTTTTGATGGACCTTGTTGTCACTGACCGTTGATGGCCTCAGGCATCTACTCCCATCGATTGACAACGTAAATGGCAAAAAGGTTAACGGATATGAGAAGAGGATTTGTCGACGATCTTGTTAGTGGTAGAGGTGTCACCAAACGCTCCAGGCCGTTGGCGATTGACGATAGTAACCGTCAACACTTACTTCCAACTTTTTGGTAAAAATTAATTTTAAAAAATAAATTGAAATTTTAATTTATTCATATTAAAATTTTAACACTCAAGAGTATTTTTTTAAATTTATATTATTTAAGAAAGACAATTTTAGTCATTCCAATTTTAGCTTTTCAAAATTTGATTTTTACAAGTTACCTCTACATATTTTTGTAATCCAATACAAAAAAAGAAAAAAAGATTCTTGAAACAGCAACTTTATGAACAATAAGTTTTCAATGAATTTACTAAATATCAAAATAATTATAACTAATAGTAAAATCTAATAGTTAATAGTAAAATATAAAAGTTACTGTCCAATAGCAATATCAAACGCACCCATTTTCTAATTTGAACTTCACACAGTGTCCGACTCTAATTTGGCCCAATATAGAAATTAAAAGAGAAGGCCCAATGGTTCTAATGAGAGACGACCCAAGGCTCTCGCCTATCAAGTCTACATAAAGGCTCAATTGTCCCACGATGCCAACATCATAAAGATCTTTTGATGCCAACGGGAACACTTGGCCCGCAACCTAGATATTGCTCCATTTGTGCTTCATGTAAGCATCTTAGATTCTCATGATTTGCTTATAAACTTTCTTTGGTAAATTTCCTTTACTTATAACTAATCTGAGCTTGTTTCAAAACTTATAAGGTTTTTAACTAGTCTTAATATTTATTTTCTAAGGAGATGTCACACCACCATAGTATGAGCTTAGAGTGTATACCACAGGTTAAGAGAAAAAAAAAGTCCTCAATGAGTAGAATGTATAATAAACGCATGCCAGATCATCTCATTTTTTCTTACAACGCAGCTCCTTTTACATCCAACACATTAAAATTCTCAAATTGACAAAACCTAAATAATGACAAAACTTGTTAGTCTTTGAAAACAATGGACAAAACAAACTCATAAAAATAATTTTATAGAATTTTAAAACTAAGAAGTAAAATATTATGCATCTCAAAATTTAAAATTTAATTTTGGTATAATAAATATTATAATATTAATTAATAACTATGATATACCTTTGTATTATTTAATGGAATTGTTCCTACTGCAATTAATATCATAAATCTAAAAGGATTGAGATGCAAAATTGAAATATAATCAAATCAACAGTTTGTTATATTATTTCAACTTAAATTTTTTTCTTATTTTTTAAAATAAATTATTAACTATTGATCTTTACAATTTAATAGTTAAAATTAAAGGCTATAAATTGATATTAAAAACACCAGCTCATAATTTCTCACTTATATTTATTAAAGTGTAATCAATCATTTGTATAAAAAATTAACTGAAAATTGGTTATATTAACTTAACCCATAATCAAAATTCTATTCGCTATTGGCTTGGTAGCAGGGAAAAGTGACCAGCAGTCCCGACAAACAAAACAATGCTTAAGGATAGTTTGATTTGGTCTTTCCATAACTTTGTCAGGAGAGCTGTTGCTTGGTTTGCCAAAAACAATCTCATGACGTTACCACTCGCTCATGCATAGTTGAGTACGCGTAAACAATATATACAAACTCTGAACTTCTTTCACTTCAATCTCAAAAGCAGCCAATTGCCAGCGACCTCTTTAATAACTTTTCATTTATCATTATAACTTTCTTTATACAGTAAACTCCATTCTCTTCCTGCGACAATAAAGGAGTTCAAGTCTGTGACTGAGTGGTGCTTTGTTTTGACTTTTGAGTCTGTGGAAGGAAATGGAGGAGGGTGGTTCTGATTGGGAAGTGTTGCTTATGTGCAATGAGATAGAGATTGAGAAAAGGTATCTATTATTTTGAGTTCGAGGAGACTTGTGAATCTCAAGTTCAGTATATGATAGTATCAAAGAATGGTTCCTCTATTTTGATTCCTTCTCTTGGGATTTCTTGCTTCTTGGACACCATGGATGGCTTGTTTTCGCGGTTCGAAAAGAAGCAACAGAAGAAGGGGTTCAGCAAAGAACGAGAAGAGAAGATCATTAGTGACAAGGTATATATTACATCTGATGCAGCAGCGGAATAACAGAAAATGGATCAATGGGAGAGTAGAGATTAAGAATATCAAAGCTGGGTAGAAGCAGGATGCCTCTGTTACCAGAAGAAAAGTTCGTTTTTATTCAAATATGTATTTCCTGTTTCAACTGTCTCTCCCCTGCCTGGAATAAAGCAACATATATTGTTTTTGTTTCTTCCTTTAGGCTAAAACGGTGCGTTTCTTACTCAAACACAAAAGATAAATTATTAAAATACTAGTAACGTAAAAAGGACCCATTTGAGTACTACATCAGTTCATCCCCACGAGAAAAGGACTCGTCTCGAGAACTTCTGAGTGAACGGCAGCTTCATCAGGAGGAAAATAATCATGTAAATCAGACACATTGAAGGTAGAGGAGATTTGCCATTCCGTAGGGAGGTCAAGCACACAAGAGTTGTTAATTTTCTTTGTAATGCGAAAGGGCCCAAATTTCTTGTGCTGCAACTTGTTGTACATGCCTGTGGAAAAACGTTCCCTCCGCAAATGTACAATGACTAGATCACCCTCTTCAAACACCTTCAAACGTCTCTTCTTGTCAGCAGCAGCTTTGTATTTGGCATTAGAGGCTTCCAAATTTCAAACGTACATCAACTAACATATCCTGTATTGGAACTCTTGACGAAATATAGAAACAGAGAAAATGAAGAAAACAGAGAGAGAGAATAGGCAAGGAGTAAAGTCAATTCTCAGCCTATCTTTTCCGTTACAACAAAGTGAATATATATATTACATATTGACTAAGCTGTATTGACTAAGTTGAGCTGGACTAACTGACAAAATACTACTAACTATTTACAAACTAACTTTTAATCCTTTTACTCTCGCTTGCAAATTGAACTCTCTTGCAGTTCAATATTTCTAACTTCTTCTGCTCTCAGTTCAATTATTTCTAACTTCTGCTGCTCTCAGCTCAATTTCTGCTCTTAGCTGTACATATTTCTAACTTCTTCTGCAGTTGCTCATTTTCTGCTCTCAGCTTAATTATTTCTAACTTCTTCTGTTCTTAGCTCAATTTCTGCTCTCAGCTATACATATTTCTAACTTCTTCTGCAGTTTTTCATTTTCTGCTCTCAGCTCAATTATTTCTAACTTCTTCTGCTCTCAGCTCAATTTCTGCTCTCAGCTTAATTTTTGCTCTCAGCTGTACATATTTCTAACTTCTTCTGCAGTTGCTCATTTTCTGCTCTCAGCTCAATTTCTGCTCTCAGCTGTACATATAGTCAGCCTGTCTCTGAACCTATTAAAGCATGTAGTGGAAAGTGGTTTTGTCAAAATATCAGCAATCTGATCACAAGCAGGAACATGATTAACTGACAGCTTCTTTTCAAGAAATTTTTCTCTAACAAAATAAAGATCTAGTTCCATGTGCTTGGTTCTGGAATGCAAGACCGGATTTGCAGATAAAGAGACAGTACTGAGATTATCACACCATATAACAGGTTCTCTACTCACAGAAATTTGTAACTCTTGCAATAAAGATTGCAACCACAACATTTCTGCTGCAGCATTGGCTAAACTTCTATATTCAGCTTCTGTGCTTGATCTAGAAACAGAATGTTGCTTCTTTGAACACCAAGATACAATATTATCTTCTAGGAAAATGCAGAATCCTGTGGTGGACCTCCGGTCATCAGGATCACTTCCCCAATCAGCATCAGAAAATCCTGTCAAAGATAGATGACTAGATTTTCTAAAAGTGAGACCAAAATCAAGTGTACCTCTTAGATATCTTAGAATTCTTTTTACTGCTTTCCAGTGAGTATCCAAAGGATTTTGCATGAACTGACATACTTTATTCACACTAAAAGAAATTTCTGGTCTTGTGATGGTTATATACTGAAGAGCTCCAACAACACTCCTGTACTCAGCTGCATTAGAAATAGGACTGCCATGATGAGATGAAAGCTTTAAACCACTTATCATAGGTGTAGGCAGGGGGTTAGCATTATCCATCTTAACCCTTTTTAACAAATCAATAATGTATTTTTTCTGAGAAAGGTGAAGTCCTTGAGGAACAGGTTGAACTTCAATTCCAAGAAAGTAGCTTAGAGAACCCAGATCTTTTAAAGAAAAGGCTGAGTTAAGATGATTTATCAAATTCTGTATCTCTTGATCACTGCTTCCTGTCACTATAATATCATCTACATAGATCAAAACATAAGTGCAAGAGACAGCAGTGAATCTAAGAAACAATGACTGATCTGCTTTGGAAGAAATGAATCCCAACTGTTGTAGACATAATTTCAACTTATCAAACCAAGCTCGTGGAGCCTGTTTAAGTCCATACAAAGCTTTGTGAAGCTTACAAACCAATTGACTAGCATGGGGAGACACAACAAGTTGTTCAAATCCAGGAGGCTGCTGCATGTAAACTTCTTCTTGGAGAATGCCATTTAGAAAAGCATTATTGACATCTAGTTGCCTAAGATTCCATCCTTTTGACAATGCCACAGACAAAACAACTCTAATAGATGCTGGTTTGATTACTGGACTGAAAGTTTCAGTAAAATCAAATCCTGCAGTTTGAAGATATCCTTTTGCTACTAATCGAGCTTTGTATCTAGATATTGATCCATCAAGATTTCTTTTAATTTTAAAAACCCATCTGCAACCTACAGCTGTTCTATCTGAAGGCAAAGAGACAAGAGACCAAGTTCTATTCTTCATCAATGCATCATATTCTTCTTGCATTGCAGCCTTCCAAAGTGGATTCTCTAATGCCTCTTGGACAGTAGATGGTTCACATTGAGACAGGTCAATTAGGTAAGCTTTTGGTTTAAAAATTCCAGCTTTTGATCTTGTAACCATTGGGTGAATATTTGTAGAAGAAGAGGGTGTAGTAGTAGGTTGTGAAGAACAATTAGGCAAATTTTGATCTGAGAAATTGGAAGTTGGAAGAGAAAATGATGAAGTAGCAGACTGATTTGATTGGGAACTAAAAGATTCAACTGATGGGGAATTAAGAGATGATGGAGAATTTATTGGAGAGGAAGCATTGGAATATGGTGGGATAATTGTTAATGGTAAGACAATTTGATCACAAGGAGAAGAACAAACAGGAGATGGAGTTGAAGGTGATTTCACAGAAAAAGGAAACTGATATTCATCAAAAATAACATGCCTTGAAATATGAATTCGCCCATCAGAAGAAAGACACTTATATCCCTTGTGTTTAGGACTATAACCAAGAAAAGTACATGGAAACGATCTAAATTGTAATTTGTGGGCATTATAAGGTCGAAGATAAGGAAAACACAAGCACCCAAAGACCTTAAGAAAGGAATAATCAGGAAGAGAATTGAACAATACCTCAAAAGGAGACTTCAAATGAAGAACTGCACTTGGTAACCTGTTAATAAGATACACTGCACTTGAGAATGCCTCAGACCAGAATTTGAGTGGCATAGAAGCCTGAGCAAGTAAGGTGAGTCCTAGCTCTACAATATGTCGATGCTTACGTTCAACAATTCCATTTTGTTCAGATGTATAAGGACAAGAATTTCGAAATATGATACCAGATGAGTCTAAAAATGAACTAAGTTTCCTAAACTCACCACCTGAATCAGTTTGGAGAATCTGTAACTTGCAATTAAACTGAAGTTCGGCTTGAGTTTTAAAATGAACAAATGATTGAAAAACTTCAGATTTGGATTTTAGAAAATATATCCAAGTATATCGAGAATATGCATCTACAAATGATACATAATATTTGAAACCATTTTGGTCAGCAATAGGTGATGGTCCCCATACATCAGATTCAACCAATTGTAAAGGAGAAGAATAGATAGAAGTAGACCTAGTAAAAGGAAGTTTGTGACTCTTTCCCATTTGGCATGCAGTACAGATAGAAGGTATTTTATTATACTGGAAAGGTATATTACATTGATTTAAAACTTGAGTAACAATCTGTACAGCAGGATGACCTAGTCTCTTATGCCAGAGATCTAAAGAAAGAGATCTTGAACAAGAACCTGACAAAAACACATGATTTTTATTAGAAGAACTAGAATTTGAGACAACAGATGAGACATTACAACAAGTAGCTGTGTTATTATTCTTCAACAGGTGAAACTTGTACAGTCCATCACTAGCTGTTCCTTTGAGAAGGATTGCTTTGATAACCTGGTCCTTTACAAGACAGAAGGAAGGATGAAACTCAAAGAAAACATTATTATCTTTAGCAAATTAAGAAACTGAAATTAAATTCTTTGTGATCAAAGGAACATGAAGAAGATTTTGAAGAGTAAGATTTCGAGAGTTCGAACCTGAAGTATGTGAAGAAAAGTTCATTTGCCCGATATGAGAGATAGGTAGACCTGTTCCATTGCCCAGTGAACCTTATCAAGACCATTATATTCAGAACTGGAGGCAAGATTGTTTAAGTCACTGGTCAAGTGATTAGTTGCCCCAGAATCAGGATACCAACAGTTATCATTGACTGAGTCTGGAGTAGCAATCATCGCCGTCATATTTCCAGCAAAGGCAGTAGGATTATACTGACTCTGTTTACCAATGGAAAAATTGTTGAACGAACTAGAATTGCCACTTCCACTATAGTTGCCAGTGTAAGAAGAATTATATCCAGGTGAAGAGTTTCCATTATTGGTGTTCAAGCCTGTAAAAGTAGGATCGAACCTATAATAGCATTTATGCACAGTATGGCCTAGCTTGCCGCAAAGCTGACATTGTGGCCTATTATTCCCCCAATATTTTCTACCTTTTCCACGACTACCATTAGAATTACCACCAAAATTTCTTCCACCATGAAACTGTTGAGTACCGCGAGTTTGAGAATTGCCTTGTGAAGGCGAATACCTTTTATTCTGTGTGGCAAGATTAGCAACAATCTGTGGATCCGACAAAGTACAACTCTGTTGAATCCTACTTTCAGATGCAAGCAAGAGTGATGATGCAGCTTTAAGAGTGATTGGTTCTTCTCTAGATGTAAGAACAGCAATAATAGACTCATATTCACTACCAAGACCAGAAATTATAGCTAAGAGTTGATCAACCTCAGAGAGAGGATGACCTGAAGCTGCTAAGACATCACATATTGTCTTCATTTTGGTAAGATATTCTCTCATAGTTAAATTTCCTTTCTTCTGAGTAGCTAATTGTAGTTTATGTTGCATCACCTTAGCTGTTGTTTGAGAAACAAATAAGTGTTCTACTGTGCTCCAAATCTCACGAGCATTTTTACAGCCAACAAGTTGAGGCAAGAAACCTGGACTCATGGAAGCTAACAACCAAGATACTAGAAGTTGATCTTGACGCTGAAATGCTAAATAGGCTGGATTCACAATTAATCCACCACTATCTCCTTGAATTAATTGAGATGGAGCAAAGCTTGAATCAAGAATGAAATTTTCTAATCCATAACCATTAATCGCAGCAAGAACTTGCTGTTTCCAAGAAAGATAGTTATCATCATCCAATTTGACTGTAATTAGTTGATTTAACAAATTTGCTACCTGAATACCTGAATTCGATGGGAGTAATGAAGATTGGGAGAAGTCGCCATTGGAGGGGTTTGTCGAAGCATTTGGAGCTGTTGAACTAGGGATTCCTGTCATTGGTTGAACTGGATTAGTAGGAATTCTTGAGGAATTTGGAATTCCAGCCATCAACTAAACTAATAGAGTGTTTAGGATTGAAATGATTTAAGGATCAATGCGTAAGCATGATGCTCTGATACCATATTGGAAATCTTGACGAAATATAGAAACAGAGAAAATGAAGAAAACAGAGAGAGAGAATAGGCAAGGAGTAAAGTCAATTCTCAGCCTATCTTTTCCGTTACAACAAAGTGAATATATATATTACATATTGACTAAGCTGTATTGACTAAGTTGAGCTGGACTAACTGACAAAATACTACTAACTATTTACAAACTAACTTTTAATCCTTTTACTTCCTGGAATTGAGTGGCTAAATCTTAAGCTGCTCGACTTTTGAACTTAGGCAGAATAACCAAGTCGACAGTATGATTTGGAGGCTTTGTGTAGACAATGGAGAAAGGGGATTTACCAGTTGAACGATTCAACATGCTGTTATATGCAAATTCAGCTTGAGGAAGGGACAAATCCCACTGCTTGTGATTGTCCCCAGCTATGGCTCAGATCATATTGCCAAGGGTGCGGTTAACTACTTCCGTTTGACCATCAGTTTGAGGATGGTGAGAGCTGCTCAATTTCAAGTCAGTGGCAAAACGTTTCCAGAGCTCACGCCAAAAATGGCTGACAAATTTCACATCTCTGTCTGAGGTAATGGAACGTGGGATGCCATGCAAGCGTACTATTTCTCTGAAAAATAATAGAGCAACATGGGCAGCATCATTAGTTTTTTTACAAGGCAAAAAGTGAGACATTTTGAAAATCTGTCCACCACAACCATCACAGAATCAGCACCTCGTTTAGTTTTTGGTAACCCAAGGATGAAATCAATGCTCAAGTCCTCCCAAATTGTATTTGGGATGGGCAAAGGGGAGTACAAACCAGTGTTCTGACTTCCACCCTTAGCTTGTTGACAGATAATACATCTTTGAACATACTTACTGATTTCCTTTCTCATTTTAGGCCAATAAAACCGTGCTTCAATTGCCTCAATGGTTTTATCTCTGCCAAGATGGGCTGCTAGACCTTCTCCATGCATATCTTGGACAATATGGAGGTGAGGTGATGTCCTAGGCACACATAATTGGTTACCTTTAAAAAGAAATCCATCACTAATATGAAAGTCTTCAATTCTGTTTCCTGCATTACATTCATGCCAAATTCTAGCAAAGTCTTCATCCCCTGGATACACATCCTTAAGACTTTCAAATCCAGTTATTTCGGTTTGTAAAATTGTAAGGAGTGAGCTCCTTCGACTCAAAGCATCAGCCACCTTATTCAATTGTCCAGCTTTGTGCTTAAAAACAAATGAAAATTTTGTAAGAAGAGTACCCATCTAGCATGCATCCGGCTAAGAGTCTTTTGGGAGTTTAAGAATTGAAGGGAATGGTGATCACAATGAAGAATAAATTCCTGCTGTAACAGATAATGTTCCCAATGACGTAGTGCCCGGACTATGGCAAATAACTCTTGCTCATATGTGGACCAACGTTGGCGAGTTTCATTAAATTTTTCACTGAAAAACTCAATAGGTTTGCCTCCTTGTGTCAACACTGCACCAATACCCAGCATGCTAGCATCAGTTTCAACCTCAAAAGGACGAGAAAAGTCTGGTAAAGCAAGAATAGGAGCTGTACATAATTTTTCCTTAATTTCAGCAAAACTGGACTCTTGTGTTTCACCCCAAACAAACTGCCCTTGTTTTAAACAATTGGTAATAGGAGCTAGAATTGACTGAATCCTTTTATGAGGCGTCTATAAAACGTCACCAACCCATGGAAGCTTCGAACGTCGGAAACATTCTTAGGGGTAGGCCAATCTTGGATTGCCTTAACCTTTTGTTCATCAATATGCAACCCATCCTTGCTAACCACATACCCCAAAAATAGCAATTTATCTGTACAGAACTCACACTTTTTCAAGTTCAGGTACAACTGATTAGCCCGTAAAGCCTCTAAAATCAACCTCAGATGCTGTAAATGTTCCTCCTCCACCTTACTAAAAATAAGAATATCGTCGAAATAGACAACAGCAAATTTTCCAACAAAAGGTTTCAATACTTGATTCATTAGCCTCATAAAAGTGCTAGGGGCATTGCATAACCCGAAAGGCACGACTTGCCATTCATAGAGACCTTCCCTTGTTTTGAAAGCCGTTTTCCATTCATCACCAGGCCTGATACGAATTTGATGATATCCACTTTTGAGGTCCAGTTTACTAAAAACTGCAGAACCTGCCAATTTGTCCATTAAGTCTTCAAAACGGGGCATTGGAAATCTATATTTGATCGTGATCTTGTTGATCGCTCGACTATCAACACACATACGCCATGTTCCATCTTTCTTAGGCACCAATAAAGTCGGCACTGCACACGGACTAAGACTTGGTTTAATGAGTTGTTTTCGTAATAACTCTTCAACCAAACCTTGCAGAATGTCATGTTCCCGAGGGCTCATTCGAAAATGAGGAAGGTTTGGAAGATTGGCACTAGGTATGAAGTCAATATGGTGTTGGATATCTCGCATTGGAGGAAGTTCATCTGGTAATTCTGATGGACAGAGATCATGAAATTCTGTTAACATGGCTGCCACGGCTTTAGGGAGAGGCTGTTTCAAAACTGAATGTTCATTGACCACCACAGCAATTGCTCTCTTGCTTTGTAGAAATTCAGCTTGAAATTCATTGCCACTTACTGCTAGCATCACTGGTTTACTGGCATCGGATTCAGTCGAAGAAAGAGGTAGCAATACTATTCTTTTTCCCTTTCCAATTAAACACATAGCAATTTTCCCTACCTCTATAGTGAGCATCCACATCAAACTACCAGGGGCGACCCACTAAGATTTGGCAAGCATCCATGTCTAAGACATCAAACCATTTCTCATCTTGATACACTTTTCCAATAGAAAAAGGCACTTCACAAATTTCAGTCACACAAACTTCAACGCCTTTTTTAATCCACCCCACTTTGTAAGGATTTGGATGTTTTTCCACATGTAAACCCAAAGCCTTCACTGCTGCTTTCGAAATCACATTTTCACTACTTCTGCTATCGATGATAAGGTCACAAACTTTGCGTTGAACAGTGCATCGAGTGCGGAAGATTTTATGTCTTTGAGAATTGTTATCTTGTCTAAGAGACAACAGAAGCTTTTGTAAAATACAAACTAGTACATCTCCTTCATCGCCCTGTACAATTTTAGCTCCTTCAAATCCATCTTCACCAATTCCTGCCTCTTGTGAATTATCTTCACTCTTATTACCATCAATCAAATACACTGATCGTCGGGTGGGACATTCATTAGAACGGTGACCAGGTTGATTACATCGATAACATTTTATAGGCATTGGTTTAGCATAGGGATTATTATGAACAGGTAGTAGAATGGGTTGTTTACCTGCAGCTTTCGTCTCCATGGAATTTGTTTCTGCAACTGACTTCTTTTGGTGTTGAAGGGAGCTCACATGAGAACTCTGAGTAGTGTGATAGTTGCCTGTCCCATACTCAGCAGAAAATTTCTTTTGGGAGTAACTACGACTGGAACTTCTAATCAATTATTGCTCTACCCGATTTGCCAAGCTAACTGCCTCAGATAAAGACCAAATGGTATTCAATTCTAACTTCTCTTGAATTGGTTCCCTTAATCCGCCAATAAATCGTGCCACAAGCTGCCTTTCAAACTCTTCCAAATTATTTCGGGCACTAAGGCGATAGAATTCTTCAGCATATTCATCCACTGAGTGAGTTTTCTGTCGAGAGTGTTGGTATTATTGATACAATATTTGTTCATAATTTGCAGGTAAATATCGAGCACGAAGCAATTGTTTTATACGTGGCCATGTTCGAACCTTACCCTTTCCTTCTCGACAACGAATGTGTTGCAATTGCTCCCACCAAGCAGAGGCACCAGCCTTTAGTTTATAAGCAACAAGAGTTACCTGTTTATGCTCTGGAACTTCCATATATTCAAAGAAGTTATCAACCGTTTGTGACCAATCAAGAACATCTTCAATATGGAGACGTCCATGAAAATTTGGGATATCAATTTTCAAGCGATAATCATGCGAACCTTGTCTATTTTGTCGTTGATTGAATCGTTGTGGAGCTCTAAATCTGGGTTTCCCCAAGACCCATCGCTCAACCTCTTCGTCAACATCAGAATCATCAAATACATGCCTTTGACGTTGAATTTCTCCATCATCAGATTCAAAAAATTCGAGCAGATTTGTTGGCCCATGCCGTCGGGTTCTCCTCCGGTCATGAAAGCCCACTGAAGAAAGATGAACACCATGAGGTGGTCGTGTTATGTCTTCTTGGTTTCTAAGATGTGGTCTCACCTCACCTAAAACTTCAAGAATCTGGCGTAGATCTTTCGAAATCGTGTCGACTCGTAGCTCTAAGTTGGTCTGAGATGTCCAAAGATCCTCCAGGCTTCGATTCCCACCGATAGCCTGGGTACTGCTGTCTCCTTTGCTAGCCATCACATAGGCTCTGATACCACTCTGATGCAGTAGCTGAATAACAGAAAATGGATCAATGGGAGAGTAGAGATTAAGAATATCACAGCTGGGTAGAAGCAGGATGCCTCTGTTCCCAGAAGAAAAGTTCGTTTTTATTCAAATATGTATTTCCTGTTTCAACTGTCTCTCCCCTGCCTGAAATAAAGCTACATATATTGTTTTTGTTTCTTCCTTTAGGCTAAAACGGTGCGTTTCTTACCCAAACACAAAAGACAAATTATTAAAATACTAGTAACGTAAACATGACCCATTTGAGTACTACATCTGCATGGCTTTGTTTTTTCTGATGTTGCTTCCATGTGTAAGCTTTTTGGGATAAAGAAACTCTGATGCATAATGGGTTCCAAGAAAGCTCAATGCTTTGATGATTTTTTTTTTTTTTAATTTTCTTTTTGGTTGTTTAGGAGTTCTGCTTTGAAATTGGACGGACCAGGTTGGGTCACTTTTTTGAAGGTAAAGTAGATTGTTTCATGTCTATTTGTTTCCATTTGCGTCCAAGTGCTTGCAATTTCTGGGCAAAATTATAAAAACGTTTTACATTTCGCTTGTTAGTAGGGTTTTGTAATGTTGAAATATTAGTCCTTACTTTGTTGTCAAAACTTTTATATTTAATTAGGAGGCAGAGAAAGGGGAACTTTTGAAAAACAAGAAATCGTTTTATAGAACTAAATGGCAAGGAAAAATCAGGTTATATAGCTTGTGGACTTTCTTTACACTTTTGTGGACAAATTAGTATTGCAATCGATCTCCATTACCGTGGTAAGAAATGTTGGCCAATTTTTAACTTCCTTGTATATTGAATTTATGAACAATGAAGAATTTGATATTTCTAAAATTGATTCTATCTATTGAAGTTCAAAAGAGGAATAATGAGGAAACATTAATTTAATAGAATCTTCAAAAAAAAAAATGATGCTGAGGTATGGGATAGATAGATAAACCAAATTGTTTCAATGATTGTCATGGAACTATGTATAAGTTTACTTGTTGGTCTCGCAACATTTCATTTCAGCTAGTAGTTATGTGGCTTTATCTATGAAGCTTCGTGAAAATGTTCGATAGATAAGCAAAAATCTTATATAATGTTGGTCAGTCAATTTCTTTCTGGTCTCCAGCTTCCCCATTCCACTTTGAACCGCATAGATCAACATTTTGAACGTCTGGTTGATGGATTAGATGATTTAGACAAGTTTGATGGATTAGATGATTTAGACTTAACTTGTTTAGTCCAGTAGAATTTAGATCATGTTAATTTGCAAACTTGAAGCACATAACATGGCATGAAGCAAGAGTACAAACCCCTCTTGTTGCATCTTAACAATTACAGCCAACTGAGGACCAATATTGAACTGAGTGCTTGTCCAAAGTGTAACTATAGCTGTTGGTGAAAAGTGTTCTGAACTGCAGTTTATGGTCCTTGAAATGCTCTAATCTTCCCACTGAAGAGTCATTAGAACTCATATTTTGTGTTATCACTCAGTAGCTCGTCTCTTGGTCATTTTCTCCCCATGCTCTTTACTACAGTAGAAATGGAAATGTCGATGCAGTAAAGTAAAGAAGGCTCCAGGATAAATAAAAAAATCCTATGTTAAAATTATTTATGTTATATTGCTCATAGTAAGATTTTCTAATTAGTCACGGTAATCCTTAACATTCATTTGAATAGTTTATTATGATGATCCTCATATTCATGAGCTTAAATATTGACTTTATTTATTATAATGATGGAATTATATGCTTCTGCAGTATTTTTACTTTTTTTTTTTTCCTTCAAAGCATTGCACATCCTAAATTCAAACGGCTAATTCTCAACTCTTCACTTGGCGAGTCAAACACATCTCATAGCATGAATTAAGAAGTTTAGATTGAAAACATAGGTAAATTATAGAAAGGAAATCAAACCTAGCTAGGTCCTTAGACTGCTCTACCAGTTCATCATTTCTGTACTGGCAGCGGCAGGCAGTCAAAAAAATATTACAATTATTCAGGATTATATTTAATCTCCTGAACTTGTCATAAAATTGACTTCAGCTGCACATTCTATTCAAAACTTGTATTGAAATATGAGATTTTGCAATATGAACACGAGTCTGATTGGATGGAATTTGCCTTTAGCATATCATGAAATAATTGAAGCTATAATCATGATTAAAAAAAAAAGGGATATGGAATCATGAGTCTATGGTGATCAACACGTAATTAATTATATTGAAAGAGTAAAATTTTAAATGGTGATCAAGACTTCAATTTTGTATTGAAAGAGTCAAATTTTAAATATGTTGAGTTCAAATTTTTCTTCGTATTTAATAAAGTGGTCTCCATGATTTTATTTCGATTAATCTTCTTCATTCATATATATGGGACATTGAATTAACTTTCAAAATGCTTGGAATTTAATTGTTTACGAATTTTATAAGGAATTGTGTAAAGGAAATGTGGATTAAGTCTGAAAATATTAACTATGAAAAAATTTTGGTACTCTTGCTATTATATTAACAAAAAAATCTTGATATATTAACTTAATTAAGCTTTGAAATCAAATAACTTTCAACATTACTATTATCATAATTTGGTGTTATCCGATTTAAAATTTTGAAATTAATTATTAATTTGTTTATTAGTATTGTATAAAAATCTATTCAGCGAGAGGTATTAACATACATAATTATTTTGTTAGTTTTTTTATTATATATAAAGCAGATGTGGTGACTATTACAATGCAAGAGAAACCAAAAGTAGGGATTCGAAAACAGCCTATTGAAACTTTCTTGAACAAGAAGGCGGTTTCCACACATTTTCTGATTACCATTTCCGTAATCGTATTTGTAAAACTAGTTACATTTTTAGCTCTATAGCGTTTTCAATTGTGAAAGTTTTGGTGTATTAAAAGAAATTCAAATCATGAGGCTGCGGGGCCAGCAGGGAAAGAAGTGTAGTTAGTGGTACTAGGAATTGAAAGCAAAGTGGAAGTGGAGTGGCCACAAAGGGCAAATTGAAACCCATGTGTATGCTTAATTGTGAATCAGTTGGAATGGGATGATAATATGTACACCTCAATTACCTCACTAGCTTAGAAAAAAAAAAAAAGAAAAAAGCATTAAATTAATGATTAAAACGCGGTCAAATTTTGAGAGAATAAGAGGAAACACTTCAAGGATTGGTACAAGTTTCACTACTTCTTTTCCCAAAAGGAGGTAAAAACCCATGGTTTTTTTTTTTTTTTAATGTTTAAGGTGTTTAAGGCCTTCTGTTTTCCATGGACACTTGATCATGTTTTAGTCTTGTTAGCCTTACAAAACCGATCGCCAGCTTCAACTATTGGTATAAGACTTGTGTACTTTCCGGATGTTGTTGAGCTTAATTAACTTCATGATCATGAGGTTGATGTTTAATCATGACTTAGAATTATGTAATTTCTCCTTCTCTCCCCTTTTCTTAAATACCAAAAATAATGTCTCCTTCTGTTTCACTGACTTGTAGGCTGTAACAGATAAATTTTGAGTAGTTAAAGTTTTTAGAGAATTAATAACAGAAACATTTGGGTTTGTATATATTTTGCCATACTAGCAAATAGAGCGGCCAAAGTCCAAAGAGAGGGAGGGAGGGAGGGTGTACTAAATTAATATCCTAGCTCGGGATGTAGCGTTAGTATTCATCAACAAAGATACCCTTTAACTTCTTTTTTGTACATCGGCTCTTTTTTTGTTTTTTTAATTCTTTAATGAATTTTTGTTATGTAAACTCTTATATCATATTGTAAAATTTAACTTATATACAAATTCTAAGTTTAATATTACTGATATATGAATATATACTTGGCAAACTTGATTTTTCAAATTTGATTTTTAACAGAAATACTAAAATAGACCTCATTTGTAACATATATATGTATATATACTCAACTTAAAATTATAATAGTAAACATAATTGCATTATTTTTTTGCAATTATTATTGTAAAACAATAAAATATATTTATTATCAATAATTAAAAAATTTTAAAAATTTCTTGTAGACCTATCATCGTTGACCACCGACCATCGATGGCTTGGGGTGTTTGATCATGTTACTGGCAGTGTGAATGGTAGAAACATTAATCGATATGAAGAAAGGATCTGTCTATATCGTGATAGTGGTGGAGGTATTGCCATCAGCAGTCGATGGTTGGTGACAGTAACTGTTAGGACCTGCTTCCAACTTTCTAGTAAAAAATAAATTCGCAATAAATTTATAATTTTAATTTATTAATATTAAAATTTTAATATTCAAGGTATTTTTAAATTTATATTATTTAAGAAAGGCAATTTTGGTATTTAAGCCATCCAAATTTTAGCTGGATTTTCAAACAGTCATACTAGACTTATAACTTACATACCACTTAAACTCTATAATTTGATGTAATAGTCTACATGATAAAATTTTTTTAGAGATGTAATTTTCCTTATTCTTTTTTATTTTTTTCCTCTTTTAGTTAATTTTTATCATTTAAATTCCTATATTAGATTGTAGAACTTGAATTATATGTAGGTTATAAGTGTAATTAGTTATTTTGAAAAGTTATCCTCTATCTGTTTTTGTAATTAATACTAAAATAGATTTTTGAAGTAGAGCGTCCTGTACAATTAGTTTTTAATGAATTTACTGAAACGCTTGGAGCCAACAGTAGAATCAAAAAGTTAACACAGGTGTTTGACTCTAATTTGGCCCAATATAGAAACTAAAAGAGAAGGCCCAATCGAACTGATGAGAGACGACCCAAAGCTCTCACCTCTCATGTCTCCATAAAGGCTCAATAGTCCCAGAATACCAACATCCTAAAAATACTTTAACACCAATGGCAACACTTGGTCCATGACCAAGATATTGTCCCGTTTGTACTTCATATAAGCATCATACATCCTTATATCCACGCCTAGCAAATTTTATAGAAACCGTTAACACATTATGAATCTATTTGATAAAAACGTATTTTAAATATAATATTATCATATTTAATCGTTAATGAGTTAACACGTTAAAACCCGTTTGATATTGGACTATATTTGGGTTTATCTTATAAAAAACCGTTTTATCCATTTAATCCATTAATATTAAAGATAATTTAGTAAATTTACTTATAATACATAAAATATATAATAACATATAATAAATTATAGTGTTTTTTCTTAGGTGTATACGAACATGACATTTTGATAGAGAATACAAGAAAGAAGCTTATAGAATATCCTATTTCATTTTTAGGAATTGTTCAATATTTTTTATTGCTGGTCTTAAATATATTTTATGTGGACCTTTGAATTATATTGAATACAAAACTATGTTTATGTTTTCGTATTATAGCAAATTTGGACCCACAATGGGTTGGTTCAAGTGGTAAGGGCGGACCAGGAGGGAGTTGGTAAGGCCAACGTTGAAGTCCTGGGTTCGACTCTTCACGACAATGGTCTTTCCCCATGAGGTAAGCGGAAAGATCGTGTGGTTGCACTAGTCTCCCCCGAGGATTAGTTGTGGTGCGCGTAAGCTGGCTTGGACACCTCGGTTACAAAAATAAAATAAAATAAATTAACGGATTGGATTTGAATTATAATAATTTAACACAACACGAATACGAAACAACACAAAACCACTCTAACACTACTTAAATCCTTATAGATTTGCTTTTTAACTTTCTTTGGTAAACGTCCTTTACTTATAATTGTTTAAAAACTTATAAGGTATTTAACTAGTTTTAATATTTCTTTTTTAAGGAGATGCCACACCACCATTGTATGAGCTCAGAGTGTATACCATAGGTTAAGAGAAGAAGTCCTCAATGAGCAGAGTGTATAATAAACGCATGCAAGATCATCTCATTTTTGCCTTACAACGCAGCAGCCTCTACATTCAACACATTAAAATTCTCAAATTGAGAAAACCTAAAATAATAATAATAATAATGACAAAACTTGGTAGTCTTTGAAAACAATGGACGAAACTAACTCATAAAAAGAATTTTAGAAACAACTATTAAGATTTGAAAACTTAAGAACAGTATGATCTGTTATAAATAAAATATTATGCATCTCAAATTTTAAAATTTAATTTTAGTATAATAAATATTATAATATTAATTAATAACTATAATATACTTGTATATTATTTAAAGGGAATTGTTTGTTCCTACTACAATTAATATCATAAGTCTAAAATGACTGAGATGCAAAATTGATATATAATCAAATCAACGGTTTGGTAAATTATTTCAACTTAAATTTTTTTCTTATTTTGTAAAATAAATTATTAACTATTGATGTTTACAAAATTTAATAATTAAAATTAAAAGTTATAAATTGATATTAAAAAATACCGGCTCATAATTTCTTACTCATATTTATTAAAGTGTAATCAATAATTTGCTTTAAAAAAGAGTCAAAATTAAGTTGCATTAACCTAACCCATAATCAAAATATTATTCGTTGTTGGCTTAACAGCAAGCAAATGTGAGCAACAGTCCCGACAAAACAACCCTCAAGCATAGTTGAATAGAATCCTAAGAAAATATTCGCATAAATGCAAGTTAAATTACAACTTTGTCAGAAAGAGCTGTCGCTTAGTTTGCCAAAAAAATCTCATGACATGACCACTCCTCATGCATAGTTTAATACACGTAAACTAATGTATATAAACTCTGAACTTCTTTCACTTCAATCCCAAAAGCAGCCAATCGCCAACAACCTCTTTATACTTTTCATTTATTATACCTTTCTTTATACCTTTGAAAGTGAACTTCATTCTCTTCCCGTGACAATAAAGGAGTCCTAGTTCGTGACCGAGTGGTGCTTTGTTTTGAGTCTGAGAAGGAAATGGAGGAGGAGGAGGGAGTGGGGAGTGGTTCTGATAGGGAAGTGTTGCTTATGTGCAAGGAGATAGAGGTTGAGAAAAAGGGTATTTGTTTTGAGTTCAAGGAAACTTGTCAATCTCAAGTTCAGTACATGACAATATCACAGAATAGTTCCTCTATTTTGATTCCTTCTGTTGGGATTTCTTGCTTCCTGGATACCATGGATGGCTTGTTTTCTCGCTTTGAAAAGAAGCAACAGAAGCAGGGGTTCAGCAAAGAACGAGATAAGAAGATCATCGGTGACAAGGTATATATTACATTTGCATGGGTTTGTTTTTGTCTGATGTTGCTTCCATATAGAAGCTTTTTGGGTTTTTTTTTTTTTTTTAATTTTCTTTTTGGTTGTTTAGGAGTTCTGCTTTGAAATTGGACGGACCAGGTTGGGTCATTTTTTGAAGGTAAAAGTAGATTGTTTCATCTCTATTTGTTTCCATTTGCTTCCAAGTGCTTGAAATTTCTGGGCAAAATTAGAAAAACGTTTTGCATTTCACTTGTTACGGGGGTTTTATAATTTTGAAATTTTAGTCCCGATTTTCTTGTCAAAATTTTGATATTTAATTAGGAGGCACAGAAAGGGGAACTTCTGAAAAACAACAAAAGCCTTCTGTAGAACTAAATGGCAAGGAAAAATCAGGTTATATAGCTTGTGGAGTTTCTTTACACTTTTATTGGCAAATCAATATTGCAATCGATCTCTATTACCGTGGTGAGAAATGTTAGCCAATTTTTAACTTCTTTGTATATTGAATTTATGGGCAATGAAGAATTTGATATTTCTAAAATTGATTCTATCTAATAGAAGTTCAAATGAGGAACAATGAGGAAACATTTCATAGAATATTCGGAAAAAAAAAAGGTGCTGAGGTATGGGTGGATAAACCAAATTATAAGAGTAATTGTCATGGAGCTATGCATAAGTTACTTCTTGGTCTCGTAAGATTTCAATTCAGCTAGTAGTTATGTGGCTTATCTATGAAGCTTCATGAAAATGTTTGATAGATAAGCTAAAAGCTTATATAATGTTGGTTGGTCAATTTTTCTCCAGTCCCCAGCTTCCCCATTCCACTTTGAACCACATAGATCAATATTTGAATGTCTGGTTGGTGATTAGATGATCTCGACTTAACTTGTTTAGTCCATTAGAATTTAGATTATATTAATTTGCAATCTTAAAGCACTTTACATGCCATGAAGCAACAGAGTACAAACCCCTCTTTTTGTATTGTTAATATTAGATGTTTCATCTTAACAATTTAAGCCAACTGAGGACCAATATTGAACTGATTACTTGCATATGTCCAACATGTAACTATAGCTGTTGGTGAAAAGTGTTCTGAACAGCAGTTTATGGTCCTTGAAATGTACTAATCTGTCCACTGCAGAGTCATTAGAACTCATATAATTTGTGTTATCCATATATCATTCAGTAGCTCGTCTCTTGCTCATTTTCTCCACCATGCTCTTTACTATAGTAGAAATGGAAATTCGACGCAGTAAAGTAAAAAAGGCACCAGGAAAAATAAAAAATCCTATGTTAAAATTATTTATGTTATATTGCTAACTGTAAGATTTTCTAGTTAGTCATGGTAATCCTTAACATTCATGTTAAGACTATGAACTATATAAAACTCCACATTGGTATGATATTGTCCACTTTAGGTTCAAGCCCTCATGGATTTGCTTTTGGATTTTATTTAAAAGGCCTCATGTTAATAGAGATCTTGTACATACTTATATGTCTATAGTTCTTCCCATGTTTAACCGATACGGGACTTTGGTCGCACACCCAACAATCCTTCCCTCGAATAAAATACGATACTATTCTGTATTTTTTTCGGGCCTCCCCTCAAACGATTATCCATTCGTCTGCTCCATCAAGACCTGGCCGGCCTACCTTGAGAGATTGCTCTTTCCAGTTGCCAAATAGAGCCTAACCACGGAATCAATTGTAAGTTTTAACTGGGGCCACCACCTTTGTTCTACATTTCGAGAATTTTTTTCACGTATTCTCCTAACTGAGTTTAGGTCTGAGCTTTAATACCACCTGTTAAGGCTATAGAACTAAGTCTAGACCTGAGCTTTGACATCACTTGTTAACACTATAGACTATACAAAACTCCACATTAGTATGATATTGTCTACTTTAGGCTCAAGCTTTCATAGATTTGCTTTTGGATTCTACCAAAAAGCCTCATACCAATGAAGATCTTGTCCATACTTATATGCCCATGATCCTCATGTCTAGTCGATGTGAGACTTTGATCGTACATCTAACAATTCATTTGGATAGTTTACTAATGATGATCCTTATATTGATGAGCTTATGAGCTTAAGTATTGACTTTATTATTATAATGATGGAATTATATGCTTCTGTAGTAATTTTACTTTTTACCTTTTTTTTTTCTTCAAACCTTTTCACATCCTAAATTCAAATGGCTAATTCTTAGTTCTTCACTCTATGAGTCAAATAGATCTCATAGCAGAATTAAGAAGTTTAGATTGAAAACATAAGTAAATTATGGAAAGGAAATCAAACCTAGCTAGGTCCTTTAGACTGCTCTACCAGTTCATCATTTCTGTACTGGCAGTGGCAGGCAGTAAAAAAATAGGAAAAATTGAAAAAAGGGACACAATTAGGGGCCCTTAATGAAATTTGGACACATCCTGAAAAATTTTTATGCAATAAGACACTTTCTCAACAAAAAGACTAAAATATCCTTATGTATTCAATTTATTCCTAAAGCTTTATTTCCCTCTTCCCGAAACCCCTCGACTCTTCATTTTCGAAATCCCTCGCCTACACTCGAAATGCAAACCGAGACGAACATCCTCTGAGGATAGAAGCAAGACGACACAGAGTGATTTATTTGGTTGTTTTCTGTTTCGTTAGATTTGGGTTAGTTTTTAGGGAATTTGAATTAGGGATTTGAGTTTCCGTCAGATTTGTGAACTTATTCTGTGTTTTTAAGGATAAATATAATGTTATTAAGTGATTTTTGTGGTTTGATATGTATGAAAACTATGGAAACCGACGGGCTTGGTCGCGAGGTAGACGATGGTCGAGTGTCTGATATCTGACAAATTTGTATCCGAGTGTCGGATTCTGTAAACTCTTCAGATTATGTATCCGACACTCGAATCCGACACTCGACAAAATTGTTTTCACCTTCATCAAGTGTCGGATGAAAGTGAAAACAATTTTGTCGACTGTCGGATTCAACTGTCGGATATATCATCGAAGAGTTTACAGTGTCAGATAATTCGACACTCGAGATGTGTTGGATAACCGACACTCGACATGTCGGATGAAAGAGAAAACAATTTTATCGAGTGTCGAGATGTGTCGGATAACCGATACTCGATATGTCGGATGAAAGAGAAAACAATTTTGTCGAGTGTAGAGATGTGTCGGATTCGAGTGTCGGATATATCATCGAAGAGTTTAGATGATCCGACACTCGAGATGTGTCGGATAGCCGACACTCGACATGTCGGATGAAAGAAAAAACAATTTTGTCGAGTGTCGAGATGTGTCAGATTCGATTGTCGGATATATCATCGAAGAGTTTATAGTGTCAAATGATTCGACACTCGAGATGTGTCGGATAGCCGACACTTGACATGTTGGATGAAAGAGAAAACAATTTTGTCGAGTGTCGAGATGTGCTGTCGAGATTTGTCGGATATCAGACACTCGACCATCGTCTACCTCGCAACGAAGCCCGTCGGTTTTTACAGTTTTCATACACATCAAAGCACAAAAATCACCTAATAACACTAGATTTATCCCTAAAAACACAGAATAAGTTCACAAATCCGGCGAAAGCTCAAATCCCTAATTCAAATTCTCTAAAAACTAACCCAAATCTAACGAAACAGAAAATAGAAAACAACCAAATAAATTACTCTGCGTCGTCTTGCTTCTATCCTCAGAGGATGCTCATCTCGGTTTACGTTTCGAGTGTAGTCGAGGGATTTCAGAAAAATGAAGAGTCGAGAGGTTTTGGGAAAAGGGAAATAAGGCTCTATGAATAAATTGAATACATAAGGGTATTTTGGTTATTTTACAAGCAAAGTGTCTATGGTATGAAAATTTTACATGATGTGTCTAAATTTCACTACAGGCCCCTAATTATGTCTATTTTTTCAATTTTTCCAAAATAATATTACAATTTTTCAAGATTATATTTGATCCCCCGAATTTGTGATAAAATTGACTTCAGCTTCACATTCTATTCAAAATCTGTGTTGAAATATGAGGTTTTCGTTCACATGCTAGACTTTATTTGCTTTTAATCTAGGGACATTCACTCAACATATTCAATTAGCAGACTCTGGGTAGCATTTTCTTTATGGTGAAATATCCTTTCAAAGGCCTTGATTTCAGTAGTACTCTTTAGTGACAACAGCACTTTTTCATCTGTAATAGTGTAACTATTCCAAAGGAGAGGAGTTCAAACCCTACTCAAGGACTAGTAGATCTGTTCCTTCTACCTTGCTCACCTGGGGAAATGAGCCAGGAATAGTTCCAATCTTATTAAGAGTGGTGCTGATTGAGTGGATGTGGCATTTCCGTTGCTGCCCCTCAGTGTTTTTTGGACATGATGTCAACTTTAAGTGCGTGTTGCAATCAGTAAATAAAGCTGAGAAAAAAAATCCAAAAATATTGATAGGATTCTACATTGCATTTATGATTTCAACACTCATTTTATATTTGCCAAACCTTGATTTAGTATACCAGGTAACCCTGTCTCAGATCAACAAACAGGCTTCAATTAAGTTTATTTGCGTGTGTTTTGGTAGCAAATGGGAAGGAAACTAAAGAAAGGTCTATTATTATGATACTTATTCTCTTGAGTTTGATTTCTAATGAAGACTATCTTCGAAGGATGATTCTAGTTAGTTTCTATGTTTTTGTTTATTTTTGCACCATTCTACTTGCAGGTATGGGAGTCGTTAGAGAGTAAAAACAAGAGTAGCATACTTATTCCATCAGGAAGCAAGGGTAACAATGGTTGGGAACTTTTTAGGAAAACTTTAGCAGAGCTTTACAGAACTTCAAGATTTCTTTTCCCTCCTCTTCAGGTCTTGGCTTTTCTGTTTTACATTTTCACGAAGTACATGGTTCCTTGTTCATGAAAAAACCTTCATGGATTCTTTTACTTGTGACACAGAAGGAAAGTGCTCCTGCAGATTGTCCTACAGAATTGTCAGATGCTAAAGTCGAACCTGTTACAAGTCCAAGTGCTCAAAATTCTCCAGTGGAACAGTTGAATATGGGGCCTTCTCAAAGTAAAAAAGTTAGCAGTCAGGGATCCAAAATGATGAAAGCTGGTCCAAAGATGTTCTACTTTGATCTTGGAAGCAATAAGAAGGGCCAATTCTTAAAAATATCGGAGGTAAATCGCATGGTAGAGTTTATGATTCTAAAAGACTGAAATTTCTACTATACTGGGAGATATTATTGAGTCTTTATTAATGTTAACCACCCTTAACAATTCTCTCTTCGTAATGATATTGCAGGTAGTGGATGGTTATCGCTCCTCAATCTTCATCCCATTGCCTAGTGTGCAACAGTTCCATGAAACGGTGGGTCATTTTCTTGAAAGCGCTAGTAAGTCATTTATTAGCACTAGGGTCAAACAAGAGTTCAGGGAGTTGAAGGTTGTGGAGGCACATACTGGTACAGAAAGTAAAACGGAGATGTGAATATTGGAGAAACTAAAGTGAAAATACTTCATGTTATTCGGAGTTTCACCTCACACATTAAAATTAAAAGATGAGAACTTTGGTCATGTACACATTCTGAGAATATTTAGACAGACCCTTCCAAGTTGGCTTGAACAGGAACTCTATACAAGCTTTCAGTTTGTAAGGTTTATTTATTTGCTGCTAGCTTGTTTTCCTCGTTCATGATTTAAAATGACCCACAAATAACTGTTTATTAAAAAAATAAAGAAATAGACGTCATAACTGACATTTTTTTTTTTTTGGTTAATATCTAACTTGGATAGTTTCATGAACCAATAGTAATAATATGGAATGTAATTTTTGGAGTCAAAGTTCAAAACTCAAAAGATATGGTTGAGACTATTAATATAAGAGGTCTGATGAGTCTAGTAAGGATCTAGTTTGAGGATCTAGTTTAATGAGGATCCAACCCAAGAAGAATATTGTCCAGCTGATACATGTGTTCACTGAAGGGCCTAGTTAAAGCTCAAATGTTGATACATGTGCCATGGACACCACATGGCAGCTAGGTGGCATTCCCCTGTCATTGTCTCTAAATTTGGGGGAAGTGGGGTTTGACTGAATTTGATTATATGTGAATGTACAATTTACACCTTGATTATCTCAACAAATCATTGATAAGTGGCTGTTAATGGTCAAATTCATCTCCAAAATCAGATATCAGCCCACTGTCCCTTGATTATCTAAACAAATCATTGATAAGTGGCTGTTAATGGTCAAATTCATCTCCAAAATCAGATATCAGCCCACTGTCCCAAGATTTTAGGCCGAAGCAGCCTCCTTAACTTATAATACTACCTCTGATGGTAAACTAAAAGGGTAAGCTAAGTAAGCCATTTACTCATCATTTTAGTTCACTTCTGATTATTTTCAGTTGATTTATGTTTATTTCAATACTGACTTAAGCATCGAAATGCTAGTATTGACACTCTCATTGATATACCTACCGAGAGCTTAGTGAGTTTTCTTTGTCAAGAAAACTCGTGAAACAGTATTCTTATTTCACATACCGATGATTTCAGGATCTTCAAGAAACTAGAACCCAATAATTATAGGAAGGCAAGTTTGAACTAACATATTCTTCGTCCTTTAGTAGAAAAGTTGGGCAGTGTCAATTTTTACACAAAAAAGTAATAATAAATTTTTAGTTTTGATTGTTATTCAAATTTCACCAAAATGAATCCTTGGCAAGAGTGCGAGATCAATTCTCTGCATTGGATTCATGCAATCAAAAGGTCCAATGAGGAATTCGTGTTGCAAACATGCTCCGATTGGACTCTGCATCAGGTAAATTCACGTGGGCCTGATATGCTCCAAATCTTTGCATTGGTCAAAAGCCCCTTAAAGTAACAGTGTGCATAAAATTTGGGCTGAGTCACTTATTATCTTTTAATATATTTTGAAAAATTAAAAAAAAAAAAGACACTCATTAAACCTTATTAATTTGTCAAATGGTAAAAGAACATTAAATGTGGGGTAGAGGTTTCTTTGAAGATAACGTATGAAGCAGTGTCTAGTGGAGGCATACAGGACACATGGGAAGAGAGGAGAGGACCTCCAAAATCTTGAATCTTGAATAACGTCAATGATGGAAGAACATGGACAAACAGCGGACACATGGAATGAAAAGAGAGAGCTTTGAAATCTTGAGTTGATCTTGGAAAACCCTTTGTTAAGTAAACGAGTCCACGTTGATACAACAACATCCACACGCAACGTTATCCATCTTGCTTTTGCTTTTTAACCAGTGCTTTCTTTTGCTTTTTAACTAGTGCTTTCTCTTTTCTTTTTTTTCTTTTTTCTACTTCTTAGGCAAGCCAGTACAAAGTATATGCTCATGTGGTCCAACCAATCAGAAAGAGAAAGGACGCCAGCCAAATCTTCTAAAGCTAAACAACAAATGGCCTGCACCTGTTAGTTTTGTAGCCCTGACTGGCTTGCATTGAATAGCATCATCCAATACCAACAGTTAACTGCCTCCGGCTGTTTTCACTTTTCGAGCAACCAATAGTTCTTGAAACTCCTAAGATTTTTCCCAGATTGAAAGAGAGAGAGATTTTCTTAAATACGTGGAACAAGGCATTTAATCTGTTCTTACCCATTGCCAAACACCTGCACCACCACCACATGTGGCAGAGAAAACAATGCAAACAAAAAAAGTTCGGAAATTTATTTCTGTGACGTTGGCTTCACTCTTCAAATTTCAGAGTCACCATCATTCTTGAATGGCCATCCCATGTCCCGTGTTATCAAACGTCTTGATAATGTCAATTTTGGAAGATGTTAAAGTGTTGCTAACATAAGGTACAATGGCATATATTGCTTGTGTGTGTTCAAAATGCAGGACAGAAATCAAGAAAGCAGCATCACATTTGTAACACAAATTTAATACAAGTATTCATAATTTGTTATAAAGGGTATCAAGGATATTAAAAGGATCTTCCATCGGTAAATTTAAGGATAAATTTTTACAATAACAGAGAGGACTTGCCTCCATCATAAAAGAGCAAACCAACAAACACAAAGAGGTTTGCCCTTTCCAGAGCACTGAAAGCAGCAGGCCAGGATCCAAAAAAATAAATCCAATGGCCACAATTTTTTTGGGACACACATATAGTATGTTTTAACTCCACTAGTTGTTCACTTCTGACATGGATATGTTACATGAAAAAAGAAACATGATGGAACTGTACAAGGGTAAGAGGGAAGAGGACCTGGGCTTGGCAAAAACTAACCACATCATCTCATCTCCCAGCAGTAACCAGGGTTTTATCTTCAGTGTCTTGAGCACCCTTTAAGATTGTTGAATGAAGCGGTAGAGGAAGATCCGAGTTTGAATAAGATGGGGCTACTTCTCTTGCTGCTACTACTTCTTGTGCAGGAACAGGCGTTGGTTGTGGTTTTGGTGTGTAGGTGAATGAGAGATCTTTGTTAGCAGCCAATGCAAGGAGCTCTTTCTCCTCCAGCCCCTTCGTTGGCTCAAGGCTGCATCTGTCCGGCATGTGCTTTGCCAATGCATCTTTAAATTTCTTGATCTGTATCATCAGCATTAAAGAAAGTGAAAATAGTCAACATTATGAAAACAGGAAAGTTTAAATGTGCTACTACAATGCAATATCAACAAGCAAAGGTAAAATGATGGCTGTCTTATACGTCAAAAACAAACCATATTCAACTTCTTTAAAGAATTACTTAGTTTCTAGACTATCCATTAAAGAAGTCCAAATTAGTTTATGCTCAAAGTTCTTAGTTTACAGGATGTTAACAACTTGGCAAGTTGTTAGTAAAAGAACATATGGCTGCAATGAATTTAACTAGGCAGTCATTAACAACAACAATTACCAATAATTAGCTAATGACCTTAAAAATGGTTAAATAACAACTGATAGAATATGGACTAACCGTGGCATTAGTGCAGCTAAAACTACATAATCGACCGTGAGCCCCTCTGTAAAACCGGAAAAATGGCAGCACGTGGACATTAAGACTGTAACACATGGATTTGTGCTCCTCATAATTCACCTGCAGAAACTGCACATCTGGGTGCATCTCTGCCAATTGACATATCTGTCACAACACAACACCCAATTCACGTTCACTTCAAACAACCAAAATGAGAAAAAGGGGATAAAAAATTAAAACCCATTCTTCTTCTTCTTCTTCTTTTAAACAGAAACAGTTAATCCATGCATAAACAGGACCAAAAAAAATACTTATACGCGTGATTCATGCATACTCATGTGTGTTTACTGATTATACCTTGGGATGGAGAGCTTTGCAGCCACCACATCCAGGGGAGAAGAAATCAACAACAACAAGCTCGTCCCTAGCGTTTATAAGGGAGTCCACAAGATCTTGTGCAGAGGTCACCTCTCTCATGTTCGGTTGCAGTCCCTTTTCCCACCACTTTTGGGCTTTCCCAATAAGACCGATCTGTTTACCCCATACAAAGAAGAAGAAACCATTTAATTCAGATAAATCATAGTAAGATCAAACACAAGCACAACCAAAATTGACAAGAACAAACTAAATTCAGAAGTGGAATACATCCAGGCACTTAAATCATGGAGGAATATAGAAGTACTTAAAAGAAAAACTAAAAATTTGAACTTCAAACTGTTAAAATATCATTATTTTAATTTTAACTTTCACTTATGCAGATATCCCTCAACTATTAATGAAATTCAACCTAGTAAGATAAAAGTTCCAGAAAGTTTTTTCCATTTAAAATCAACCTAAAATCAGCTCAAAACTCAAAAGTTGATCTTGACAGAAACTAGTCATGTTAATTATAACAAAGTTGAGATATTTACAAAATAAACAGATCATCAACATAATATGGAAAAAGCAATACATAATTATTCACACACCAAAATATAGCAATCGATAGACACAAATTATATCTTTCAGCACAAAAAAAAATTTTAAATAATAAATAACTTCCAAAAGTGACCCGAAGCATGAGATTTTGTAACCAACCTGTGCATTTATGGAGAATCTTGAAGAATTTCCTCTCTTGGGGATGCCTTTAGTTTCTCTAAAAATAACTCTCTTGCCATGAAGATCACTGCTCATCGATGAAGATAGCCTCATAGCATGTGATTTCAATTTCACAGAAGGAAAACCCCTAACCGAACATGTACCAGCACAACTTTTTGGGAACAAAGAGAGGCCATTATTCTGTTGATTTTGATTACAGTACGAAAACAGATTTGCTTTGCTCAACACCTCGGCCATGTTTTCTCACAACACCAATTTTACTTTCCCGAAACAAAGAAAGCAGTTTTACTGATACACAGATGAGAACAGATTTCGTTGCAGAAGATAAATTTTACAGGAAGAAAAATAAACTTCTTTTTTTTTTTTTTTTTTTTGAAGAAGAAGAAGAAGAAGACCCAGAAACAAAATGGAAACAGACTTGGTCAAATGACAGAATTTTTATTGCTTAGACAACAATAAACCGCTTTTTTAAAACAAAGAAAACAGTTTCAAAGAAAACCCAATAACAAAACCAAAAACCGTACACAGATTTTGAATAAAGATGGGAGTTTTTCAAACCTTTGGCAGCAACACACTTAATCTACTTTCAGAATACAAAGAAAACAGTTTCATTTCCAGGATAGAAAATGGGAACAGATTACACAGACACGTTGAATTTTCATTGCTTTCAGTTTCGAGTAAAAGTGCTTAGCTGTTAAGCGGGTATGTCTTAAAGGGGAGAGAGAGTGATTGAATTCTAGCCGTTGATCCTCTCGAAATGTTGGTCTAACGGTGGATAAATTTTTGTGATGTGGGATTTTTGTTAGGTCAAATAAGATAACCGGATAAGGTTTATTTAAATAAATTTTTTTCACTTTTTTCATGGCTTATAGAAACTGGTTGGTGCACGAGAACAGTGCAGTATAGGACACGTGGCGGCAGGAAGCCTTGATCTTCGGTAAAAGAACTTGAATTTTGGATATGATTTGGATAAAAGGCAGGTGCTTTGCCACCTCATTGCTTTGTGTGGGCCATTTTGTCTATTTTTAGTTCTTTTCTTGTCTCCTTAATAGTTACAACCTCAATAATGTTACAAAAATAATTATAAAAATTTTATATAATTATATATCATCATAATATGAATGAATTTAGTAACACCATTATATATCATTAGGATAAGATTATGATAATATTATTGTTATTTCGTTATCATATCACAATCTAATCAATTAAATGGCTGAGCTAATCGAAGTCAAAAACTATTTATTTCAATTGGATTTAAAAACGGATTGATTTGATTTATTATTTCAAAATTTCAATGATAAATTTGTTCAATTCAAATATAAATCAAATTACTTTCAAATAAGCAAAATTTGGAATCTATAATATGCTTATAACAAAGATAAGTAGATCTAAATTGAATAAATAACATTTACTAAAACCTCGATCAATTAATACTGTTAGGAGTATAAAAAATTATTATTTTATTAATATATTTTTTATCGATAAATGAATAATTATTAATTTAAAAAAATTTATATTTTAATTATTTATAATGTATTTTTTTAATCAAGATTCATCGGTGTATTGTACATAAAAAAACAATGAATAAATGTAGTCAAAAGTTAATAGAGTATACAAAGTCATTTATGTTAGATGCTATAAAAATGCAATTATTGTTGAGCAAATCAAAACCTAATGAAAATAATGTAGTGATGGAATCACTTACTAATGAAGATATTATTGATTAAGTAATAGATATGTCAATTGGTGCTGATCATGATCTAGATACTATTTATGTTTTAGCAAATGTTTTCTGAAAAAGATCATTCAAGTAATGATAACTTTAGATAACTATTTGCTATAACATTAAAAAAATATAACAAATATAATGCATGCTTTACAAAAAAATTAAGAATGAGGTTAAATTTAGTTTAGAAAGATAAAAAAATATAAACCTTTTAAATGCATTTTTTGAAAATAAGTGAAATTGAGAAACTAGATTTGTTAAGAAAAAAATCAACTTAAGATTATGAATTTTATGTGTTGTTTATTCCATGTATTTAATCAGTTATTAATTTAATGAATTTATATGTTTTTTATACTATATATTTAATCAATTATTAATTTATATTTTCATTGGACTCCAAAGATTTGAAAAAAAAAATAATTATTATCCTATATATTTAGCAAATTTATCAATTTAATACATAAGCCTGAGTTAGAAATGAAGGATTATTATTTAATTGAGATTATTAATTTATATGACATTTATTTACAAAGGTTTTATCGTAAATGGATTTACTATGAATGAGTTGGCTCCTCACAGTTAACATTTAATAATATAATTAAAAGGGTTTTGCTACAATAAAATGGAGGGGTTGGTTAGATCGGATGAATCTTTTATCAATTAGTCAAGAAAAAAAAAAAAGCGAACTTGTATTTCTCGTGACTATAATTTTTGTCCAATCTTGAAGAGATGTTGTTGACAGCACGTCGGGTCCAAAACAGTGATGGTGATTTTGTTCCACATCTGTATACTGAATTGACTTGTGGCTTATAAGAGGAGTGACTACTCCTCTTCTCTATTAAAGGTCCCTTTTAGGACAAAACTGTGCAGGCTATGGCCTAAAATGGACAATACCTCTTGGAGACGTAAGCCCCGTAAAATCCATACATCAACATCGTCTATGGAAACGTCTATACCGGCACCCTGTCCTAGCGTACCATAACCCAATCTAGTGTACCACAACCCAACCCACTGGGGGGAGTCTTATTGACATTGGGTCGAAATCAAGGGTGGTAACTTTGGTGTACATTTTTTGTGTACTTGGTTGACTTGTGGTTATAAGAGGAGAGGCAACTCTCTTTCCTCAACGAGGGCACTTTTCACGATAAAACCGTGTCAGCTTCGGCCCAAAAAGGACAAAACCCCGTGGGGACGCAAGTCCATAAAATCCATGCATCCATATATGTTTTAGGAGAAAAGTAGCCTTTTTTTATCACATGAAAAATATGTAGTCAATTTTTTCTCCTAATAAACTATTTTCACAATCTTGATTTCACTTGTTTACAAAGATTTCGACTAAAGTTTAGGGAAAAAAAATTAATGAGTTTAAATTCGAAATTTCTTTGTGCACTGCTTAGACCAATAATTTGGATTAGGGGTGGGCATAATTACCCGAACCGACCCGACCCGATCGGGTTTATCCGACCCAAGTCAGGTGTTATCGGGTAAGGAATTAAAAATAATCGAGATCGGGTATAATTTTCGGGTACCCGATATTACCTGACCCGATTTCGGATAAATTTATGCAAACCCGATTTATACTCGACCCGAATATTTTTTATTACTATATTCCACGTGGCATAATTTAATTGGATGCATCAAAAATATTATTATAGACCTCACCGCATCTAATTACCGTATATATATATATATATATATATATATATAATATATATATAATATTATATATATAGTATATATATATATATCTTTATAGTTTTGTGCCCTCACTTTTCAAACCTTAGCAACCTTTCACTCTTAGTCTCTCACGGAACTTCCAATTCCATTTTCTCTCACTCAAATTCCTCCCCTCTTCCACCTTGTTCGTTTGCTTCTGAGTTGGAGATGGGTTTGTCTCTTTGACCAGGTAAAGTTTCATGTCTTTGTGAAGCCAAAATTTGATCACAATCAATTAATTTCTCTCTTTTAACTTATTTATTATGTCCCTGTAATTATACTTTGTTTGATGTTTTGCTAGTTTAGCTATTTAAGCTGTAGTTCATGAGCACCATCGCCTGCTTTCTTTTATTATTGTTTAAGCGGCTGAGAGTCTAAGATAGTTTTTTGTTGGAACAGCAATTGATATAGCAGGAGAAGTTGTAAGCATAACTGCATAAGATCAGAAGTTAAAGATTTCAAAGTTGGTGACAAAGTTGTCGCTGCACTTAGATATGCTGTAGGTGATCATTAATATTCTTTTAGTTTTGTTCTTATTTTCAATTTATGTTTGAAATTAAATTATTATAGTTGATCTGCTCCATTCTTCATGTAAGATTGAAATTAAGATTATGATGATGTGGATGATTAATGATAATAGATAATTAGATATCATCTCTTTAATTGAAAGAATTTCCCTTTATATTGCAATCGTTTTAACAATAATTATTTAAAAAATCATTTATACAACATAAATCATTTAAAAAATTCAAAGAATTCCTACAACAGTTTTGCTAGAAACCATTTAAAAAAAATCAAGCTTATCACTTCTACTAAAGTAGAAGAAGTCAATATTATATTATTTTAATAACTCCATTATTCTCTTTGTATCCCCTTTAAAAAAGATTAATTAGTCTTGTCTCTATTTGACACGTCAATCATGTTAAAGAAGTAATAATTTTTTATTTTTATTTTTTTATAAATAATGTGTATTGAAATTTTGTTTGTCTCCTACTTTACAAAAGCTAAGCACACGTTATCTTCCTATCTTCCACATAAAATTTAAACTAACATTTCTTTAGTGGCAACCACTACTTATCTTGTCTCCCACTTATATGTAAAACTAGCCACATGGCACACATCCATGCTTATCCATTCCCAAAGTCAAGACAAATAAAAGAATAAAAATTCATTTATCTTCCTATGCAATAGACAACGGATTGGGTCTAAAGCAATTTAATCCAACTTCAAACAAATAAATTAAGCCCAGCAAAATTTCATAAGAATAATATTGGCCTAAAACAAATAAGCTTAGATTCACTATATCATGATGAGAAGCTGCCGAATTCTCATGACTGAGCACTATCTATGCCGCCATTCGTCCTCCATGTTTTGAATTTCTTCACTTTTCCCCTGGAGCTTTTTTTAATATTAATTCTCCCTAAAGTTTCAGGATCCACTAAAATTTGTGTAATTTACAAATTAAGACTTTGCAATTTTAAGTTTTTACCTATCTCAACCGTGGCTTCTGAGTCCGCATTTAGTACGGGCGGACGCATTCTAGATCAATTTAGGAGCTCGCTAACTCCTAAAATGGTTGAGTCATTAATCTGCTCACAAAATTTGATTACTTACACATTATGTGATGAAATCTTCCCAATCTTAGAGTTGGATGAAAGCAAAGATGGGGATCATGTGGTGTTTGGTGAATCCGAATCTGCTGTGTCAGGTAAAATACTATTCATTAATCATTTTACTTTTATGTTATATCATATAATGATTTCATTATATTAATTTATAACTTTTGTTTTTGCATTTGTCAATGATAAAGATGTGTTTGGATCTATAATATCAACATTGGAGCTGTTGGACATTATTCATGCTTCAATATCCAACCGCTCTAATGTTGATATTATATATCCAAACACATCTTTATCATTGACAAATGCAAAAACAAAAGTTATAAATTAATCTAATGAAATCACTATATGATATAACAAAAAAGTAAAATGGTTAATAAATAGTATTTTACTTGACACAGCAGATTCGGATTCACCAAACACCACATGATCCCCATCTTTGCTTTCATCCAACTCTAAGATTGGGAAGATTTCATTACATAATGTGTAAGTAATCAAATTTTGTGAGCAGATTAATGACTCAACCATTTTAGGAGTTAGCGAGCTCCTAAATTGATCTAGAATGCGTCCGCCCGTACTAAATACGGACTCAGAAGCCACGGTTGAGATAGTTAAAAACTTAAAACTGTAAAGTCTTAATTTGTAAATTACACAAATTTTAGTGGATCCCGAAACTTTAGGGAGAATTAATATTAAAAAAAGCTCAAGGGGAAAAGTGAAGAAATTCAAAACATGGAGGACGAATGGCGGCAGAGATAGTGCTCAGTCATGAGAATTCGGTAGCTTCTCATCATGATATAGTGAATCTAAGCTTATTTGTTTTAGGCCAATATTATTCTTATGAAATTTTGCTGGGCTTAATTTATTTGTTTGAAGTTGGATTAAATTGCTTTAGACCCAATCCGTTGTCTATTGCATAGGAAGATAAATGAATTTTTATTCTTTTATTTGTCTTGACTTTGGGAATGGATAAGCATGGATGTGTGCCATGTGGCTAGTTTTACATATAAGTGGGAGACAAGATAAGTAGTGGTTGCCACTAAAGAAATGTTAGTTTAAATTTTATATGGAAGATATAGGAAGATAACGTGTGATTAGCTTTTGTAAAGTAGGAGACAAACAAAATTTCAATACACATTATTTATAAAAAAAATAAAAATAAAAATAAAAAATTATTACTTCTTTAACATGATTGACGTGTCAAATAGAGACAAGACTAATTAATCTTTTTTAAAGGGGATACAAAGAGAATAATGGAGTTATTAAAATAATATAATATTGACTTCTTCTACTTTAGTAGAAGTGAAAAGCTTGATTTTTTTTAAATGTTTTCTAGCAAAACTGTTGTAGGAATTCTTTGAATTTTTTAAATGATTTATGTTGTACAAATGATTTTTTAAATAATTGTTGTTAAAACGATTGCAATATAAAGGGAAATTCTTTCAATTAAAGAGATGATATCGAATTATCTATTATCATTAATCATCCACATCATCATAATCTTAATTTCAATCTTACAAGAAGAATGGAGTAGATCAACTATAATAATTTAATTTCAAACATAAATTGAAAATAAGAACAAAACTAAAAGAATATTAATGATCACCTACAGCATATCTAAGTGCAGCGACAACTTTGTCACCAGCTTTGAAATCTTTAACTTCTGATCTTATGCAGTTATGCTTACAACTTCTCCTGCTATATCAATTGTTGTTCCAACAAAAAACTATCTCAGACTCTCAGCCGCTTAAACAATAATAAAAGAAAGCAGGCGATAGTGCTCATGAACTACAGCTGAAATAGCTAAACTAGCAAAACATCAAACAAAGTATAATTACATGGACATAATAAATAAGTTAAAAGAGAGAAATTAATTGATTGTGATCAAATTTTGGCTTCACAAAGACATGAAACTTTACCTGGTCAAAGAGACAAACCCATCTCCAACTCAGAAGCAAACGAACAAGGTGGAAGAGGGGATGAAGTTGAGTGAGAGAAAATGGAATTGGAAGTTCCGTGAGAGACTGAGAGTGAAAGGTTGCTAGGGTTTGAAAAGTGAGGGCACAAAACTATAAAGATATATATATACGGTAATTAGATGCGGTGGGGTCTATAATAATATTTTTGACGCATCCAATTAAATTATGCCATATGGAATATAATAATAAAAAATATTCGGGTCGGGTATAAATCGGGTTTGCATAAATTTATCCGAAATCGGGTCGGGTAATATCGGGTACTCGAAAATTATACCCGCTCTCGGTTATTTTTAATTCCTTACTCGATAACACCCGACTCGGGTCGGATAAACCCGGTCGGGTAGGGTCGGGTCGGGTAATTATGCCCACCCCTACTCGTTAGATATTGATATCTATCAGGAAATTATAGGGAATTGTCTAGGTAGCAAACCTTTAACATTTAAAAAAAAAATTAGGGTTTGGACAGCGACTAAGAAAAGTTAAGCTTTCACTTTGTTGATGCCTCATTTTGATTTGGGCTTAGAAGGTCAATAAAGGTCCATCACCTGTGCAATAGACAATATATAAATATTCATACAAAATATCACCTGCAATTCAAAAGCATTATGCCATCAAAAAAATGAATTGAGCTTAGTTACAGTCTTGTGTAAGTTTAAGTGGCGCACACAACCTCATACGAAGGTATTCTAAGCTCATCCAACATAGGCAAATTAGATCGAAATTAATATGATTTATATATCATGCCAAGACGAGTGAACCAAAGCCGCATACTCATTTGTTAGTTATCGACTTGTTGATTGCAAAGCATCATCATAAAGAGTGTTACTACATATACATTTATTTTCAGGGTTGCTCTATCTAGCTCCGATTTTTGCCCCTCCAACCCTATCTTAAAGACAAATTTTAATAGTGTTCAAGAGATAAATGAGCAAGTGCATCTAGGCAATCTTGAGATGAAATTTGAGAGCAAAATAGCGAACTCAAATTTTGTCCTCCCCAGACTAATTTTTCTCTATTTTAAAAAAAAAAAAAAAAAACATTAGTTGAATCTCTTAGCAAAAAAAATTGTTTCAGTGACGTCGGCTTTGTTGTTCACACTAATCCACTGCTTCTAATTTTAATTTACAAATTTTAGACCCATTAATCTGTTTCTAAAAAAACCCACAGAATAGAATATATTGATCAAAAACCTGGCGTACAAGAGAAGCACAGTTGCCCAGTAGTGATGAACTTGTCATATCTCAGGAACCTCCGGAGACAAAAGGAGGAGTCAATGAGAAGAGCTTCTGGGGTGCTGTTAGTTTGATAATCGGTACAGCTGTAGGGCCTGGAATGCTGGGTTTGCCTGCTGCAACAACAAGATCAGGCTCACTTCCGTCAACCTTAACTATTCTTCTTTCTTGGGTTTATGTTATTTCATCAATCCTTCTTGTTGCTGAGCTCACTTTTGCAGCCATGGAGGAAGATGGGGTTGAAGAGGTGAGCTTTACTGGCCTAGCAACAAAAGCATTGGGAAGTCATTTTGGTGCTTTTGTTGCAGTGGTTCATGCTAGTTTGAGCTTTTCTTTGTTAGTTGCTTGTGTTTCAGGAATTGGTTCGCTTGTGTCTCAGCTGTTTCCCAGGATGAATCTTGTATTGGCTCATGCTTTGTTTCCTCTTGCTGCTGGGATTGTAATTGGGTTCTTTCCTTTTAAGGCCATTGATGTTGCAAATCGATTGTTATGCTTCATTATGTTTTTTTCCATAATCGCACTTGTGGCTATTGGTTTATCTGTGGCAAGAAGCAATGTATTAGGTTCCTTTGCTTATGCCTCATGGAGTCTTTCATCAATTTTGCCCGCTATACCAGTAACAGTACTCACATTGGGGTTCCATGTTATCACTCCTTTTATTTGTAAGATTGCTGGAAGCACTGTAGCCGAGGCTCGAAAAGCAGTATTGGTTGGCGGGGTTGTACCGTTGATTATGGTACTATCATGGAATTTGATTGTTTTGGGGCTTGCTGGGACTAACAAAGCTGCCTCCTCCAGAGACCCCATATCCCTCTTACTTTCAGTTAATCCTTCAGCTTTATCAGCGGTTCAAGGCTTTGCATTCTCTGCTTTGGCTACTAGCTTCATAGGATATGCTGTTAGCTTGCCGAAGCAGCTTGTTGATACTTTAGAGTTGATCTCTGGGAATTCAGAAGAATATAGTTATCATCAGTCTCAAATGGTTTCTAATAGGAACGGAATTGGAAGAGTTGGGTTTGTAACTTATTCAGGTGAGCATGATCTAGCAAATATGGGGAGAATTTCATTTAATGGCTCAATAGGTATTGGTGCCTCAGAAGTTAAATCTATCTCAAGTATAGCCGGGTTGAAAAAGTTTGAAGTATTAGTAATGCCACTTGTTTTGAGTCTTCCAGTTCTCTAGGCATCCTTCTTTCCCTCAACATTTTCCAGAGCTCTAGATTTTGCAGGGGTTTATGCAAACTGCTTCCTGTTTGGTATCCTTCCTCCAGCAATGGTATACATCCAGCAATCAAGGAAGAAGCTCAGGTATCTAAGAATCAAAGTTTTAGATATATATTTACACCTCATAACATTACTGACTTTTAGCTGGTGGAATAAGCTTGAAGATCGTAAGATATTTTGGCATTCAAATACAACCCAGATAAAAGTCAGGAAAAAGAAATAGAGCACATGTAACATCCCGGCCCGCATATGGAACTTTGCACTGTATGTGGCTCCCATAAATTCTCAAGAGATGGCCCCATGTGTGTGCTAAGCCTAATATCCCAGCGCATTGTCCGATATTGTCCTTTTTGGACATAGTCTGTCACGGTTTTGCTTTCGAGCTTTGTAACCCAAAAGGCCTCTAACAGCTTAAGGAGCTCATAGGGTATTTAAGCGTATTTCACATCTCATTCTCAAGCAATGTAGGATGTTACAGCGTAAACTAATAATGTGCTCATGTAGTTGAACCATGCTTTTTGTTTAAGATTGATTGTTAACCTTGTGATCTCATTCATATTAAAAGCCATATATTTGTTTCAAAATTTTTTTAGCATTTCTTAGACTCTTTTACTTCTTAAATAATCTAGTCAAATCAGTATAGAGTCTTTTCCTTGCCCCCGAAAGTACTTTGTAGACTCATCAACAACAGACTTCTCAATTTTATTACCTTTAATTTCTGTCTATAGAAAAAAATGGGAAAGAGGTAAAGCAAATTAAGTATTCCATTTACTCATAAAATAACAGGCTTCTCAAATTGATTTCTTTTATTTTCTCTGGTTACTCTACATAAAGGATGGGGTAAGCGTTAAGGAAACTAGACCATTTACAGAGCTCTGTCATAAGACTGTCTAAGTTTTAGATGAACTCATGATTGGGGATTTTGCAGTGACATCATAAAGTTCCTGATCTACTTGTTAATCTTTCCGCAATTTCAGATTTTGACTAGACTACTCCTTAAAAAGTTTCCGCTATGCAAACTTGTTCAAAGAATGATAGTTTTCCTTATTATTATTATTATTATTTTTTTAATAAATAGTTTTCCTTATTATTATTATTATTATTATTTTAATGTATCCTTTCTTGAGTATGACTAAATGCAAAGAATTGCTTGGATTTTGCAGGTCATCCATCCTGCCAGGAGGAAACGGTGCTCTTTTGCTTCTTTTTGGCATTGCTATGATTTTGGGGATTTGGCATTAGATGTTAGTTGTAACAGCTTGGTAGTGGGCTCTTAAAAGGCCAAAGCTGACATTGACAATAACTTCTCTATATAGAGAAAATTTATTGAAATGGCTAAGGGATTTAACTTATAGTGTCTTATAGAGGTGAAGTCTCTTGTAGACAGACGATAGGTCGTTAAGTTCTAATTCTAATGAAGCCAGGTTGGTAGAGCATTTGGGGGTTGAGGGTAAGGAATTGTTGTACAAGAGATCTTGAAATTCCTAATCCTAATTAAGCCCGGTTGGTGGGTACTTGGGTGGTTGAGGGTAAGGAGAGCAAGGGAAAATTATATGTTCTTATCATGAAACTGAAGTTCCCAGTCTATTACAGATGAGAAATTCATTAAGGAATTGCAACTTCTGTTTACTAATTGGAAAATAGTTTATGATAGTTGTGCTAAACTTTCATTTCAACTTGCCTTATCAAATATGCAGGATTTATCTCTATTATTGGTTTTTAGATCTTGTGTATTGTAAACAGCAAGCAATCTTGTTTAACATTCATTTTCCATGTTGTTAAATTTTTGAAGCAGATAAAATACATGCTATTCTGAATGTAACTAAATTGAAACTTTGATGCATGATATAGAGAAGACTTAAAGAAATGATACTTGGTAACAGATTGTGTTAAAAAGATTTCCTTTATACACTGTATATTTATGTTGGTTTACCATAAACCACCGCCCAGAGATAAAATTTTTGACATATTTAGTTCAAAAGAATAATGCAGCTGGCAGATATTGAAAGGAAAGAAGGGCGTTACATATACAATCTGCAGCATAAGTTTCAAATATATCTTCCAACTCTGGAAGAACACAAGTGCCAGATTTCTTCAACAGAGTCCTGGCAACAGATGATAGAACAGTTGCAAGAAATTGACATGCCCGGATAAAATGCTCAACCATATGGCACTTACACATCACAGCCTCGTACTTCCTAGGAAGATATGAGTTAATTCATTAGTTACAGCCAGAAGCTTGTAGCCTACTCCAAAATTTTGCATTATATGGCACCATACTGACATAAGGTGAGCTTTAGTGTCCACCTATACATAGAAGTTGGTTTGAAGGGATCAGCTTGGCCTGCTCTTGTTGAAACTCTAAAGCACTCTGGCATTTTTCTTCTTTGAGCACCTAGAGACACGCCCGTTTTAACCAGATGATTATCATTCATTTTCACCATTATTTATACCATGCTGTGGCCAGGAACTTTGAAGGCATTTCTCTCATCCATCATTGTCCTCAAATTCTCGGCATCTCCAAATCTTCCAACCCCAGAAAGGATGTTATACATAAGCACATAGTCCCCTCCGTATCCTCTCTCCATCTCCAGTATCTTCCTTGTCACCCTCTCACCCATCTCAACATTACCATGAAAGCTACAAGCACCCAAAAGGGTCCTCCAGATCACCACATTAGCAATCTCACTTGGTATCCCTAAGGCCATCTTCTCGGCTTCCTCTAACCTCGCAGCCCTTCCCAACATGTCTACCAGACATCCATAGTGCTTGATATCTGGCAAAACTTGACACTCCTTGACCATTTTATAAAAAAACTTGAGCCCCTCCTCTACTAAGCCTCCATGACTGCAAGCATTCAAAACACTCAAGAATGTCACTCTATTTGGGGTCAAACCAACTTTCTCCATCCTCTCAAAATTTTCTACTGCTTCTTTCCCCATCCCATGCATTGCAAAGCCCGATATTATTGATGTCCACGACACCAAATTTCTCCTTTCAACAGATATCCCCTCAAAGAATCTTGATGCACTCACAATGCATCCACATTTAGCGTATGTATCTATTAAACAATTTGCAACCCGTATATCAAACTCAATGATACCTCTTTTCTCTCCATATCCATGAATCAACTGACAACTCTTAACGTCCCCAGTTTGCCAAATAGCTGGTAATATAGCCAAAATAGTTATCTCACTAGGCTCTATCAAATCACACAGTACCATTCTTCGAAACAAAGCAAAAGCCTCATTAGACCGATTCATTCTGGTGTAACCGTCTATAATCCCAGTCCACGACACAACATTCCTACAAGGCATCCCTTCGAAGAGAGCGAGTGCAAATTCAAGCTTACCCCACTTTACTAAACCAGTGATGACAACATTCCAGGTAACTGAATTTCTCTCAGGCATTTCATCAAACAGTTTAAAACCTGATAATAAATACCCCAATGAAAGATACATGTTAACCAAAGCAGTGTTAATATAAACATGAGAGTCAAAACCCACTTTGGTAATAACAGCATGGAGCTGCATACCCAAGTTCGGATAGCTTAAACTGACGCAGGCTTTGATAAGGAAAGAGTAAGTAAAGCTATCAAAGAAAGGTGGCGCTGAAGAGTCCAGAGAGTGTTCGTAAATTTGTTGGAGTTGCTTGTGGAGGAAGAAAGCTTTTTGAGGGGAGTCAGTGAGTGAGTAGGAACGAAGGAGAGTATTGAAGACACGAGTAGGGTAGTGGAGTAATAGAGAGCTAGTGGTGAGTAAGTGAGAGTGGAGCTGTTGGATGGTATTGGAGTTCGTTGGGTGGCGGTGTAAGAGAGTGAGCAAGTGTTTTTGTTTTTGTTGTTGCAAGTGCTTTTGTTTTTCTTCTTGTTGATGTTGTGAGGAAACAAAACAGTAGTGTTTTGGTTTTGTTGTGTTTATAGTGATTGTGATTGTGATTGGGAAGCAGAGAATTGGAGGTCTTCTTATTCTCAACATAGTTTGGAAACGCCCTTGTTGCACCCCAGTGAGTGTTAAATCAGCTTCAGCTTATTAGGCCTGGACGATGTGTCCGTATGATTTCTGTTCCCCTTCACCCGCTGAGATTTCTTTCGACGTTCTGTAGTTTCGAACTTTCTAAAATCCCCCTTACCTTATTATACTCTTCATAATATTTCCACGAGTACAAATACCCGTTAAACTTTTTATAACATGTTTGTATTCTATTAGATGGCTAAGATTTAGTTGATGGGGTTTGTAAAATTTCTCCTTGCCGCTTATTGATTTCAGGAATAAGGTTTCAGAAATTAGAATCAAAATGAATGAACTTGGATATCTGTTGGTTTGCATGTAGAGTTTTTGTGTGGACGCAAAAGAATAAAAATAAAATAAGATCCTAGCCTTTTATAGGGTACCATAAATCAGATTAAGATATGAGATTGAGTTCTTTCTATTTACACAATAAGAAATCTGAGTTATCACTAGTTACAAAGGAGAAAGAAGTTGATATAAACTATAAAGAGGCTTTCCCCAACATCCCTGAACAATGCTCTAACGATTTTTGCATTCCTACCACTTGTAGAAAACACTGGAAATAAGAACATTGATGTTTAGCCAGAGGGCAGACTGACCGTAAGCAGTAATATTTCTTGCACATTTCGATTTGATTGATTAATGAGCATGCTTGTACCCAAATGACTGGACGATCATCCCTACACTTGGTAAAAGCAACTTCAACACTCATGACGTCGAAGGAATGTCAACTCGAGTATCTGCGTCACTTGCATCTGCCTGTGTGGTAAGCATTTTCATTTTCCATATGATGCAATAGCTACACCAAGCGGAAAACAGATGACACAATTAATTTACTTGCATCAAACCCCCAATATGACTAAACTTCGTTCATGTTACAATGTGGTTGGTAGGGAAGCACCCACCGTAAAGGAAAAGATAAATCATAACCCAAAAGTTGACTAGTTTTTGTCCAGCTTGGTTAAGAATATGAGGAGACAATAGCTGACTACGAACTAACCATTACAGTGGCACAATGAAGAACTTTCTCCTGCCGAAGCAGATATATTCAATTCGCTTTCACTGCTGCAGGATTCCGCCCAAACTGGATGATAATGGGTTTGCCTTTGAACACATATCCATTCACTAGATTCTGCACCAAATTTTTATGACCGTTTTGAGTGATTACTTCATTGGCTTCAGTACAAGTTAGATAAAGAAGTAATAAATCAGCTACAGTATTTCAGCAAAATTGCATATGCCTAGCATGTGATATGCAGAACCTAAAATATATAAATTAGAAAATTGGCAAATGAAATTGCATTGTGAGAAAAGCATACCAAAGCACGATGGGCAAGTTCAACTGATGGAAATGTCACAAACGCTTGGCCCCTCATTCTTCCCTCCTATAAATGAATGCATTTTGTATTAGGAAAATCCCCATAAAGAAACAACTTCGGAACTTTTATTAGTCTACTCTTATCAGCAAACTGCCATCCCAATCTATAAAACCTAGTATGTTCAATTTTAATTCAACTTTATCTTCAAAAAGAAGGAGTTATGGTACAACAAAGTAACGAATGATTCAGCCACTCAAATAAAAGTGCATCAAAGTCCTTTGTAAGACCTAAACATTTTATTACGACACAGGGCATAAGTGGTGTTGCTATCCAAACTCACTCATTTGCACTATTTTTGGAGTTTCTCCTCCAAATAAAAGCCAGAGTGGAAACCTTGATGCTTTCTTGAGAATGAATATTTTCTGATCTCATTTCCAGAATAAATATACACATGAAACTTATATATATACCAATCTCACCTGCATTAACTTAACAGTAAGACCAGATTTAGCTGCATCAATGCTTCCAAAAAAGGATCCTACAGCACATTGTAACCCAAATATTAATAAGCATAAAATATCTTTCTTATAACAATAAATTAACCGAAGCATTATGATTTCATGCACCAACAAGATTTACATAACGACCATTTCATTGTATAGGATCATAACCATATTGCCATCTATACCAATTTGTGATTATACAAGTAATAAATTTGCTAAAATATTGACCATTAGGCCATATGAAGCATGGATAAATTTGGGGCACAGTATGCATCAAGATTTGTGACCTCACCAAATATGAAGTAAAAATCATCCGGAACAACATCTTTTGCTAAGTTCTTTATGTACAACACGAATGCAGGATTCCCAGCTGTGTAATTCTGCATAGTTTAAAAGCATTTCAAAAAAATTATTCCATGGCTATATCTTGCATGTTAGCTAAATCTTATACATGTTAAATGTATCAGATTTATGATAATTGTTCTTCAGATTTAGTAAGAGAATACTATAATTAATACGGTGGTTAAGGAAAATTTTCTGCCAGAGCATGGAAGAAAATACCATTTAAGTTTTCATCATATTTATTTTCTTTTAGCCATAATATAAGAAATACACGACATTCATCCTAGTAACATTTGAAACATCAACTTAAGATAGATCAGTTTGTCAAACCAGTTAATTTTGTTTCTAGCCACCACATATTCATTTTTCTACTAAATTTAATTGTATGAATTCTGATACCTTAAACATTGGAAGTGACAAAATTTCCTCTGGGGGCAACTTTCCACTCTCCAGTTCTTCTGGGGTTGCAAAAGGTTTAATATCAGAGCCCTCTTTTTCAGGCTCCTCCAATTCTTCAGTAATGCTATCATTTTTATCTTCATTCTGAATCACTTTGGGAGCAATTTTGATCTGTAAGAAAACCAAGAAATGAATATCAACCATTCTGAAAGTTATAAATCATCCCACAATGAACTCTTTTAAGACAATAATGTAACCTGTAACACAGGGTTCTTCTTTTTTATCATTGGGATTTCTTTTGGGATTAAGGTGGAAGGTTTCACTCCAACAGCCTCATGAGCCACATCCTTATCAATTGCAGGGCCAACAATTGGTTCTCGCCGTGCACGCTTTCTTCCAGCTTTTTCTGTTCTTAAATCGCCATGACCTTTTTCCTAAAAAATTGTATTCATATGACTTATTATCTGCTAAATTAAGGAACCAGTGGCAGAAAAAAAGAGAGCATTGACATAGGATCTGAGGGGGAATAATGACTAGCAGCATGTTTGCACTAATTTCAAACACAGATATTGTACCTATAAATAATGGCAAACAAAAAATTGATGTCCTTCTCTCTTGTGAAGTCCAAAATTTAGGAGTAATGACAGTTACTATAATCGTGTAATATGTGGCTCGTCAATAATATCTTAGCAGCAAGAGGCTACCTCATCTGAGGACTCCATTTCTGACTCACTACTAGACAGATCTGCTATAGGAGGAGGTGGCGGTTGTGGTGCTGGTGGTGCAGGTACTGAAGGTGGCAGAGGTGGTGTGGGCAGAGCCATACGAAATGGAGCTGGAATGTTCATTTTGTTCATCAAGTGCAACACCTAAAAAACCAAAGCCAAATTATAAATAACTACGACCATAATAAACTACCAGTAAACTAGATTGAGGAAAGCTACAGTAATTTAGGAAGATACCCATCAAGTTTATCCATATCAACTCCAACTGAGTTTAAGTCTAAATCCAAGACTTACCCTCTTCATAGAGGGAAAGTCTAAGCTACATTAGAATAACAGTATAGGCTTCAAAAGAATAATGGGGCAAATGGATTTCTTACATAAGTGTATAAGTATATTTTCCCCTTCAAGTTATAACCACTGGAACCTAAGAAGAGAAACCAAAATATCATTCTAATAGCTTTCCTTGAAATTAGGGGCAACCTGAGTATAAAAGCGAGGAACAGCAACCAGAGCATTGACAATATTGGTCAGGATATTTCCATCTGGTGGAGGATAAGCATATCTGAAACACAAGAGGGTTACATAAGTAGATGCAAACAAACAACAAAGGAAGTCACAAAATATTTATATTTCACTGCTATCACCTTACTGGATGACACAATTATGAAGCTAAAGATTTTGATATAGTTGCTATCACATTTATAAATGAAGAGTGCAAATTACTGAGCCTTCTCTCTCCCACTCAATCAAGTCAACATGTCATAAAGCTCCAAATACTAATAGACTTCGTATTTTGGTTCAAATAGCCAAACTTTATTATTCGTTAACATAGAATCTATAAGTAAATAAAATTACAGAGAAAATAAACAAATCATATTTGATAATATAGCTGCATGCCAAACCAAGGAAATAACAAGGAGATCATACAATTTTGATCCCAATAACTCAATTCGAGGGAGGATATCAGCGACACAAGCAGTTTCACTAACTAGATGGAAACAGATCAAAATATTTTATCTCCATCCAAAAATGAAAATATACAAGAAAAAAATTCTGAGACAATAGTTATAATATTTTGTTATAGGAGAATATCTAGATGGCCAAGGTTCCCGCAGCATTCCACCAAATCATCTGATAACTCTCTGATCACCTCACACACCTCTTGAATAGTTAGCTAGTTTGGTTTATTGAATTTTGAAATTATGCTGGAATTTTAGGCTGTGGAAATTCTGGAATAGAAAAAATGGATTGTGCATTGATTGATAGGAGGCAGGATTTTCGAGAGTCCTGCCTAGTCTCTCCCTAGAGATAGAATCTCTACAAAACTTTCATTCACAATTTTCATACCTTCCTACTTTCTCGGCCCTCCCTTATCCTCTAACCAACTAGCACAACTCCCTAAAAAATAACTAACTCTACTGTCCAGCTCCAGCTCATAACAGAAAAATGACAGAAAAATAAACATTTCTTCCAACTCTACCCTCCTCGCTCTTTATTCAAATGACGTCTAACATATGTAAACCTGACTGGAGGTCTATCAATACCCCCTGCCCAAGCATTCACCTTGTCCTCAAGGTGAAACTCTGGAAACTGCTGCTTAAGCAAGTTAAACTGTTCCCAAGTAGCTTCAAAGTCCTCAAGACCTTTCCACTTGACAAGTACTTCCGTAACTACCCCAGATTCCGCTGTCCTTTGGCGTACATCCAGCACCTTCTCTGGTTCAGCGACTAACTCCATGGTAGAGCTAATCTGAGAAGGAAGCAAAGGTGAAGCTGGAGTGTTTCCTATCAGTTTCTTAAGGTGGGACACATGAAAGACTGGATGCACAGCTGAACCAGCCGGCAATTTTAATCTGTAAGCCACCTGCCCAACCTTATCTTCCACTGGAAAAGGGCCATAATATCTAGGGCTCAACTTCTCATTTCTCCTGCGAGCCAAAGATTGCTGTCTATATGGCTGAAGACGGAGATAGACCAGATCTCCTATCTGAAATTGTACCTCGCGACGTTTCTTATCTGCTGTCAGTTTCATTTTGTCTTGGGCTGTCAGCAAATTCTGTTTCAGTTCATCAATTATAGCATCCCTTTCCTGAAGTAATTGATCAACCATCGAAACGTTAGTAGACTGCTGTCCATAACGAACCAGTGGGGGGGGTCTCGTCCATACAAAATCTTGAAAGGTGAGGTCTTGGCTGAAGCGTGGTAAGTGGTATTGTACCAGTACTCCGCCCAAGAAAGCCATTGTACCCACTGTTTGGGTTTGCCACCAATAAAACACCGTAAATAGGCTTCGAGACAGCGGTTTACCACCTCCGATTGGCCATCGGTTTGCGGGTGGTAAGCTGTACTACGTTTCAATTGAGTACCCTGCATTTTGAATAATTCAGTCCAAAATAGACTGAGGAAAATACGGTCCCTATCAGTGATGATGGAGCGTGGAACACCATGGAGCCTAACCACTTCCTTAACAAAAACTGCTGTCACCACTTGAGCATTAAAAGGATGTTTAAGGGGCAGAAAATGAGCGTACTTGCTCAACCTGTCCACCACTACCAAAATAGCATCATACCCTTCCGATCTAGGCAACCCTTCAATGAAATCCATAGAAATATCTTCCCAAACTTGACTGGGAATGGGTAGAGGCTAAAGTAAACCAGCTGGTGACAGCGCCAAGTACTTGTTCTGCTGGCAAATGGTACAAGATTCTACATAGGCCTTAATTTCCTTCTTCATTCCAGGCCAGAAAAATTCATTAGAAATTCGTTGGGTAGTCCTAAGCAATCCGGAGTGACCTCCAATAGGGCTGTCATGGAATTCTTTCAACAGCTTAGGTATTAGCTTAGACTTCCTGGCCAGTACAATTCTGCCCTTATATAAAAGCTTTCCTTGAACCATTGCATATCCCTCTGGATTAACTTTTCCTGCTGTGATGTCATATTTCAGCTTCTTCATCTCAACATCATCATCTAATTCCTTTCCCACCAGGTCATAATCAAAAGAAGGAGAAATAGATAGAACTGTGAATTCCGGATGTCTAGATAAGGCATCTGCTGCCCTGTTTTCTAAACCCGGTTTGTATTGAATTTCAAAATCAAATCCCATTAATTTGGCTAACCATTTCTGGTGCTCCCCATTTATCAGCCGCTGTTCCAGGAGATATTTCAGGCTTTTCTGGTCAGTTCTAACCACAAATCTCCTGCCAAGAAGGTAAGGTCGCCATTTCTTCACCGCCATAACTATGGCAATCAACTCCCTTTCATAAACTGACTTTAGCCTTTGTGTTTGAGGAAGCATATGGCTGTAATAAGCCACTGGTCTGCTTCCCTGCATTAACACAGCACCTATTCCCATCCCCGAAGCATTAGTATCAATAATGAAGGGTTGGGAAAAATGGGGTAATGCTAAGACTGGTACTGTAGTCATGGCTGTTTTTAATCTATTAAAGGCTTCAGTAGCTTTATCATCCCATTTGAAAGCATCCTTCTTAAGCTGTTCAGTTAGAGGAGCAGCCAACATACCATAACCAGCCACAAATTTTCTGTAGTATCCTGTCAGTCCAAGAAACCCTCTTAATTCCTTCAAATTCTTTGGAACAGGCCACTGCATTATTGCTGCAATCTTAGAACTGTCCACAGCCACTCCTTCAGCAGAAATTATGTGCCCCAAATACTCTAAGCTGTCTTGAGCAAATAGACACTTCTTCTTGTTAGCATACAGTTGCTGATCCAGGAGTGTTTTCAGCACAATTGTTAGATGCTGTAAATGTTCTTCCACACTCCTACTATACACTAATATATCATCAAAGAAGACGAGAACAAATCGCCTCAAATGTTTTCTAAATATTTCATTCATCAATGCTTGAAAAGTTGAGGGGGCATTTTGTGAGGCCGAAAGGCATTACCAAGAATTCATAGTGCCCATCATGAGTCCGGAAAGCAGTTTTGTGTACATCCTCAGACCTGACCCGTATTTGATGATAACCTGATTGAAGATCCAATTTGGAAAAAATACAAGCGCCATGTAATTCATCCAAAAGCTCATCAATTATCGGAATTGGGTACTTGTTTGGAATGGTGGCCTGATTTAGAGCTCGATAATCTACACAAAACCGCCAACTACCATCTTTCTTTTTCACCAATAAGACTGGGCTGGAAAAAGGGCTACTACTTTCCCTAATTATACCAGCAGCCAGCATCTCACAAACCAGCTTTTCAATCTCTTCTTTTTGAATCTGCGGGTACCGATAGGGTCGTACATTAATGGGTTTGCTTTCATCCCTAAGAATTATAGCATGCTCTCTACCCCTTACAGGAGGTAATCCTGGTGGCATCATAAACACTTCCTGGAATTCTAGGAGGATATCTTCCACTGTCTGAGGCATTGTCCCTAGAGTGGAATTCGGCACCAAAGAAAGAGTGCTTAATTCTAACAACACTCCCTGTCCCCCTGCCTGCACTGCTTCATAAGACTCTTTAATTTTACTTGGGTCCTGCAAAGACTAGGATCCCCCCGGAGTATTACTGCAGTTCCATTTACTCTGAATTCCATGGTCAACTCCTTGCAATTGAATTTAATTTCTCCTAAGGTTTGAAGCCACATCATTCCCAGTACCACATCCGATCCCCCCAATTCCAGAGGAAGGAATTCCTCTCTCACCTCTACCCCTTGTACAGACAGAATCACCCCTTTACACACACCAGCCCCCTTTACTGGATCACCAATGCCTAGCAATACCCCATACTTTTCTGTATTATCTACCAATAAATCCAATTTCTTAACCAAGGATTGTGAAATAAAATTGTGAGTAGCTCCAGGATCGATAAGGACAATTACCTCTTCACCTCCGATCATTCCTTGTAGTTTAATGGTTTTGGGAGAAGTCAATCCAACAACCGAATTCATAGAGAGTTCCACCACTCCCTGGTCACCCACAACATTCTCAGTGTCTTCCCTTTCATGGCTGTCCTCCCTGTCTGGCGGAATTTCATCCTCATCCTGAACCACCAGAACTTGAAATTCTCTAAATTTGCATCTGTTCTCATCACACCTATAACAGAGCCCCTTTTCTCTTTTCTTCTGCAGCTCTGTATCTGTTAATCTTCGTAAATTACGTTCCTGACTGGAAGTTGCATAGTTTCGAACAGTAGGGATAATTGAGTTTGCATGGCCTTGAGTTTTAACATATGGAACTGGGTTCTGTGTTCCTCCACGTTCAGAACTGGAATTATTTCCAGACTTACTGAGTTTCAGGGCTAAATTCCTGTCTTCAACCCGTTGGGCCACTTCCATTATTCGGCCCAGCCCACTTGGTTGCAGAAGCCTTACCTCAGCCCTCACCTCTGGCTTCAGCCCGTTGATAAATGTCCCTTCCAGTATCTCCTCCGGTGTGTTCTGGAGCGACGCCGCCATCGCCTCAAACTGCCGACGGAACTCCCTCACCGATCCCACCTGCTTCAGCGCTAAGAACTGTTCAAAATTGGTGCCCTCCTGCGTCGATCGGAATCGGTTCAATAGGAGCGCTTTCATTTCCAGCCAACTGTGAATCGGACGACAACGATCTTCCCACTGGAACCAAGCCAGTGCGTCGCCGTCGAAACATACCGCGGCGGCTTCGATTCTTTCCGCCTCCAACAGTCGTTCAGAGAGAAGTAACGTTCAGCTCTGAAAGCCCACCCGTCCGGATCGCGGCCATCGAACACCGGCATCTCCAGCCGTCGGGGCCATACCTCACTTCGTCGATCAAGGTTCCGATGGCCTTCACTCCCCTCGCGTCCACCGTGAGTGCTTCTGTTCACGTTGTCGTGAGTATGGGTGGCGGCGTTTGACGACTCCCCTGTTCTCGGCGCCCCCCGATCCAACTTCTCCAGGAGCATAGCCAGACTCCTCTCCAAGTTCGGAAGCCTTTGAAGGTCCGATTTAATTGAATCCATCTCCCTCTTAAGCTCCTCCTGCACCAACTCTATTTTTTCTTCTACCAAATCCAATCTCGACGTGGCTGTGCTTTTTCCGGCCATTCCAGGTACTGTCCTCTACCTCGCTCTGATACCAGAATGATAACTCTCTGATCACCTCACACACCTCTTGAATAGTTAGCTAGTTTGGTTTATTGAATTTTGAAATTATGCTGGAATTTTAGGCTGTGGAAATTCTGGAATAGAAAAAATGGATTGTGCATTGATTGATAGGAGGCAGAATTTTCGAGAGTCCTGCCTAGTCTCTCCCTAGAGATAGAATCTCTACAAAACTTTCATTCACAATTTTCATACCTTCCTACTTTCTCGGCCCTCCCTTATATCCTCTAACCAACTAGCACAACTCCCTAAAAAATAACTAACTCTACTGCCCAGCTCCAGCTCATAACAGAAAAATAACAGAAAAATAAACATTTCTTCCAACTCTACCCTCCTCTCTCTTTATTCAAATGACGTCTAACATATGTAAACCTGACTGGAGGTCTATCATCATCTTATATGATGCCCTATATATCTGATGGCACATATGATGCATCATGTGGCTCAATAAACTTTGTATCAACTGTGTTTTATAAATGCAATGTCAAAGATCATAAATATAAGGAGGTCATCAGACGACCATATTTGGATAATTTCTCAACTGATTAGACTTTGAGAAGTTCATATGTTTCACCAGAAATTTCCTCTTTATGGAGTAAGCCATGGTACATTTCCCATTACAATTTAAGAGAAGATTGGAAAATTTCAGTCTAATCAAAATAAAATCTCCTGTACAGGCATTATAAAGGGTTGCATGCTGTACCTGACTAGAATATGACTTATCTGTGCTTCTAATCAGCATAAATATCATAAGTTTAATATTATGACATTGCTAGCATATATATATATATATATATATATATATAGCTTTACAATGAATACATCAACAAGCATTGTAAATGAAAGGATTAAAAGACTGAAAAGTGAAACCATACTCAAGATCAGGAGGAAATGGGTAGTCTACACCAAGTCTTGGTGCAATTGATTCACTACGAGGCAGAGATCCTGATTTCGAACCTTGCGTATCGTCTCTGATTGCAGCTTCCTTCATCAGAGATGCGGATTTAGCATCATTATGTTTAAGCTTACTATCCTCATCCAGCTTACTAGCTCTTTCCACCTTTAAGACTTTACCAAGAAACCTCAGCCTGAGAAACCATAATATGACAACAGTTCAATGCGCAATTATCGTATGGAAATAACAGCAATGAAAAAGGGCATATGCAAAATTGAGAGCCAAATGAAACCTCTTCTTTGTTGACAAGTAAAATAAAAAGAATTAAAAAAAGTAAGAGACGATAGAAAGAGAAGTGGAAAAATAGGGATTTGAAAAGAACCAACTTCATGTCACAGTTTCCCGACTCCATCAGCTCATTCCAATTATTGCACAAGCGCACAAGATAGATAGAAATATACCCGTTTAACTGGCGTTGTGCTTGGCAAGCCAATGCTTCATTTTTGAAATCCACAAAAGCACAGTGTCTCAATCTGCAAAAACCAAATAAATGGTACACAATAACAAAACAAACCTTAAAACAAATGCAATATGATACCGCTCTGGATAAAGCATCAATAACTCATAATACAGATGATGCAAAAGGGACTATCCAATTAAAAGTAAAAAAAAAAATTCCTTTAAATAATTTAACAAAATGAGAGTATTAGCACATATTAGAACGTGAATTAGCCACTAAACAATCTGATTACCTTCCAGTCGAGCAAGGACGAACAGAGGAAGCTCCGTAGTGGGAAAAGAGTCGAGAGAGAGTGTCGTGAGTAACAGCTTCTGGGAGGTGTCTAACCAAAAGGGTGACCAAATCTTCCCTTCCAAAAGCTCCCTCATTCACCTCTTGCATGTTTTGAAACCCAGAAGGAACAGCAGCCATTCCACATTCACAATTTCGCTCAACCACACACAGACTCGGACAAAACTCAAAAACCAAGTCAATTTGATAAAAGGTCGAGAACCGCCTCCTGGCTGGTCGTGAACGGTGGCTAGGTTCGCCGGAAAACTAGCGAACAGAGAACTTCGCAGTGGAGCCTATCAGCCGTGATTGCCTTTTTAGAATAAGAATTCAAGCCCAGTAAAGGTGATGGGGCGGTCTTCGAAACTTTAGTGGGCTTTTAGATTGTTTTTCGGCTTTCATATCAAGCCCAGTAAAGGTGACATGGTCCGATTTACAAGCCCAGCCTAATCATGGAAAAGACTTACTGATTTATAATTTGAAGCCAAAATGTTATCATCTAATAATAATAACATAACTTATGAAGCTACTAATACAATCGCTAGATTGAAATTCAAGATAGACTATATAAGAAGTTAATTTAATATTTTGCAAGATATTTCCAAAAATATTATTGGATATTTAAAAACTCTCAATCAAACAAAAAATTTAATAACTTAATTTTAATTATTTTCTCGCAAGTACAAATGAGTCTTGAGTTCCATAATTAATTCTATTGTTCCCACCAAACCTATTAATATTGAATGTGACACTTAATTGAATGATTTGTTGAAGTTAAACCTAATCAGATTAGGTCATCAATCATTTCTATGATCCATCAAATTTCTTTTATTAATATTGATGGAGTAGCAAGACTCTTAGGGGTTGATTGTTTTTCGATATGAAGTCTGAATTTAACTTATTCTCATACTTCAATCTTTTAGCAATGTTTTTTTTTTAATTTTTAACTAAGTCTTAATTTAAGACATTTTCATCTAAATGAAAAAAGCTAAAATATTTAGCTTCTATTTGAATGCAAATGTATAAATAGTTCATATCACTCTTAATTCTAAAAAACATCCATATCTAATTTATTTATTACCTTTTATGTGTGACTTTTATATAACAATACATATTTAAATAATTATATATATAATTATATTATAAATTATTGTTTTACAAATTTGGAAAAATAATTTATAAATAATAATAAAATATTTAAAATTATAAATATTAAAACACTTCAATAATATTAATTTTTTAAATATTAATTTGACAATATTATTAAAATGTCAAAAACACGAGTAAAAACAACGTTGAACAATAAGGATAAATATTAATTTTAGACATTTTAATTCAGATGTTGAAATTAGAAAAACAAATATATCATTCCGATTTAGATGTTTAGATCTATTGAGCTTCAGTTTAATTCAGATGAAAAAACAATCGCCCTTTTACTCATTTTAGGAATCTTTTTAACAACATTTTAATGGTAAATTAAATATAAATAGTCATCAATAAAAACTGTAAGTCTATGAAGTTTTTCTATGTTTATTTGACTTAATCTTCATGGGTGTCATCTAAATTATCTTTATTTTTCAACTAATTGATTTATATGTATTAGTTGGTGTCCTAAACAATATTAATTCATAGGATAGAAAGATAATATTTAAATATATTTATAATTTTTGTAGTCTTAATTCAAATTATTTTGTATGTTTGCCGCGGATAATCCGTGTTAACCCCACACGCTGGGAAATAGTCAAGAAGTAATCTAGAGAGGCCCTACTATTTCAAACTTTGAGTCATGTTCGAATCAATCTAAGATTTGAAATGAAAGATTTGCATAGGTCTTCTTGGCCTTTTAGCATCTCCCCTTGCCCTTGGAGTTCTTGTTGATATAACTAGTTTACTTCCATCAACAGATAATGACGCAAAACGATAGATAATGATGACTCTTAAGACAACCATTCCTTCAATTACTCATAATTAATGTATAATATTTCTCAATTCTCATGGACCAAAATCATACCAAAATCATAGTTCATTTTGTGATGTAACTAAATTATATGTACTAGTTAAGATCGAGACTTGTTGGCTTCTTGTATATAAGTTGATATAAGTTTATTGATTTTTAGTAGTAGATTTATATGAAATCTAAATGGCTTGTATTTTTTGGTATGATGATTTGTGTTAACTTTACATGTCATGAAATGTCAAACAACCATTCTACGAAATCGTTAAGTATCGAAAGTTTCAAACATGAAAGAATCAACATCTGAAAATACGACAGATTTGATGTGAAAATTCTAGTACATTACCATCTCCCATTGCCATTGTGATTTGTGAGTCCACGGAGAGGAGCTTGGAAGACTTAGTTTTCATCAAGTGATCATGATGACACAAAAGGGCTAATGGCCATCAAACAGAATTTGAACATATTAGAACAATCATGTATCGCCCTTATTATTAGAATGGGATGATAATATCATTTTCCATCTTGACACATTTTGATTAATGGTATCATTATGGATCCTAATCAATCTAAACACATCTATATGCCCCACACGGTTTCATTTTTATCATCCCTATCTACATCTATCAATCAAGAGAAAAAAAAAAGTTAGAAACGTTAGATTTTCAACAAACAAATGTTTATAAAGTGGTACATGCATTAATATCATATTTGACAGGAAGAAAAGTGATAGGACATAAAAGGGAGATGATGATTTATGGAAGATCCATACATATACACACCCAGAACAGTTTATAAAATATTATTAATTAAAAAACGTTTTTTTAATACGATAATGTTGTTTAATAGTTATTAATATGATAAAAATAAATAAATAGACACATACAGAGCCTTTGATCCATCTTTTATAAAAAGAATCTTCGTGGGTCTAAACATTTTTATGTCCGTCCACTTTATAAAAATATGTTACATTATTATTGACTCGATAACATTTGATTCTGTAGAAACTATTTGGATAATGGACCACACTTCGCATCATGACTCTTGTTAATGTGATATATGTGCAACAAATATCAGTACTGAGGATATGAAATTAATGAAACGAAATCGATGTGTTGCCAAATTCACAGGGAGGAGAAGGGGCCCCTCCACGTTACCATCTTCGGCCTTATGATTTGGTGACGACGTGTCGGTAATCTGACAGATAAGGAATAAGATGACGGCAGATTACGTGAATGGATAACGACAGGTCGTTTGTTAGCTATGGTGGCGATGTGAGCGACAACGATTTTTGGAGAAGCTTCGTAAGTCGAGCCAACAAACTTAACTGCTACTTCTGGCTCCGATTCACTGCATGTCAGACCACGCTACAACTCCAAATACTATTTCAACTTCTTTTCTTTTCTTTTCTTTTTTTTTAATTTTAATTTTTAAATATTATTTATTTATCTTTTTGTTGGATAGTTCATGCTAGTGCTACTTTTCATATATATAATGACAAAAATTATCGAACTACTTAATAATTGTACTTCACATACCTTTTTTTAATTATAAATTTAATATTTTATTAGAAATCATACTTAATTATAAGCTTAACATTGTATTACATACAAAAAAAAGTAAGTAATATTTAATGTCAGAAATATACGGATTTTTTTTTAATATATCAGGTGTTCGTCAATAAAGTTTGTCAGATCGATTAGATTAACAATCTTTTAGGACCATTAACGACTATAATTAATTAATATAAGAAAAAAAACTTCAAATTAGTTAATAATATTAATGCTTTACGCACTAATATAATGAAGGTGAGAGTATAAGCTTACCTGTAATGGAGAAAGTTAATCGGTGACAGCAGTTAATATAAAGTCAAGATATCCAAAGAGAAAGAGAGAGAGATCGAGAATTGAAGTAAAGAAAAAACCCTGCATTGTCATCAAGTCGTGGTCTCGAAGACCCCAAAAAGGTAGAATATTCAATCTGATCTTCGGTTGGAAAAATATCTTCAAGAATATATGCATATTTGGATAGCAACTTCACAACTTCATCAGAAGTTTCAAAGTAAGAGCTAGAATAGAAATAAATTTTCCGTCAAAAAGTTAAATTAACTACATCCAAAGTGATTTGGTGTTGACAATTGAATCAATTGATGAGCACAGGATCAGAAAATTCATTGTATATCATTTTATTCAAATATTGGTATAAATTTCGAATATAAGGGAAAAAAAAAATTCAAATGCGTGCATTAGCTTTAGTTATAAAGGTTGCATCAATCTTTTGGAAAAGAAAACTAACAGTTGTTATCGTTCTACTTGTCAATGTTGTTAAAGAGAGTCATAAAGCATCACGCTCCAAAAATAAATGCTCGGTTTCATGTGGTCACAGTGATGGAAAAAGAGTACTTAAGAGACAAAATGGTCGATCTTGTAACCTTCTAAGAAGTTTCCCATTTGCACAGTTGGAAAATTTCAACTTTCCAGAATGTATAATGGTTTCTTCCTTCACGTTCAAAGTTTACAAAAATGTGATATACATTACATTAGTGATGACAAATTAATGATCAGGCAACCCCCTAGAATAAGGATGAATCAATATTGATATTCATCTGATAACATTACAAAATTGATCCATCCGTATTTATATAATTTCGAAACACTTATTGGACTTAATTTTGGATGTGATCCGTATATATAAACCTATATCCTTTGTCAAGAAACCGGTAAGAGATTAGGTTAAAAAGTGATACGGAGAGAGGTCAATGTTGTGTGAAATTTCCTATGGGGTTTGCTTTGATGGGTACATTAATTTTAGTGTGGAAATGATGAATACTTCAAATGGCTTTAGTCGAATAAACAAAAGTATATATGACACATGCAGCAGAGAGACAAATTATGCAGAATCTATCTAGAAGAAGAGGAATAAGTCGGAATTGATGATAATGTAAATTAATTATTATATAAAATATGTGCTTTAGTTGTTGTAATTATGTAAAATCTATCTAATCTCTATCTAAATTATATACTTATATAATTAATAAAACCCATCAACTCTTTGTCAAGTAACTGGTAAGAGATTAGGTTAAAGATTTACTCGAGAAGAGAGGTCAATGCATGTTTTGTGAAATTTCCCACTCCTAATTTATACTAAACTTTGAACGTTCACACTAGCTAGGAAGAGTACATTGTGTTTAATTACTCTTACTATCGATACTAACCAATACTGATTTAATTTTATTTAACAAGTTTCAAGTTGCATATATAATTTGTGGGTCATTACATTACCTATATATAATACAAGTGATTAACTAGTGATAACAAGGTTGATATATAGAATTAAAAGAATTGAAATAATGTCAAAAAATGACCTTTTATGACTAAATACGTCTTCTAGAATGAGTATTGATACATGTGCAGGTCTTCTAATTAAAAATGATATTAATTTATGTACATGAGAGACCGTTACTGTCATATATAAATGATATATCTATATAATATATACTAACAATTCTGTATTAATTTCATAATTAATTGATAGTTTTTAAGTAAAAGGATCGTTATTGCTCCGGATCGATAAACATTTATCTCAACTCAAGCCAGCACTTGGGTCCTCCCAAGTGATCAAAGATGATGATTGTCGATTGATGATCAGTGACCTAGAGTTTTGTTTGGTTCTCTAATTCATCGAATGTTTGGTATGATAATATATATAATTATTTGATTTAGAATCCATACATACATATATTACACAATCAATTGACATACAAGTTATACATATACCAATCATTCTTTAATTAATTTAAACTTTTCAATGTATAATTAATCATCTGGAAATTAATCATGTACTTGTATAGTCCCAAGAAAAAATTTGATTAAATTTCTAGCGATTTTCTCAGTCAACTATGATTAAGATTACCATGTAGTCTATATAAATCACTGTATAATATAAACGTCCTTTAGCTAGGTTGACAAAAAGACAAGGAAGAATTTTGCTTTTTTTTTTTTTTCTAAGGAATCAAGAAGAATTAATATTAATTATATCACTGTTCTATCAAATCTTCCTCTGTAAGATAGTTAAAATCATTGTTTATGGCTAATTTTATACAGATTTAAAAACATTTAAAGTGAGAAACAGCTATATGAACATACAATAAATAAGAAACGATAAAATATATCAATATTCTTCATACAGAGATCTGTAATTTTCTATAATACAAACGTTCAAATTATGCTAAAAAAATGAAAAAAAAATAGTAATTATTAGATGCAGAGAACTGATCTAGTCGGTGAATGCGGCGGTGGAGTGGTAACATGTTACATGTACTGTAGATTTACGCGGAAGAGAAGACAAAGAGGATGACGAGGTAATTGAAGGCTAGGTATTATAGGTAGCCAGTAGCAGTGGTGCAGCGAAACAGCAGCAGCAAAAACTGGTCTTTTAAACGCGGTGGAGGCAAGTTATTGGCTGTTGTCGCCATGTTTTCATGCAACAAATCAGGGTTCTCTGATTGATATAATAATAATAAAACAGGGAATATTCTGCGTTCTGTTTTTCTTGTTTTTGTTTAATTTGTTTATTCCTTGCTGCAATAAAATATGGTACCATAAAGGGCGGTTAACTTTCCTGCAAGTATGAATAGCGGAGAAAACTTTGCTTTGAATAGAAAGTAAAATTAATGAGAGTGAATGGAGATCGACCACATATTCTCTTCTTCCATCAAACTTTGCTTTGCTTTCTTCTCTTACAATAACCGATTCCATAAATCAATCTATGGCTATTGTGGATTGCCATTTGCTTTCATCTTCAACACGTACGTGTTTGCTGTTTTAATTTAATTTGTATTTAAATATTTTATTAATACATGCTTTTTATATTAATGGGCATGGCTGAAAACAACTCCATTAAAAGAGCATAAAATTGAATGGACCTACCAACTTTTTATTACTAATCTCATCGCAATTATAGTCATTGTGGTATTGGATAAGAACACATGATGGCTTTACAGTTAAAGATTCATTTAGACGTGTTATAAAAGTGTATATTTTTCTTTTCTTTCTTTCTAATTAATCAGATATTTCTGCTCCTATTGTGGAACTTATCTAAAAATTTTAAAAAAAATAAGCGCATTTAATTAAAATTCAAGATCTATAACATTTAGAGACGATGTATATTTTGATTTGAATCCTTATTAAAGTATAGATATATAATATTTATTTAGCAATCTATTGTCTATATATATGATACACTATCTAACTAATTAATTGGTTTTACTAAGAAATTATATATATAATATTTTATTTTTATTGGAGTCTTTATAGTTCACACGGTAAGGAAATTATTATAAAAAACTATCTCATAGACTTTTTTTTGGTTATTCTTTTCAAATATTATGTACGTAGAAGTCAGAATCAATCAAAAGTAATCAGACTTTTCCTATTCTTGTAAATTGGTATTGATAAAAATTTCTTTGAAACATGAACTATATATTTCAAAGCAACTGAAAGAAATAGAATCAATTGAACCAATCATTTATATATATATATATATATATATATATATATATAAATTTACTGAATATAATTTTTCTTTTACATGTGCTCTTCGGACGCACTTCAGCATAACCCTTTATTTATTTATGTTTACAACCCTTAATTGAAATGCAAATCAGTGGTCGGATAATAATTGTAACAGCTAGGCAATCACATAATACAATCGAGAACATATGGCTAGCAATTGGCAACGCACATGTAATAACGAAAGTTTTCTTAAGACACAAAATTGAAGGCTGGTTCAAGAAACGTATAAGAGGTAGCTAGTTATGTTATGTACGACTGTTATTTTCACTTTGGTGATCATTTGTTTAATTAAAATACTTTGAAAACTCCAATTAAGAGAGGCATCTTCTCCACAGATTCAGGGAATGATGCACGTGATTCGTCATCATCTTGTTAATCCATCTTGAATGAGGAAGTTAATTAATTACTGATTATCATTCAACTGCGTGTATATATATATATATATATACACGTTTACCCCCTTGGCCTTTAATTAACACAAAGTACATAATTTGAATGCGATCGCTAGCTACATAATTTTATTGCTCTAATTAACAGGAGTGAGATTACTAGATTAGTTAATCCAATAGTAATTCTTCTTCATTAAGAGAGAAAGAGTAGAGAATAGAAAAACGGTTGATATGGGCCTTTCCGGACCATTCATTGCTTCATTCTACAAAAAGTGACTCTAGTAAATCTAAATGATTTTACAGCGTAGTTTATGGTGCAATTGTCTCTTTGCAGGCTTTTAAATGAAACGAGATGAGTTGAGTACTGTAATGACATGAAATAAAGATAGAAAAAAAAAGGAAGAATAAATGCACTAATAACATATAAAAAGAATACATGTACAAGAGGGTATATTTAATTTTTCATGGAATCTTTTGCTGCAAATTAAAAGTTTCTTGACACCATGAATTTTCATCTCTATACAAGTATTTTCCATCAGAATCCAAACTAAATCATAATTAAACATCACCTACTGGGAGAATATATATCACTGTTTGAAATCATAAATTGATCATCCTAAAATAGTTTATGAAACAAGCAAAAGCTGCAGCTGATGATGATGATTAAGTATCAGTACTATTCTTGATCATTAATTAATTATCAGTAGTCCCAACAAAAGCTATCCAGATCAGCAATGGAGCAGCCGCCCGAAGGACCTTCAAGATCATCATAGCAAGACTTGCTGCCTACTATATCTTGCTTCGAAACAACTGAAGATATCTCGGTGGTGTTCATATTGTCTGTGCTTAGTCCGGTATCTTGTGAGCGGCTGACCATCGATTGATTAGATGAAAACTGCTCCACTTTGCTCTGAGTGTCAAGTTTAGATCTTTCATTGCTGGCTGCTAATGCTCTTAACATGGCCTGATCGGTACATGCAACCCCGAAGCCAGAGCCTGTTAAGCTTGTGATTGCACCAGAACTAGTCCTTATTCCTTGGTGCAAGTGGGCAGCATGATTGGGAGTAGGGTGGTGTGAGAAAAGAGGATTTTGGTGTGGAATTTGAGGGTTAAAATTGGAGCTTTGTGTTTGGTAGTGGGTACTATTTGCAGGCTGAGAATAGTTTTGGTTGTTGTTGAAGCTTGTGGAGAGGTAGGAGAGGTAATTTCCATCTAAAGATCTTGATATTGAAGCTGTAGTGTTGTTCCCTTTGAATTCATATTCAGTATCCGTAAAGCTTGAACCTGGCTTGCTGGAATTATAAGGAGGATCCATGAGAGGTGGGAGTGAAGAATAATCCAATAAATCATCCCCAAAGGAGTTTATCCTGAGCAGGCCTGGAATTGGACTTTTCTTGATCCCAGCGTTCTTGTGGAAAACCCTACAAACAACCCATTCATCCTGCAACACATGGTCAAAAAAAAAAAAAAAGCTTTGATGAGTCCTTGTTGTTCATCAGTAATATTTACAGAAAATAAAGCAAAAATTTGCAGAATAGCAAAGAAAGAGGACGAAGCCGGTCCCATGAAAGATAACTCCCAACCAACACAAAAAGTAAAAAGGATAAAAATTGAAAAAGACACCATCATGGAAAGGAAAATCTAAATATGTAAAAATATGCTTTTGATTTAGAAAATCAAAGGAAAAAAGAGGAGAAAGTGCATGACAGTTGAAACAATTCCTGAAATTGAAAAGCCTTTTGTGCAGCAAAAACTAAAATTATTGTGTACCTTTGCAGCCTTGGGAAGATTGTAGTAAGAGAATTTGCCTTCCAATCGGTATTCATGCATCACCCAATTGGTCTTCTCTCCCTTTGGAGCTCTCCCCTTGTAGAAAACAAGAGTCTTCTTCATCCCAACAAGGCAATTCTTCCCCTTGTAAATCTCTTTATCCTTCCCAGTTGCCTTCCAATACCCAGCCTCCGTTGCTCGATTTGTTCTCATCCCAGTTGGGTATTTCCTATCTCTCTGGCAGAAAAAGTACCACTCTTTCTCCCCCATCTTTGCTTTCTCTGCACAAACCAACCAAAAACCAAGTCATCAAAAACTGTTGCAAAAGACAAAAATTCCATGCACACAACAACGCAAAACAAAGAGAAAAAACAAAGCTTTAGCCAGCTATTAACTTACTGGGCAAATCCCAAGGTTCACACTTGTTCAAATCAACTTCACCAATAGCACATGCAGTGAAGCCGCTGTTCATGACCTTCTCTGTCAGGTAATGAGTTATGATCTCTTCATCTGTAGGATGGAACCGAAACCCTGGAGGCAAATCGATCAGCTCCTCTCCTTTGTTCACAACAGTCGCTTCCAATTCCATGAATAAAAAGCACTAGCTAATACTATACACAAGAACCGATCAAATATGTATGTGTATATATTATAAACAGAGAGAGAGAGAGAGAGAGAGAGAGCTGGAAGAAGCTAGCTAGCTGTTAGCAGCCAAAGCAATTGAAGAAAAGATTATGAAAAGCTAAGGTAATATGGGAAAGCAAGAGGAGAAAGAGCAGTTAAGAAAGTAGAACCAAGGGGGAAAAGAAGGCTTAAATAGAGGAGCTTCTGCAAGAGCTCAAACCTGAATGAATGAATGAATAAGATCCGTAGGCTGCAAGGCACTTACAGAAGAAGCCTGCTTGACAGGGACCTTAAATTATTTTTGTTTTTCTTTTTTTTATTTTTTTATTTTTCTGGCAATATTTTATTGTTGTGAGAGAGTTTCTTAGCTAGCTATATCTATCTATCTATCTACCTGTTTGAAAATGAATTGGTGTGAGAAAAGAAATGGTAAAAGGGGGTTTCTAATGTTGGCTCCGGGGACCCATGTTTTCAGACTCTTTTTAATTTCACATTAAAGTATGGCCTTTTTAGATTTCTATTGCATGTTCTATGATTCTATCTCACTATTTTTATTCTTTTTTTTTTACCTCTTCTTCGCAACTCCCATATCGGACTTCCCCTTTGTTTTATATTTTATATTTTCACTTTTTTTATTTATCTTTTTATCCACAAACTTTAGTTAATTAATTAACATATATTTATTTGACTGTTTTATAGAATACTATTTAGAATGCATATATATCTTCAACGTGTGCAATCACCTATAATAAGAGGTACATATTAGTTAGGTTCGAATATTATTATGTTGGATATTTGTTGAATTTAAGAAACTTTGAATAGTACTCATCTTATATTTAATTACCCTTTACCATATCGAATACCCATTTGAGTACAAATGTTTGACGATTGGATTAAAAATGGGTGGAGACATTTTATTGAATACTATTTTCATAATAATTACTAGATATATAGTTTAACAAATCTTGAAAAATGATATGTTTATAAATTCAATTTTAATTTGATGTTTTCAATGTATATTTTTAGAAAACGTTGTTATCGAACGCGTCTTTTTTAGCTTCGAAAAGACTATCTATTTACTTTTTTGGTTACCAACAATGAATTAGGCCATGAATTGGGAAATCTGAGAGGCGAGGGGCGCAGCTTTATTGGATAACATTAATAGTATACATAGTTTGGTTTTGATTTGGATTAGTTTGGCTACTATTCACATAAATCGAATTAATGGAGACAAATATATAATACTTTACACTTAGAGTTAATAATTATTAAATACGTAGATCATGTGTATGATGACTAAGTAAACAAGTAGAATTTGGAATAAAGGGATGATTCTATGCAAGTGCAAAGGAGGAGACCAATACAAATGGATGGAATTTAGGGCACTATTTGACACCCTTAAAGTCAAAAGATTGAGAATAATAGAAAAAAAATTTTAGAAATTTTCTAAGCTCATCTTATGAGATGCCAGCTAGCTAGTTTACTAGATTTTTCTCATTTTTAGATTTACCTGTACATATATATATATATATATATATATATATATATATGAAATTCTTCACATTTTCATTGACATATTCTTATAATTATTTATTTTCTTTGAAAAAGTAAATAATAGAAAAAGATGAAAGGAATAAAGACTGTAGTCTAAATTAACTAACTTTTTTTAGTCGAATAGAAAACATGCATGCATGCAATGAATAACATATATGCAGATGTCTTTAATGAGTAAAATTATTGAAAACTTTTTTTGTTTTAATATTAAAGAAATAAATTAGAAAAATATGGATTCAATTAATCTAAAAGATTATATCTATTTAATGGGCTAATAAGTTAAAATTTCATCTAAATTCAACCTTGGACAAGAGACTGGTCAAACTAGAAAACAAGAACTATAATTATCAAATTTGTTAATTTGAACTATACAACTTGATTTTCTAAATAAGACGAAGCAATTAATAATAATAATAATAAACTAGTGTGTGTACGTAGTTATTATACACGGTTTCATACTTCCTTGATCTCGATTAATTAATTTCAAAACTTCATGTGACAAATTCTAACAGTTAGTGATATTATAACATAGCGATTTTCAATTTCTTCAAATCAAATCGTTCGCCAAACTTTTGTCACATGGGTATAAATACACATATATTACATATAATGACATATGCTCATACATATACATTACACATAAAAAAACATGTTTCCAATTTACTGACAAACCAAACGCGGCGTTAGTTGGAAAAAAGTTAAACATTCCGGCGCCGACTCAGAGAATTCCGCATACAATTTTTACTGACCTCTTTGTCTCTTTGTTTTTGTATAGAAGTTGTATACAACTTCTCTTTACAAATACTATGTTATTATTAATAACAATTTCAATAATTTGATATGGTAATAACAATAATTAATAATATAAGAATAAAGGGTTTTTTTTATTATTATTATACTACAAAGTAAGTGAGGAGTAAAATTAAAAGGATTGGTGCAAAAAAGGGTCACATCAAGTGAAGTAGGATTAGGTGGTGGGGGCCAAATGATCGACCAGCCCACGTGTTCACATCTAAGGGTAATGATGCTGAGTTGGATCTTCTTTCCAGATGATGTCAGCATGCTACCTGTTCACATCAGTATGGCTCCGGCTCATCTTGCCACCTCATCATTATTTTCAAGATACATCCATTTCCGTCCATCCATCATTTCATCTTGTTTCCTCAAATTTTTTTTTTTTATAAATTCAAGTTTACAAACTCATTGGAACGCGCCCCTTCGCATAAATAACTTTTTTTTTTGTACTTTATAATAATTTTCTGAGATATTTATTATTATGTTCTTTGGCTCAAAAATTTTGAGGCCAATAAAAAACCTTTTTATAAGCATTATTTTTAGTTTTTTTGTTTTCATAAAACAAAGAACATTTTTTTTTTGTTATCGGGTTTATAACAATTATTCAAGAGGGTAATATACGTTTCAATCAAAGATATTACATTACATTCCTTATATCTGTGAACAAAGAAGTGTATTTGAATCTAAAACGGAACAACATAACATGCCTTATTTTTATAAACAAAAAAACAAGAACGTGTGATACGCAATGGGGTACGGAAAAGATAAATTAATTAATTAAAATAATTTTTTTAAAAAAATAGAGAAGAATACCGCGTGGACCCTACATGGGCTTGAGATGAGAAAGTGTTGGCCCAACTCTCTTTAACTTAAAACTGTTGACTTTCGGCCGAAACGAAACTGCAAAGCAAAGAAGAGCCGCTAGCGAGCGAGAGAGGAGCCTGACGATTCCTGACGACACTTTCCACCTCATCACACTTCTTCACTCATGGCGTTATTTTATTGGTTTACCTAATCATTAACGTTAGTGTGGCGTCTACCTGAACGCAACCTTCCAGAGCCAGAAGTAATGCTAATTCCTTCTTTATAAGATTGCATAATTCTTTTGGTCTCTCAACTTGTTGATTTTTAGCGTTCGATATCTGCTGATTTATTGGTTCTTAATGATTAAAAAAAAAAACATATGTATTTGCCGGATCGTGATTATAAAATCTAAGTCTTTTAAAATGTTTTTATTTATTTTTTAGAGTTATTTTAAAAATTAATGTTGAATACTATTTAATGTTTATGCACTGATAGCATTTAAAAAAATTAATGATATGTTAAATATTATATCTCTTTCTAACTTTTTTTTTAATTTTATAATTTATGGGTCAATTTCACCAAGCTTCTAGTTGATTATCCAGGCTAGCTGGAGATAATTAAGTCAAATAAAAGTGACCAATCAAGTAAGGATGTGATTTTATAAGAGTGAAGTGAACATGGGTTTGGGTGCAGTTAACAGAAGTAAAGCAAGCCCACTTAGTGATGATTATTATTATTCCTAAACAATTTGGCTGAGTTAGGGGCATTAATAGGGAGCATCTTCCTCTCAATTTGAGCCACATGATTAAACTACAAACTATCATCATCACGATCATGTCATTCAATCCTTAGCCCATAATTCAAGGCCATCCCGTTAATTTAAGTTCTTAAATAATAGTTCAACTTGGAGTATCACATCATTATCGACCTTTCAAACCCATATAATAAAATCTTTGGCTCTTCATTGACAAATCTTAAATCTTAATCTCTCCTTTATTAAAATAATCCCAAATAATCTAGACTTTGAAGAATCACGTGGGGCAAGCAGCTAGCAACTATTGAAAACTTTTTGCAAGGTAAGAATTAATTAATTAATTAATTAAGATAATTATAAAACAATAATAATAACTATAAGCTGCTTATTATTAATCCGAATAGTGTTTCATGGGTTGAGACAGTTGGCTAGCATTGAGACAGGTGGGATGCAAAGAGATTTGCACAAACCAAGCACATGTCAACTTGATTAATTAAAGATAATATAATCTTTTATAATCACAGTTTTTTTATCGCTAAATGAAGTGGATTTGATTCATTAAAAGTCAATTAAATTGACTTTTAATTAGGGTTTGGTGGGTTTATAATATTAGATCTTTCCAGGCTAATTAACTTAATTTCCCCAATCAATCTCTATCTTTTTGTTTATAAAAATTTCAAGTACCCATTCAGATTATTACACCTAACTGTCCTAACCATAAAACTAACAGACTTAACAGTAGAAGAAAGCAACAACCAATTGGCTAATGTGACAGATGTGTCTTTGTCCTCATTACACCCCCTGAATCTTCATTAACAAAAAAATTTTCATTTACTTGTCACAATTGCCAAAACCCATATAACTATTTCATTTCATTTTATTCTACTCTAATCTTTCTATATATATATTTCTTCAATTAACATTGAAAAACAAGTCATATATATGATCCGAATCCAGCTCAAGATGGAATTTGGATTTATAAAAAAAGATAGATTATATCACGTAATTTAATATTAATCTTTAGAGTTTATAACAAGGGCCTAATCCATGACGAATCCTCTGAAAATAGACTTTGATGCTAATCTTTTATGTAAGCTATCTATTTTCAAGTGGAAAATCTTTAAACAAAAAAAAAAGAATTAAAGATTTGAAAAATTAGGTTATTTTTATTTAAACCCTTAAAATATTTAAATTTAGCGTGGATCACGTGATATGAATTTAATCTTTATTTATTTTCTCGTCTATTACTTGAAAGGTTATCTAATAGTCAATATCACATGATTGTATCAAAGAGAATATCACCCTTATCGCCCATAGGAAAGAAATGAATTTGATAATCAATCATAGAGAACAAATATTATCATTCAATTAACAACATCAACGATAACAATCAACATGATGAAAACCATCGTGTTCTAAACATGATTTGAGTTGGAAGGTTTTTAGTCACAAGGTAAAAAATTGACTTTAACAAAGTTGACAGGAGTTGTATTGATGTCTCCTTCTTTTGATATTGTCACGATTCTTCCTAGCATGAAAATTTTGAATAACTTGCATTGCTGGCTATAGCCTATAACAAATAAATTCGAATGAAATTGCCTTGCTGATTTTCAGCTGTCAGTGTATCTAAAACAGAATTAAATTTGGTTGAAAATTGGTGCAAATTATTGTACTTTAGAGCAATAAATGAGTCAGATTTTGATTAACAATAGTAACGATTTTTTATGTCTAATCATATGTGTAATGTTATTTATACAAACTCATCCAGACATGTGTTTTGATAAATAAATATAGTGATTTGATATATATATTAATAATAAATTATATTAATTAATATGAGTGATGTGACGATCATATAAAGATGTTACGTTAGTTTATATGAGTAAGTTTGTATATTAATTTGTAAGGGTAGTATTACTCTATATCATATATGATCAAATTTTATAGGACGAGAATACATATTACTACACGTTCTATATTGTGAACACTATTTACCATTCATTCATGATAAGTTATATTGCAAAATGAGTGTACTACTATTGAATGTTAAACCAAAATTTAAGCGGCCGAAGCACAAGTGTTCAATTGGACCATTTTGAAAATAGACCCTTTGGGCCACAACCTAGCATAATAGAGTTTTACTCTAGTAAATATTATCAATATTTGATATTTAAAAAATGTAGTAAATTCTTATATTAATCAATAATTGGTTGAATGTTATAAAATTATTATTATATATTACTAAAATATTGTTACATTTAGTAAAATTATTGTTACATGTTACTAACCTTCATAAAATTGAGCAAATTCTTCATATGCCAATGATAACTGGAGTCAAGATACTTGTTAGGTTTGAATTGAATGAGAATTTGGGAATGATTATATTATTAACATAATCAGTATTATTAAATCAGTATAAAAATATTAGATTAACATTATTTCGTATTATAAGTATTTTAATTATTAACCTAATAGTCAATAATCATCCAAAAACATTATTAAACCAATATTAATATAATATTTCTTTAAAGCCAAAAACTAATATGATTTAGAAAGTTTATAAGGAAGAATAGGTCAAAACTGTTTCGATTTTAAGGACAGTTTATACTAAAGTCTAATACATTGCTTGCCCTATAATTCATTGTTCATATCTATCGTGTTGGATTCATTTAAATTAATTAATATAATTTTTTTTTAGATTTTTGAATTATTTCTTCAATAAGATTTTGGACATGCACATTGTATTTGATGGGATAAAATCATCTGTGGCTTTTAAATTATTGTTCTAAAATAAAATCCATGTTGGCTCAACATATGCAATATGATTAAATAATAAGAAATATACTTTATAATTTATATGTTGATGATAATTATTTTAATAAATCATTTGTAAAAATTTCAACAAACAACAATTTGTTTTTACATAGCTAGTTGTAGACGAATTGAATTTTTTTTTTGTTAAAAAAATTAAAAAAAAAGACTAATGGGGTTATATCATTATCAAGTATCACTGGAATGCATCAAGATATACGATTATCTTTTACTAAAATCATTGAAAAAATATAAAAAAATAAAAGAATCTTTGAGTCATAAAAAATTAAAAAGTAGGTGAAAAATAGTGCAAGGATATAAGCTCGATTTATTGAAAAATCCAACCGGTTGATTTTGATTGGTGGTTGGTGTGACCAAACAAAACTATATATTTCAGAAAATAAATTCATTAACAATGACTCAAGCTGATTTATAATCAATAATATTTAAGACAAAATTTGATGTCATTTTAGACCCCATTTTAATTATACTTGGAAATGACCATATCCTAACCACATGTCTATTTTTCAACAGATACCATTATAGAAGTTTATAAGAAGAAATTCAATTAATTTTGTAATTAAAACTAAGTATGGTACAAATATTTTGTTCCGACTTGGAAGTCATCGACTTTGTTGGGTATTTATCTATTAATTTAAAATTTTAAAAATAAACATTCTTATTATATGATCATATCAAGCAAGGTCTCGGAAACTTTTATTAATTATTATTAGTATTTTCAAAAGAGATCTTATAGCATTGAAATTAATTTGAAACCTTTAGACATCAAAGATTATGATTTGCTTACTTGAGAAACTAAACGAGGCAAACGAAGTGCAAGAGATGTTAAAATGTTTGGGTTATAGTTAGTGACACAGTTACATGAAAGTGATCAGGTTGGCTGGGTCCTGAAATTAAAATTAATTTTCTCAACCAATGGATCTCTACTTAATGTCAATATGACATCATGTGTACACATACAATGCATGAGAGATCAAATATTGCAAGAAAAGAAAATTTCATACTTCAGATAAACGTACATCCAATTAGTAAGAGAACATCTGTTTGATAGTCAGAACGTATATGCATCGTATACTCAATAATCTTTTTTTAGATGTAGATGATTGTTGATCATTATTAATATTTGTTTAGTCACGAAACATTTATAATCATCGATCAATTATTTGATAATACATAAAAAACATTATTGGTTTGATATAAATATGCGCATTATATACTCAAAAGGTTTTCTTCAAAAATAGACAATTCTTCGATAATGCATATAAATGATTAGTAACCAAAACCATGGAAAATATTGAAGTATTCATTGATTCAACAGTAGAAGTGTGACGTTGCTTATTATAACTTGACCTTTATTACAAACATATATCAAGTAAAAGAAAAAAAAAAGGTAAATCTTGAATGTTGATGAAAAATTTGAATCACACATCAACATCAAGATGGTTTTTACAAAAAATTAAACTTAAAACAAAGCAAAATAAAAGCAGTCAACAGCTCCGGCTAGTACTAGGAGAGTCAAAATTTCAGGCAGGCATCACCAAAGCAAACGGCTTCCAGAAGATGGCAAAATCCCATCAAAATTTATCCTGCAACAGAAATTCAATCTAATTTTGAAAGATGTATCCGAAAACTATTTGCAAAGAAAAGATTATGGGAATGCATATTGTTTAATGAGACACTTAACAGTGTTCCATGATCTTCCATAGTTGGTTGTCTCCCCCGTTCCATTCCCACATGACAGCCTTTGTGCCGTCTTGGACACCACCAGAGTTCTGGTCACCGTTCAGAGCATCAAGATTAAGGCGAATGTTGTTAGTCCTCCTGATAGCCGTGTATCCTTCATTGAGGTCCTGGGTCTGACTCCAAAGAAGGTCCTCATTGTAGCCATTTGGATCGTAAGGCATCAGCTGCACCTGCACACACAAATTTATGATACCATGCACAAGGAGTCCTTCAACGTCAATGTCATCCTAGAAGGTCAAAACTTTCAATTTCTTGGAACAAATTTTATAAAAAAAAAAAGTTCTTACAGGTTCCATGTGTCCACTTCCGCACATCAAGGCCATGTTACTTGCTTTGTTCACCAAAGCAAAGCTAGAAAACCCATTATCATCCGTCTTCCCTCTGCCGTAATTATCATCTTTGTACCAATGCTGCAACAAGAAACTCAAAAACCTTAGTTTTGATACCATGTTAAGAAATCATTTGACCCATAAGCTGTTGTAACGATCAAATAATATTAATACGCGAGTCTAACAGAGAAAAAAATTGGGTAGAGAAATGAACCTGGTCAGCATCATTAGGGTCATTTGGAGTGAGAACTACAGTACCATACTTGACGGCGAGATTGAAGTAAGGGTCAGACTTGCAGAAGACCTTGACGCTAGGTTTGCTATAAAGTTCGGGATAATAGGCACCACCAGCACTGGCATAACCACCTCCTGCATCTCCATAGTAACTCATAGTTGCTTAATTGCTTGCTTTCTGCTCTTTGAAAAAAAAACTTGTACGTCTTGTCTTGTAATTTGTATTTCTAGATAAGCGTTTGATAATTTGTTATATAGAGATGCCTACTGAGGCAGATGCAAGTTTTACCAGCTCAAGATCATGGTCAGGAATGAAATGTGGAGCTAGATTCGGACGTAGTTGTGGCTGCTTGTTAAAAGCTCATGATCTGGTAACAACTGCTTGTCTTAACACAAATGGCAATTTCAGAGTACATTTAGTTTCTGACTATTTCTCTTCCATTAACCTCGTCTTTAATACACAATTCTGCCACCACTCAGCGCATCGCAGATGACCAAATTAATCAAAGATTTACCGAATCAAATTCAGATAGTTTGCTCCGGTTGGTTTGGACTATCTAATTAACCTTTTAGTTTGGTTAAGGTGAACCTCAACTAATGAGGTTTCTTTTGGTTTGGGCCTCATATTGAACCAGATTGTCTAATGCTACTCTTAAACCGATCAAAAGCTGAAAAAATCCAAATGTAATCAAACTTAAAACATCCATATTATCCCTAGTCCCTTTTATAATTCCAAATGTTGTACATGACCTCATTGTTAGACTTGAATTAAAGACTAAGTCGGCACCATAAAAGGTTGAAAAGCGCTTTTGAGAAGTATTTTTCAAAATTCATGTCCAATAAGTTATCATTTAAGCTTAATTTGCTTGTTCATATTGGAATGTAAACCTTAAGGGGGATGGAATTACAGGAAGCAAAAGAAGATATGATTGTGCTTCACAGGAGAATGAAATGGCCATTCTTGAAATCATGATTGAGTTCTCTAAGACTCTAAAACAAGTTGTACAAGAATACAGGATCCCACAAAACGCTATTTTAATGTTGCAGAATTCCTTTCAATGTATTCTCCATTCTGTCCAACTGTTATGTTGCAGACAAATTTGCTACTTACTGCTGCTGAAATTTTGCTTGTTTAACATTTGAGCTAATTGGTATATACTAAGACTAGGATATTGAATCAAAAGCATCATACATAGATAACATGGCTAATATTGGAAGTATCAGGTAATTTAGTAGTAGTGGTTGATGCTACTTATTACATATAATGTAGCATTACAGCAATAGATAGATAACATCAAGAAGATGTTCAGTCACACAAAAAGATGTCCACACACAAGACATATATAATAAACATACAAAACCACTCATATATTTGATGCACAGCAATCCTCTGGGTTTTCAGCAAATACAGTACTGCTTCTAGACTAGAGATATTAATAACACCATGCATTTCTCCTGCACATATAACCATAGAAAGGAAATTGATTAGAAAAATTAGTAGTATTTTCAGCAGAGAAAATAATAGTTGATCTCTCCTCCGACTACAGATGTCTATACCCTTTGTCTATTGATATTTCAAATACAGGTGTTTACAATGTCAAAAAATGGAACTCAAAACAAAGAAATGCATGTTAGGAATGTTGATTTCATGCATTTCTTCTGTCAAAGAACTTACAGTGACAGGTGATCCTCCAGCGCTGGTTATCTCCCTTGGCCCATTCCCAGAGCACAATGGTAGTGCCATCATGGACACCACCATGATTCTTGTCTCCATGAAAAGCATCTACATTCAGGCGAATGTTGTTAATCATTCTTACAGCTCTGTAACCATCACCCAAGTCCTTGCTCTCGGACCACAGTACAGACTCATCAAGAACATCTGCATTATAAGGTATCAGCTGCACCTGCAGAAATTTTAATATACAATTTTAAATGTTGTCACATTCAATTAATTGTCATAAGAAGAAATTAGTGTGAAAGGGATTGAATATTGGCAAGTATAATGCCCGAAAAATCAGATCCAAATTCTCACTTTCAATAGATGCTTATGGCTAATTAAAACTCTGTTATAATTAAGACTCCCCCAGCAACTGAGAATTGACAGACTCAAGAAATGCTAACTTTCTAACAAAAATTTTGTAGCAGAGGAAACATTTGAGTCTGTATGTAATGATTTTTATCAACATAGACTAGCAGTTCCTTATAGATGTTAGAAATAAGATGATAAAAACATCTTTCCCCTACAAGAAAAATGAACTACAGGAGAACACTGAGATATGAGAACTAAAGCATCTCAAAGGAAAATATAGAGAAAAAAAATAATGAAAACATTCTGATAATTTATTCATGCACCATTGTAACAACTCATTGGCAAATTCAATCTCCTTCTCATTCTCCCAGCCCAAAACTCAAAAAGATAAACCCTACCACTCTCTAAAGTATAGATGGCAGAGAACAGGCTTACAGTAAAGAAAGTTCAAAATACAGCAAGTTATATGTGGATCATTCAATTGTCTTAAATAATATTAGCCACATATCAGACGCACCACGAAATCTTGCTTGCAGTGACTAAAAACATAGTTATAGGCTCAAGGCTAGTGTTTGACAATCAGAATGGTATAAATTGAAATCAATTAATTCGAAGAAAAACATATGAAAACATGTCAAAGAAAGACTATATTACTAGTGATATTTGGCTCAGCTGTGAATTTGAAGAAGCAGAAGCTCAAATTTCCATAGAAGAAAACTTTCAATTAATTAAGATCTCCAATAAATTCTTACAGGATGAGTGGCTCCAACAGAGTGCTTAATGGCCTGACCAGTAGCTTTATTAACCAAGGCAAAGCAGGGGAAGCCCTCTTCATCCTTCACTCTAGTGCTGTACTTCTCATCTTTGTACCAATGCTACAACATTCACCGCCAATCCAATCACAAATACACAGAAGAAACATAATCAAATACAACTAGATCAAGTCCAATTACTACAAAACACAACTGGGAAAAACAATTGTAACTTTTAGTATGATCATCTATATATTGAACATCTTTCAAAGAGATGGAAAAAGGAACATTTGTTACTTTCATTTTCTAATAATTAATGGAAATTATTCTGCTAATAAGCAACAACAAGAACCCTGATCAGAAGTAAACAAAAATGATGAGATTATTCTGCATACCTGGAACTCATCTGAGGGATTATATGGAGCAAGAATGACCTTGTCATCTCTAATGGTGAGTGCAAAATTGGGCTCAGCCTTGCAGTACACTTTAACGGTAGGTTTGTTAGAGAAAGAACTAGAGGCAGAGTGAGAGTGAGAGTGAGAGTGCGTGAAAGATGGCAGATGGGGCCTGAAAGAGTGATGGGAAGTCTCAGAATCTTGATGCACTTTATGAGCAACATGGCTCACTCCTGTTGCTGCTGCTGGTGGTTGGTAGCTGACAGGGTTGAATTCTTGTTGTTGATAAACATAAGTGGGAGGATGCGGTGGTGGGGGTGCATACTCCTCCGTTTGTTGATAGTATGGAGGAGATGGACGTGGTGGTGGTGGAGCAAATTCATTATCTTGATAGTATGGAGGAGGTGGTGCAAATTCATTGCTTTGATAATAGGGTGGAGGTGGTGGTTGATCAAAGGGTGGTTGTGGTGGAGCTGGCATTTCCAATGGTTCATCTGTTTCACTATTGCTCCGGCGGTGGTGGTGGCGATGGTTGTGGGGGAAACCAAAGGGGGCTTCCATTGTTTGCTGTTACTGCTCAGGATCAGGATCGACAACTTATTAGATTTTTTGCCACTGCTCTTGTTAATTATATGCGGATGAAATGATGCTATGACCCGTTTACTGACTCGGATAATTAAAAAAATTGATAGAATTACCGGCCTTTAGTAAAATTTAGACATATCTTAACAAATTTTGATAGTATAGATATTTTTTTTTCAAAAAATGATTAAAGTATCCTTAATAATTAAAAAGAAATAAGAAAGAAAAGAAAAGAATCATCGTCACTCCTTCCTTCTTGCACTGTCCGAAATACTCTTCAATAATTTTGTTTTATTTCATCTCATTGTTTAACCGAAGAGTTGAAGCTGAGCAACAAGATAAGACAAACTCTCCTTAATATTGATCTAAATGGCGTAAGAATATTTAAGTAGGTTGTAATGTTTTCGGTATTTATTGATTTGATAGCTGTCAACCGCATTATGTAGCTTAAAATAGGGATATGTATCTAAACTAAGCTTAGAGATAGTGCAATTTCTGTAAAAATTTGTTGAAAATTGAAAATCATTGAGAAAATATGGTATCGCAGTCGACGGGAAAGAAAACACGATTTGTCGAGCGACATCGCTCGATGTGTCGGATATATGGGATCAACTCTTGACATGTCGAGGGGTCATGTCAAGGGTCGAGGGAACGTGTCGAGTCTACGAATGAGTGTCGAGTTAGTGCGTCGAGTGGAGTGTCGAATGTGACGATTGTCGGATGTAAATTTCGTCGAGTTTGTGTCGAGTTCGTGTGTCGAGTGCCGAGCGTCGAGCTGTTCCGTCGAGATTTGTTGAGCGTTTAGGTAGAGTTGTCGTTTTTGTGACCTTTTCAAGCAATTTCATAATGATTTTTTGTCCACGGACCTTATATGATATGTCTCTATCATATAGAAAATGAAAACTTTACACATACTCATTCTATACAATGGTTCTTAGATTATGCAAGAGAATGGTGGTTATTTGTACACCGGTGGGAGGGCGAAGCCATTGATAATTCGTAGGTGTGCTACCTATAATGAGTTGATTGACTGTATTAGTACTAAAATGGGTTGGGATCTTCGTAAGCATAACATGAGTTTAGAGGTTCAATTTGCTTTTAAGGGTCTTTCGCCAATGCCGACTCTTATTGAGACTGACAAAGATGTTTGCTTTTTTATACAACATTGTTTGGAGGACCAACAGTCATATACACCATTAATTGTCAAAGTTAAAGATAGGGAGAAGCAAAGACAGAGGTCAGGATCCGATGTAGTACGAAGGCGACAAAGATCTTCTTATCCCTCTTTGTTTCGCTCAGCAAGTGGAAGCAACCAATTAAGTGAGTCTACTTCTGTTTGTGCACAACCACAATTGAATGATGATGTAGGCATTAAGGTTGAGCAATATTCAGGGCATGCAGGGCATGAGTCAGTTGGGGTGTTAGTTGAAAATGAAGAAGGGGTGCCCCCGTCGATGGCATCGAGATTAGTACGTCATTTCTATAGCATTAGAGAGTTTAGGTAATATTGATGTTAATAATGGTAGTGATGATGTTAATGATGACGATGGTGGTGATGAAGATTATGATGATGGCAGTGATGATGTTAGTGAGCATGGTGACGATGAGAATGATGATTGTACTATTCGTATTAAGAATGATGTTGAGGGTTTGGATGATTTTATTGTTGATGGGTAAGATGTAGACGGTTCATATTTTAATAATGATGAACAGATGGAGATCTTGAATGATGTGAACCAGGATGTCCCGTTTACCATTCCTTCTCCAATTCACTCTACACCTACTCCTCCATTATACGGACATCAACAAGATCTAGTATCAAATAATGAGCCGAGAATGGATACAAAACTTATACATGAAGAAGATAATTTGGCTTTGAGAATGACAGCCGTCGGGCTAACACATTCACGTGGGTACTGCCTATTATGCATTCATCATCCGCAGTTGACGATGATGCTTCATCGTTTGTAGTTGATGGGATTGAGGTTGCAGTTGGGTAGATGTTTAACAGCAAAATGGAGCTTCGTGAGAAGTTATCAAATTTGGCATTAAGACGCAACTTTCAATTCAAGGTGAGGAAATCCAACGCAACAAGGTTTGAGGTTATATGTTGTGCTGAATCTTGTAAATGGCGTTTACATGCAACAAAGGTAGCCGATTCACATTTCTTCCAAGTGAAAAAGTATGAGAACCATCACACATGCTCTAGAGCCGGACTTCACCCAAATAACAAACAGGCAAATGCATATGTCATTGGCAAACATATTAAGAGTAAATTCGTTGAGGCATCGAGAATATATTGTCCGAAGGATATTATGTTTGATGTTTAAGAGTCATTGGGTGTTAATATCACATACAACAAGGCATGGAGGGCAAAGGAGGCAGCTTTGTAAGAACTTCACGAATCTTATGAGGAATCATTCATACTACTCCCCCAGTACATAAACATGATTGAGAAAGCAAACCGGGGGACCAAAACGACTTTAGAAACTGATGACAACAACCATTTTAGATACTTTTTCATGACTATAGGGGCTTCTATTGCTGGATTTGCATCATCAATTAGGCTAGTTATCGCAGTTTATGGATCTTTTCTGAAAGAAAAATATAGAGGTATATTGTTTTTGGCTTCTTGTATGGATGAAAATAAACAAATATACCCATTGGCATTTGGAGTTCGGCATTCTGAAAATTATGACTCGTAGAACTTGTTCATGAGACAGTTGCGTGATCATGTTGTACGAAATGTCTGAGATCTTGTTTTCATTTCTGACCATTATCGTAGCATTGAACAAGGTACTGTAGAAGTTTTTCCTCATGCACTGTATGGATTGTGCACTCATCATCTGAAGGGTAACTTGAAGGCCATGTTCAAGGACAAGAATTTGTTGGATATATACTTCCAAGTTGCAAAGACATATCACTGTGCTGATTTCAACTATCATATGCGGCAAATTGAATCGTATATGCCTGCAACAGCAACTTATCTTCGAGATATTGGAGTTAATAAATGGGCATGTTCACAGTTTCATGGCCGATGGTATAACATCATGACAACAAATATAGCTGAGTCGATAAACAGCTGCTTGCGACATACGCGATTCCTTCTGGTTACATTGTTAGCAGATTGTTATCGGGCGAACTTGTGGCAATGGTTCTATGAGCGTCAATAGTTATTTGCTAACTCAGAATTACATCTCTCGCCATGGACTAACAAGTTGATGGAGGAGCATTTAAAGGAGGGCGAACGTATGAGGGGTAGTGGTATCTCTTTTACTATGCACGAGGTGAGAGGCAACGACCGTGTTAGCATCGTTGACATGCACGCTTGGACATGCATGTGCAAGGTGTTTGATCTTGACCAGCTTTCGTGTGCATATGTATTAGCTGTTTACAAATGTATGAACCTACTGACGTGCCATCATGATTATTATGCCTATTGGTATACGACTGAAACATTACTACATGCATATGCTTTGCTAGTTGTTCCTATTGGAGTTAGTGAGGATTGGATGGTTCATGAGGAGGTACGCAGCAGAGTGGTTCTACCGCTAGTCATGAAGAGACCAGTCAGTTGTCCTCAGAGGAAACGAATCCCTTCTGTCGGTGAGTCTAGCTCGTCTCAAACTTGGGAGCGATGTGAAAGTTTGGGCACAATCGTCAAACTTGTCGAAACCCAGTTCCACTTTATGACAGGAGATGATGTTTACCAAATGTACGCAAGGGTTTTTTTTGTCTATGTAATGTTATTTGTTTGTTGTAAGCGACGTAGTTTATTTATTTTATTCCATCGGAGGCTACGTCAAATGAATAACTTTCATTTACGTGATTTTGTCTATGTATAAGACTTAGACTAATGAAGTTTTAAGGTTGACATTAAAGAAGATGAAAAGGTTGGTTGGAGTGAGAAGTTAAGGTCGTCTTGTCCTGGTGACAGTGAATCAATACCTAGTAAAGAAGAAGTTCATGTAGATGTGTTGGGTGAAGATGTGAGTTATGTAGGTTTGGAGGATTTGGGGACAGAGACCAATGAAGTTCATGTGGATGTAGTGGTGGAGATGACGGTGATAACATTACTTTTGTAGGTTTGGATGATTTCGGAAATAGACCCGAAGTGCTCCAAACCCACAAAACTCATATTATCACCATCATCTTCACCCACTACATCCACATGAACTTCATTGGTCTCTTTCCCCAAATCCTCCAAACCTACATAACTCACATCTACTCCTAACACATCCACATGAACTTCTTTTTTACTAGCTACTGACTCGCCATCACCAGGACAGGAAGACCCTAACTTCTCAATCCAACTAGCCTTTTCATCTGCTTTAACGTCAACCCAAAAACGTGATTCATTATGCCATATACATACAAGGTATTTTTCTCTATGTAATATTATTTCAGGTTCTAAGCGATGTAGTGTATTGATTTTATTCCATCAGAGGCTAGTTCAAATGAATAAACTATAAATTATACACCAATACGAGGCATTTTGCTCAAATAAAAGCCAAAATGACATCAAAGTCTAGACAGGGACAAACAATTCCTCTCTCAGAGCTCCCACATAAATTTTGAATTGGGGCGATTGAAATAATATGTAGCTGAGTGGAAGTATTTAGGACAAAAATTCCAAAGCAATGAAGAGAGAGAACGAAATCAATGCGACAACGTGTTAATATGTTTTCCTTGTTTCTTTAATCATGTAGGATCAGAAATCCCAATTGATCAATATTGATGGTAAGATTAGGTGTTATAACTATCCTAGCTGAGAAATCCACTCGCTTACCCATCAAGTTACCCTCCGTGGCCCCCTCTACCTCTTCCTCCTCCATCTGATTGCGTCGATAATGGAGTATTGTAATAAATCTCACATATCCCAAAACTGTGACTCCATATAACATTGAAAGGTATATCTCCTGTCATGTTCTCTATTTCTATCCTTTCTAGTCTTTTTGCTGTTTGCTGTAATTGGAGTTTTTTCCATTTGTGAAACAGTTTAAAGGAGCTTGTTGAATATGGGCCACATCCTCCACTTGGCAAAACTGGTGCCAAGTATATCATTAGGGATGACGGTCAAAGGCTTAATCTGCGTTACTTGAAGAAAAGTACTGATCACCACTTAGAGCTTGGTTACAAGGCACTGTCCCTGATTGGTTGAAATTTTCATTGGCTTTTTGTCACTGTTGCTAACTCTTGCTGCTTTGATTGCAGGTGGAGCGGCACCTCAATGATGGAGACTTTGTTCTTTTTAATCGTCAACCTAGTCTCTGTAAAATGTCTATATGGGGCGTAGAATCAAGATTTTGCCATACTTAATTTTCCGCATGAATTTGTTTGTTACTTCACCATACAATGCTGATTTTGACGGTGATGAAATGACCATGCATGTGCTTCGTCAATGTATGTAACATTTATGTATTAAACACGTATGTACCAATACATCCGAAAAAAAATGTATTTACGTACCCCTCGTATCGACCTTTTCACTTGACTATGCAAGTACGTACCCCTATACATGGAAAAAATGTGCTACTATACAAAATATGTAATTATACAAAAATGTGTAATTATCCACAAATGTGTAACTGTACAACAATTTCTCCATATATAAAAATGTGTATCACTAGAAGAAATGTGTAACATGTTGGACAAAATACTGGGACAACACGTGTATCACGCATGGCACAAAATCATGGTGGAGTCGTGTCAGGCTGCGGCTCAATATCCGCTGAAACAACATCGGCAGGCCCAATGGTGGCCGCAACATCTGCTGACACAACATCAGTAGTCCCTGTGGTGGCTGCAACATCGACAGACATAACATCGACAGGCCCTGTGATGGTTGCAACCTCGGCAAGCCTTGTGACTGCCGAGATGACCTTTTTCGCCTGTGGAAGAACGCGTTAAGCCCAAAGCTGTAACACCATTCTTTGTCACTAGAAATCGTCTATGAATGCCTTGATAGCTGTCAGTGGAATGCCCCCCACTAGGAACTCCGTGTACTTCAAACAGTGCAGGCCGCATGCTCCTCCCCCAGCCTCCTGCTGTGGCACCTCGATCGAATCCTTGATGCGCTCAATGTCGTATGGGGTTGCGGGGTAGTCAGAAAGATCGTAAACATCCATTGACACCATATGGGGTATTAACTTTGCCAGGCACCAGACTGCATCTCTAACTATGTCGATGGAATTGTACACAAAATATGAGTCATATATGAATACGACACAGTGATTCAAATCCACCTCGGCTGCCACCCAATGCTTGTCTCCGATGTTAATAGGGACATAGAGCTGAAAAGGAAATTGAGAACATGAAAATCAATGACAACATTTCAAATAAAATAGCACATACTAACACATTGAATATAAATGTACTCACCCTGTCCACATCGGCCCATGGTCGTCCAATGAGGGGTATCTCTTCGAGGACAAACTGGACCATATCGGCCTCGTTCACCTAGTCAATGCCATTCAGTTTGTCTGAGTATAGTGTCCACAACGACTTCACTTTTAACTGCAATTTCATGAGTACAGTTAGCACATTGAAGGAATCATAAATTAACTATAAATTCAGATGTTTAGCAAATACCTACCCAGAAAGTGGTGTCCAGGAATGCAGACCTCTGGACACCAGCTGCGCCCATATCGCGAGCTCTACAATGTCCACAAGTAGCTATCCATGTGTTGCATATAGTAATAGTAGTCAAAAAAATATTACAATTGTATATTGCAATATTAGAGAAGACGACAAAGAGTTAAACAAACCTCAGATGCTAGCCACTCTGACCGCGTCATTAAAGTCTTAAAGAACTCACGACCAGCGATACAGATGCCCAAATCAATATCACCCTCCTCCCCCTCCTTCCATGTATCGAAGCTGATGCAATCAGTAGCTGGTATGGGGGCACGTGGGTCAAATAGTGGAACCCGAGTTCACAGGTTACCACGGGTATAATGTCTGCATCCTGTGTCACGGTTTTGCCAGGATGTACAGTGGGCTCCTCAGGGGGCTAAATATCTGGTCTCTCTGTGGGTTGAACAACCGAGGCCTCTGGCTATACATGCTGATCGTCGGAGGCTTTCTCCTATGGCTCAACCCTCGTCCTCTTTCTACTTGGTTCACTGACGAAGGGGCTCTATTTATGCTTTCCCGAAAATAGACTACAACCTCAAAGCGAAACAAAGCCCGTGGGAGGAGCATCGGTGGCACGAACACTTGTGTCCATGGGTTCAGGTTCTATTGCCTCCTGACCTTCATCGTCATCGCCCGAACCACCATCCGAATCCTATATTAAAGTAAACCATAACATCAGGTTAAGCGGTGTGACATCATGGAAAGCACTAAATCCGTGTACTAACTTATGCAACGTACCGTGGCAGCGTATCCAAAATGGCCACCCAGTAGAACAACAGCCTCACGCAGAAGAACTATCTCCTCCCGCATGTCCTTGTTCTCCGCCCGTAACATTGTGATCTCCTCTCGGAGTCCTACAAGCTCACGTAGAACTGTACTCTCGAACCCATCATAGAACGGCTGCGCCTGTATATTATTATTCACGATCACCATGACAAACCAACCAACCAACCAACAATGTAAACGGATAAGACGAATGTAAATTCTCAATACTTACTTTCGAGCTTGAAGGGACATTGTGTACAGGAGGAGAAGTGTCACGGTAGGTGGTCGTGAGACCTGACGAAAGAATCGAATCGCCTGCAGGACCATAGCTGTCGAACGTGGTAAGCGCAGGACGGATGGGGGGACCGGTTGTATCCATGTCTACCCCTACATCAGGTTTATCGACGGAACTATGTCCAGCGGGATGAGTTCCGGATGGATCCTCATGACAGTGACTCTCGAATGCTGGAGGTCTAGGACTAACAGGGAAAGCAGGCGACGGAGGCTGCACATGTTTATCTGCAATACTGGTTGTGTCTCTGACTGGCCCCACCTTAGGTCTAATTGGGGAACTCTGACCTGCAGGAGGTAGAGCTGATGGATCCCCGATCGGAAGTGACTCAATCCTCTCATCGGGCAATAAAGGAGCATCCATAGATGTCGCCCATGCTACATGTGCACCTCTCCAGATGTCAACTACTGTAGCAAGCCTAATATACCAATCTGTCATCTGCTCCACCTCAGATAGCTCCAAAATGACGAGTGGACGAGTTTGTATCAACAAATAAGCTATCAAATTAAACATTACTTCGTTGTGACCAAAAACAAGAAAAAAAAAACTGGGGAACCTTACATACCTGCCTCCTAACCAACATGACATCGCATTTGACGATGTCTTCCGACGGGGTCTTCTTTGTCTTCCACTTCAACAAGCGCAGTATCCTCCCCGCAAAGTCCTTGCCCACTCGCCCATATGTCGCCCAAATGTATAACACGGCCTCTTACAACCAAACCTTAATAACATAAGGGTTTTTTAGTGACACTATGTATTTAAATTTGTAACTCAAAGAAACTAATAAACACGACAACACATTTGTTTTTCAGTATGTTCTTGAATAGCGTAGGGGTATCCTTCTAAGTTATATCTCTCTACATGCTTCTCTTTCCCCGTTGTCTTCTTCTTCTTGGCTTCGGCTCGCTTCTTATACCTTTCTAACCTCCCATCCAAAGCGTTTTTCATTCCCTTAAGTGTCTTATCATAATACACCGAACCCCATGGATAATTGTTAAAATTATCCAATGTGTTGACAAAATTCAATCACACACGGTAGACATGTCGGCGTCGATCCTGTCCCATGAAAAAAACGCTCCAGTACGTAGTACAAAGCCAGCTTTACAACATCCTCTCTGGCATAGTTGACAAATTTAATGTGCGAAGTCTCAGATAGAAATCCATGAGCTCTATGTCCTCGACCTTGAAGTACGTATCCAACAAAGGGCACGGATTCAAGACATTTGGTATTGGTGGCACGGGGGTAGCAAATCTCAAACCGGTAACCAAACCAAACTCGTGGGCAGAAAAACGAATCAATCTTCCTGGAAAGAAGGAAGAAAAAAACATAAGATGCCAATAATGGTAACAAAAAAACATAACTACAACCATCAAATGCTAAAAAATAAAATTATTAACTACATTGTGTTTCAAACACCATATTTTTACCTTCAATAAGGAACCACATTTTGTCATCGTACCCCACTGTGTTAACCTCCCACTGAAGCACATTGTGCACCAACTAAGACAGAAAGGACAGCTCCTGAATGCCTAGGACAAACCTAGAACATGTATTACGAAACAAGTTTCGTTGCCTCTCACTTAATTTTGCGCGAATCCATTCTATACAGTCCAAATTTGTTAAATTTGTGATAACCGCATGGTAGTGCTCACCATACAGTGTCTTGATGATGAAGGACAGTCTGAATTCATTTGTCATTTGCTTCAATCTAAAAAGAAAGTCCGTTATAGTTAAATTTCATGGAAAAAGGCAAAAAAATAAGGCTAAAACAAGCAAACTGTCAAAATGCTTGACACAACTTGATGGCACACGACGCGCTCGATAAAGCTCGATAACAAAAACCGACGAAACTTTTGTCGGATTCCTTCAACCGAAATACGCTAGGTCAGACATCGACAATACGACTGTGTCGGATGTGTCGTATTGTCGGATGTCGACCCAGTCGAGTGTCGGATTCAAAATCCGACATTGTAAACTCTTCGGTTGATGTATATGACACTCAACATAATTGTTTTCATTTTCATCGAATGTCGATTGGTCGAAGAAACTGACACTGAACCGACACTCGATGAAAGTGAAAATTGGTTTGTTCGACAAACGTGTCGAGTCCTATCGGATGCACGAACCGACACTCGTCATCAAGTCATTTTACATAAAATCGACACTCGACATTCTCAATTACAGCAATGTCGAGTGTTGGAGACATGCTTCGAGACATCGAGATGTCGGTTTCCACGAAACCGACATTCGATGTCTATGAAAATACCTTGATGACGAGTGTCGGTTGGTGCAGACTCGACACGTTATATCGAGTGTCGAGTGAAGACCGACACTCGCCATCATTTTCGTCGCGACGAAAAACATCGGTTTCCACCATTTTCATATACATCAAACCACAAAATCAACCTAATAACACTTCATTTAGCCCCACAAACACAGAATAAGTACAAAAATTGATTCGAAACTCAAATCCCAAATTCAAAATCCCTAAAATCTAGCCCAAATCCCTAAGAAATTCAAATGTTTAAATTTCGTATATAAATCTCTATTCTTTCATATTATGCCTAATCTAAACGTCATTTTCATTCTTTATAACGCAAATATTGCTTCAAACGATCTAGAAAACAATGAAAAAAATTAATTAGAACTACGAAAAAACCAACGAAGTAACTTACCAGAGTGTTGGTTCTTGCTTCTCTCTACGTCGTCTTGCTTCTATCTTCAAAAGATGGTCGTGTCAGATTATTGTTGCTGCGTTTCGGACAGTGTCGAGGGGTTTTGAAGATTGGACAAGGTTTTCGGGTTATGGAAATAGATGTCTCTTAGTGGAGGGAAGAGGGAAATTATCACTTTCGGAATAAATTGAATTTTACAGGGCATTTTAGTAAGTTTGTGAATAAAGTGTCTATAGCATCAAAATATTTCACTTAATGTCTATATTTCACTTAAGTCTTCTAATAGTATCTATTTTTTCAATTTTCCTTTTCTGATTTCCGGTTCTCATAAAAAAATTAAAAAAAAAGAAAACACAATTCCACTTTTGCCCCTTTTGGGTCCATCGTCGAATGATTTGTTTCAATAGTTACATTGGTAAATTTAGGTTTTGGATGAGACAATCTTGCTATTATCATCACACCTATGTGGTACGTTTGGTATCTATTAAAAAAATCTGACATGTCTAAGTTCATAATATCACGTTTTAAATTGCCGTTGGATGGACATATGATATCATGTAGGTAAGGTGATGATGTCACCAAGCCCATTCTATCAAACAATTTTTTAAGATAAATGACGATCTCTACTAAACTTTAGTACAAATTTAGAAGTTTTTGTTTCTAAATAACTTAACCTTAAATAGTCAGTAATCATAATTAATTTCTTCTTTTAAAATTTAGTCCTATCAAAATTTTCAATATTTATCAAATTAATCTAACTAATTTTAGACTTTGTCATCTTAATTTAAAAGTAATAAGTTTTGACTTTCACTATTACACCACTTAGATATGTTTTGAGAATTGCTTCTACAAACAATACATTTTTGTTATAATTCCACCAACAAACTAAGTTTAATATATCTAAAAGAATAACCTCTACCGTTTTGTGACAACGCCAAATCTTCAACAATCCTTAGACTGATAGTATTTTAATTTGGGAGGCTAATTAACGCTTACCATTAATTGAGCATATAGTGCTAGTTAGTAGTTACATAGTCTAGTGAAGCAAAATTAAAATTTTATGTAGACATGTCAAATGGGTCTAAATAGTACAATAAATTTTATTTTTTAAATATAATATGAATGATTATATAGCATTTATAACGTATTGTATTACTGTCGTGTATATTTTATATTTTATTTTTTATATGCATTTTTATTACATATTTTATATAGATTATTAAAATTTTATAATATTTCAATTATATAGTCTATTTGACACCTCTAATTTTATGCCATAGTCTATTTATATAAAAATAACAACTATAATTTATTGGCTTTATAGTTTTGGTGCTTGGTTCGACTGGCAGTTGAGAATATACGAAAAAATAATACTGGTAGCTAAGAGCGTTTGCGACATGATTAATAACATTTGCTTCCAACGAGCACTGAGTTTTTCCAGCTTCCAGCTGTTCAAATCTTCACCAACAATCTGAACTAGAGCCCACAACCAGACGCAACTTTTCCAGTAACCCCACAAAAGAAACAAACTTTTTTATTTCCCGACAAGCTTAGGAGATTATACTACACTATTATAATTAGGGGGATAAGTACATAAATTTATCGACTTTTTTGAATATTTTAAGAATTAATCAAATTATAATTTTTTTTTTTATTGCAGAGTTAATCAATGGATCAATAGGGTTGGTTGTTAGGCCTGTAAGAGCCTTTATGGTGCGATAAGTGATGGTTGTTTTGCTTGAATCGTAACTATCCTTGTAAATTAGGGGTGATAATTTGTGTTCGCATGATATGTCAACTAAAATACAAATATTTGACTCAACATAATACAACACGATTATTACACAGATAATACGATATAAAATGTTAACATGTATAATAAATAGACTATTTTCGTATCAAATACGAATATGATCTATATAATACAATTATGACATATTTACACGCTTGATACTTTTTACACATTTAACCTGTTTATACATTAAACACGATTATGACATGTTTACACATTTGATATGATTATAATACGTTATGATTTACAAAGTTACAAAGATAGCCTTAATCTACAATTCAAGTTTCAAAATCAATTAGATAATTATATCAAATCGTTTAATCGTGTTACAAATTAATGTTTTTGGGTTATAAAAGGGTTTGCTTCTATAAACAGGTTTGTGTCAATTGCAAGTTGAAGGCCTCAACACGGGGAGGACATTATTATTAAAAGGGTTAGATTTTTCAACACAAACATGATACAACTACACAATTAAGGTCAATCCAAACCCGCTAATTTTGTATCATATCCGTATCATGCTAAAAATTGCCACCCCTATTATAAATCTTTAATTCGGTCTGTAAAGAGCCCTTCAAACCCACGGGCTTAACATGTTGACTAGATAATAAAACATAAAATTAAATCGCATATTTTTCAAAACAATTCCTTAGATTTAGTTATTCATTGTTGTTTCTAATATATTCATATAATTATGATATGTAACCTCTTTATATCGATATTATACAACAAATATATCCCAAAGGGAAATTCAAAACATGATTTTATTTTAAGGGGCTAGGTATTTGTATGCAATGAGCCTATAATCCATGAAATGTCCCAAATGCTCTTCTCACCGTATTTGAGTTTGTCTCATTTTTCATCTTCTTTATTTCTCCTACTCTCACTTCTGCAACATATAATCTTGCAAAAACTAATCTAAGTATTCTTTAGATCTCCCCAAATTTGTTCTTGATTTTAAATGATAAAATTAACTCCATATTTAAATTGCTTTGGGTTTAGTTTTTCATGATTTTGAATTTGATTTTTAAGATTCTAAATGCTTAAATCTTGAGAATAAATATCTTTTACCCCTCAAAAATGTTTATCATAGGTGAAATTGATGAGTAGAATTGAAAAGTGTTGATTTTGGTTAAGAATGGCGGAGGTTAAAGAAGATGAAGTGTCAAATACTCAGCTATCTGATGTTGGACACTTGGTTGTCGGATATTGGACACTTGGTTGTTGGATATCGGATTGGTCATCAAATGTCGAATATTTGCTCATCGAATATTAAACACTCAATCGTTTGAGGTCATATACTCAATTGTCTGATATCAAATGTCGGACTCTTGTATGATGTCAAACACTTTGACCTAGGGTTTTTCAAAATTACTTGACTCGATTTGAACCAATCAAGCTTACCTGACCCGAGTAGGTTATGATCGGGTTATGCTGTTTTGAAACACGAAATCGGGTTAAGAAGATAGGGTTTCATCGCATTCAGGTTATCATGGGTCTTTTTTGTCATAACCCGACAAAACCCGAACCAATTAATATATTTTTTAAAATACACATTTTGTCACGTGTCAGTTTATTATTAGTAGAAAGCAAGATACTATTGTAGACTTTGCCACAACGAATTAGTGATACAAAATAAAATATTTGCCAAATTCAATATAAACCTAATCAATAATACTAGAGTTACAACATTCATACAACATAAAAGCTGCAACATAATGAGACAACTTAAGTGGCATAATCCTATTAGAGATGTAATTTCTCTTATCCATTTTTATTTTTTCCTCTTTCAGTAAATTTTCATCCTATAGGCTACCAACGTCATATAGGCTATCAAGTCATGTGGTAGAATTTAGGTTGTATGAATGTTGTAAGTCCAACATTGCTCAAACCTAATTAAACCGACCTTAATCCAGAAAAATACCTTCTTCTATTTCAACAACCGTCGATCCTCCAGCTTCAGCTGCCACTCCTCCACGATTCCACTCCACCGTGTCGCCGTTTCTCGCCTCCAGGGCCCCCATTCCACCGTCCTCTGTCATACACGTTTCCAGCCATACAAGTTTTGCTCTCCTCGAGTCACGAATCTTTGCCGCCCATTTTTTCCCTGCGGCCTTTGTCTCATCCCTCTGAAATTCTTCTTAGTGCGTTTCCTACCCGTTGGCCCTTTCTTCTCCTCTTGTTGATTTTTCATGCTCACATGTTGCTGATTTCTCCTCTTGCCAAGCCTTTCGAGGTTCTTGCAAAAACCCAATCACGAATGAAAATTTGCTTCAATTTAATTAATGCAATTGTTTTCTTGTTTACCGAAGGCGTAATTCGTGTTAATTTCTTTTTGGGTTAAGCTTATTTTGTTTATTTTATGTGTGTGTGTGTTTTTTTTTTGGTAACATTGCGCATGCTTTGTTTCTGTAACTTGTTAAAATTTTCTCTTCTCGTGTGATAAGTGAATAATTGTTCTCTTGCCTATTTCGCCAATTAATAAATAACAATAATTGTTTTTTTGTGATTTAATAAGTGATTTAAGTGAGTTTTTTGGATCTAATTGATGATTTTGTGCTCCTTTTGGCTGCAAGATTGAATGAAGAAGAAATATTGGAAATTTTTATGTTTTATATTTTTTAATTATTAGTTGAAAATTAGAGATGAATCCATATGGAGTTTTTATGTTCATATTAATATTCAGCACATGATTTTTTTTTGGTTTGTTATTAACCCAACCAACCAGATCCGACCTGAAGCAGTGGGTTATGTATCAGGTTGAGTGTTGTAAAAACCTGATCACGGTTATATTTTTCAAATCGGATGAGATCCGAAATGACCCGACCTGTACCGTTTGATGTATAACGCTCATCTTCACCTCCATCCAAATTTCCATTCTTTTGCATCAAAAACGCCATTCTTTGCATCAAAAAACTTCACACTGCATTTCTTTTATAAATCAAAATTCTAGTTTTTATGTTGCACATTTTTTAATATATTTTAAATTTAATATCAATCAAATATTTTTCTTAAAATTTAAATAATATAAAATCAATCATATAATCTTAAATTTTATTGAAAAACAAAAATACAAAGTCATAAAAGGTACGTACCATCTTTTTTGCATAAAAAACCTCTTTTTTTTTTTTTTATCAAAATCCAACAGGAAATATATTTTCAAACATTCAAATCCACTGGCGGAACTAGAAGGCGGCTGGTCTGGGTTACAACCCAGCCAAGATTTTGTAAATTTTTTTTGGTACAAAAAGTTCAAATTATAACACTTATACCCATACTTTGAAACAAATTGTTTTCCTAAAATCCATCCAAACTTCAGAAAAATAAAAAATTTACGTAGAAAAGATTCATTTTAAATCTTATATATACCATATTTAAAATAAAAATTTTCTTTACGTAATATTTTCTCTTTTTTATGATTTTCTTTATGAAATGTAATCACCTAAATCTCTAATTAACCAAATTATATTTTACGTTATTCTTTCCATCTTTTCTTCTAAATTTTTAATTTAATATATAAACAAAAATAAATAAATAATATAAATAATATAAATATAAGACTTTTTTCATGATGAAATTTAGTTATATATTAAATATTAATAAAAAAAATTTTTAGCCCACCCAAAGAAAATTTTATGGTTATGATACTGTTTAAATCACACTTACATCTATCACAAACATCAAATACTCATTTTATATATGTACAAACTCTAAAAATCAAATTCCAAGAAGCATTGGAACCCAATGTTACATGTTTTATAAAGATTGAAACCATAAGTTTATCTTCTACAAATATTATGAGTTTCTCTTTATAAAACTAAAAGGAAGAAAGAAGAATAATATTTGAGTTTTTGTTAGAGATATTTTAGTCATTTTCTAGGGCGTTGCTTGAAAATTTTACGGGAGAGGGCCATTTAGAGAGACACCCTTTAGTTAGGTTTTTTTTTTTTTTTTTTTTTAACTACGTCTTAAACTTTCCCTTAATTATATTCACCTTAAAATATAGGACAAAAAAGCTGAAACCCACATGCGAATTGTAATGGTTGTACCTAGCAAGCAATAATCCAAATGCCATCACTTCAATTTCAATTCCTTGAGACCATAATTGGAATCCAGGACTTGTCTTTTTGTCTTTGTTTTTTGTGGTGTAGAGTGATTACCTAAAGTGCATCATGGCGGTCACGGTTTGTAAAGAAGCCTGAAAGCATTTTTTATTATGCTTTTCGCTTTTTTTTTTTTTTTTTTTAAAGAAGTTGTTTCATCAACTTGGAACTTTAGGATATTCGTCGAAAGATAATATTATATAAAAAAATAAAAAAATGGAAGACAAATTTGTTATCCGTGGTAATATAATGTACATTTTAATGAATAATAATTCATAAAAATCACATCAATAGAGTGGCCCTAATTTGGGAGATATTTGGGCCTTTATGAGTAGTAGGCGTCAAAGGCTGGGCTGGAGTGCCCTCAGACATGTTGCATAGGTTGGGCACTTGACCCAATGGGTCTGGGACCCCTAGTAAGACCCGTGAGGACGGGGCAGGGCTTGACCCGTCCTATTGTCTGTTAGGGGCGGGTATGGATCCCAAGAGATGCTACCCCGTCGAGACGGGTTCGGGGTCGGGTATGACTTCTAGACCCGTCTGCCCCGCCCCGCCCCGTATTAAAAAAGAGTTTATTTGAAAAATTATAAAATATAGAGACTTATATGTAATTTTAAGGGATGATTTTGATAAGTTTTAAAAAATATATGGGTGTCTTGAAATTTGATAAAGTATATAAAAAAAAGTTTTTAAATAGGGTGGGTCCACTCCACTAAAATTTGTCTACATGGGTATATAAAGAAAATTTTTAAATGTGATGGGTCCACTTTAATAAATTTTTTTCTATAATTTTGTAAATTGATGGGGCGGGGCAGGGCGGGGATCCGCTGAAATTTTTTTTGCTCCGCCCTGTTCAGGGGCAATTGGGCGGGGCGGGGCAGGGCAAAAAATAATTCAGCCTCCCGCCTCGTACCAACCTTGCCCCAGTTCTAAGCCTATTGTTGCATAAGGGCAACAACTGATCGAGACCTTTCCAGCAAGCAATTTATTTATTATTCTTTTAAATATTGAGTCGACTTTTTCTTGTTCCTCATTTACCCCTAATTCTTAATGATTTTAGGTAGAATTTTTATTTTATTTTTTAATACTCTCACCAACATGGCATAATACAAGTGTTTGTACATAAATCTGGAAGCACAATTTATCAACGAATTATGTAATAATGTTGGTTCATGTCTATTTTCCTGTAATAATGAAAAAAATATAAGTAAGGATTTGGTAAGAGTGAGAAAAAGATTTCGACAAAAATAATTTGAATTTCAAGTGTTAGTAAGCAAGGTAAGTTTAAAAGATACTTTTTTTTTAAATAAAACATTAATATTTTATTTTTATTAAAATTAAAGAATATTGGTGGCATTTGAAGTGGTGTATAGAGTATATTTAAACTTTTCAAATTTAAGTGAGGGTTGTTTTAATAAAATGAGGTTTAGAAAGTATATATAGAGGTTGATCTAACCTTATCAAAATTTAATTAATAAATTATCAATAAAATTATTATTTAGTACATAATAATAATAATAATAATAATAAATCATAGTTTACTAGAATAAGATATCTCTTGTCTTATATTGTCTATTGCTAATCCCTAAGTTTTTTGGGCAAATGCAAAGAGTAATGTTATATCTACAACTATTCACAATCGACTCTCTTTCTAACATAAGTTAGCAAAAATTCACTGGAGCAGAAAAAATAGAATAAGGGTAATTATACCTCCAGTAAGATTTTGTCAACTCAATTGCAGGGAAAATTGGTTGTAAATTGGTTGTAAGTGTATAATTATTCAAATGCAAAAGTTAACCAATTGTTGAAAGTAGTTTTAAGTTGTAGTAAAATTTTACAGGAATGTTAGACTTATAACTTTTATACAACCTAAACTCTATAAACCAATACAACCCAAACTCTACAGCTTAATATGTCAGTTTACATTATAAAAATTCACTAGAAAAAAGAAAAAACGAATGAGGAAAGTTACATCGTCAAAAGAATTTTGCTATATAGATTGTCACATTAGGTTGTAAAGTTTGAGCTGTCTTAAAGATTGTAGAGTTTGGTTTGATTGATTGGATTGCATTGTATAGTATTATTCTCATTTGTTATCTTTGGTGTTGCACTTGCGTGGGGATTCGATGAGAATCATAGAATTACAATGAATAAATGCCCAACTGCAGAAGCGGGCTAGCGTTTATCATTGATTTTTAAAAATCCAATAGTATTGAAATCATAAATTAGAAATTTTGTATATTAATTAAATAATAAAGATGTTAAATAAAATTGTAGTTGAGCAATTTTATAAATATTGAGGATATTAAATTAATAATCAATTGATTGAAAATATAATCATAATTTATGAAAAATTAATTAAATAAATAATAAATACGTATTATATATATTATTAATCATTTAAATATTTAAGTTATAAGATAATTGTAGTTATCATTATATACAATTTTTTCTTAAAGTATAATACAATACCAAGCCTTATGTATGATACTATATTGTATTCAATCTTATCCAATCCAAATTCTAATGCAATCCTAATATGGTCCATAAAACGTGCCCTTATTGATTATGGTTAGACAATTAAAATAAGCTTTTAGCCAATTAACTATTTAACTGTTGAGAGATGATAGATGTATGTTGAGCGATAGTGGATTCTTGAAATACACCTTGAATTTGGAGAATTAAAAGTGATTTTAATATTTTGACATTTAACTTGGCTAGGCAAGTATTAAAAAAGAAAAGTATTTGGTTAAATAAAAAAAATTAGGATTTTATCTTTCAACATAAATTTACAGTTCATTGGTAAATTAACCATTTTGTAATTACATAACACGATTTAGCATTCGAGTTCACAATTGTAATATTAGTAAGATGCTTTTCAAGCTACTTTTGACTTGTATCAATTATTTGATAAACAATAATCTTAAAAGATAAGATACCAATAAACATACGAATGAATGGTGTGGTGGATCAGCTTTGGCCTCTCACTCAACTATTCAACATAAAAAAAAAAAAGAGAGAGAAAAAGAAGCATAAATTCCATCAAGCAATTGTGTTGTAATTTTCTCAATTCTTCTCTTTCCATCTGTATGCCACCATACCATTTGTGCCATTCCATTTCACGTCTCTTCCTTCTTGTCTATTTGTGCCACGATGTGTTTTATGTTATGGATATATTGCCACGACCACCATAAAAAAATATATATATTTATTGTTAATTAATCTTGAACAATTATTAATATATCAAGCAATACTCAAAATCCAATGTTAAGATGGATAAGATGGAGTTGGAATTTAGAATTCTACGTTGTTCGGTCAAAACGATTTACTAGAACTTTCTCTTATTGGTATAGGACACAACTCGTATAAACTAAAAAAAAAAAAAAGAATAATATTACATTATGTAGGAGTGAATCGTTACAAATTTTTATGTATTATTAAAATATTTTAATATTTATATTAAAGATAGTAAAATCTGGAAGAAAATACGGTGATAATAAAAAATGGATTGAATTATTGACTTGAAAACTAAAAAAATGAGTCAATGTAAAGCTAAGCAAATTTGGAGTTTAGGGAAGTGATTCAACTTTGTTATAACAAAATCTTCATAAAAATAAAATAAAATAAAATTATGGATTTGAAGACGTAACCGATTGAATAAATTATATATGTCTCTAAATTGAATCATAAAATTATAATATTTATCCATCAACGCATATATACATTTTAATAAAGTAGAGTGGATTCATTAGCACGTTCCAATATCATTTTCTCATTACGTCAACAAATTTGGTGGATTATTTATTTTAGGATTATCCGCAAAGCAACGTTTGGATTATGTTCCTAAATTAATGCAACATTAATCATTTCTTTAAGTATAATGAAAACAAATTTGAAGATACTATTTTGATCTCCAACGCCCGGGGCACGTGTGCCTGCGTTTCAGGGTCAGTGCCAAACATGGCCTCCCTCGACACTATCATAAAAAACAAGGGCAATATTAAATTCTTTTCCAATTATAAGCGTCGTGTAAACCAAACGTTTGTCGATCAAAATATTTATTAGTGTTGTTTGTATGTCTCACTTAATCGAAGTATTTAACCTCTAGTACACTCTTCAAGTGTAAGAGTTTTGTGCACTTATAATGTAGACATTATTATTAATTAGTTATTTTTCTAAAAACTTAAAATGTGGGTTTAATATTAATATTTAAGCTTCTAAAAACATGTGTTTTTTCTTTTTGTTTGTGGATTTGATTCACTACTCATTAGTATTAATATCTAAAATCAAGAGATTTGTGATATTGAAGGTATGAATTGTGCCAAAGAGCTTGAAACCTGAAAACATATATGATATTCATAACAAATTAAATAGTAAATTGATAAATTTAAATCCAAGATAGTTGAGATTGAATGTAAAATAAACCCGTAAATATAGAATTTAAAATTCTTAATATTCATCATTGTTCTATGTGAAATAGAAGCAAATACTAATCTTTCTATTTGATTTCTTTTCGTGGTTAATAATAACCTTGGTTGGGATTAGAAGATAATTTGTGTCTAAATTTAAATTTCAATAGGCTGATTGAAAAGTTGGCTATCGTATCAATTTAATTAGACATCAAATTTGATTGTTAAAGAAAAACGAATTAAGTTTAATCCAATGTGATTCGCATGTCTTCTCTTACCAAAGTGGTGCTTGGTCATCCCATTGATCTCTCGTTCTATAGCAATTATATATATATATATAAAATTAAGATCATTACTTAATTAACAATGATATCTTGTGAAAGATGCACTTACAGCTAGAATACAAAACACTGTGGGCAAGAACCCTACACTACTGCTCCTGAAATCAATTGTGATTTTCAATGTTTTCATGCCTTCAATATATTTCAGTCACTAATATTGGATTATGACAAACCAATTGTGACTTAATTTTCAACGTCGTCAATCAAATTCCGCCATTCACATTTAGTAGTAGTGATCTCAATTTCTACGAGTATGGTACGCCCCCATCCAGCCCCATCGTTACTAGTATATATTAATATTAGGTCAATCTTTTATTCCAGTTGTCTTCTGATAATATCTGTAAAGCTAGCTATAAAGCATGCATAAATGCGTGCATGTTCCAAGTGCAGACTCCACCAGTCCACTTAAAAGCTAGCTAATTCAAGAGACACCAAAGCCAAGCAATTTAATTGTGGGAGAAATTAGTGCCACTTTTCGTGTATGTATTCATTCTCTAGTCTAGTGTCTATCAATTACCAAATCATTTGTTGGATGGGAAAAGTATTTATCATCGACCTCCACGAGGGGTTAGGTCTAATTGATCAGAAACTTCTAAATGTTTATATTTATTAATAATCTAAAATAAATTCTAGGAGATCCCTATCCATATTATTCTAACTCAACAGATCCGCTTGTAATTAGATAAATCTTTTAATTTATCGTATAACTCATACAAAATAGCCTTGAAAGCGGAGATATTCTAATAATATTCCATAATGCTCAGAGCATGTTTACAAATTAACCCATCGCCTAACAAAGAATGAAAATAAATTAACCAAAAAGGGATAATATAGATCAATCAATTGATGATGAGCAACTACAAATACAAATACAATTAATTAAAACTGGAAATCAACATTGCTGTAGGTGTAGACCATATTAATAATGTGCCTTACTTGGCGTCTAAAACAAGAAGACTAGCTGGGCTAGACCGACTAGTGCATGCCATTCAAGTAAAAATCCAAAGGGTAGTCAACTTTTGCATTCTTGACCAAATTTTGACATTTTCTAGTATTGCTTCCTCAAGTTTCTAACATTAAATGACCATCAAGCAGATTGCAGCAAACAGAGATCCCAAAATGCTTGGCGTACAATGATTGACACATCTTTTATGTGTACAAGAAACTGGGTTCTTGGAAGAATATCAAGTGTGAATGCGTATCTAATCTGCCAGTTCACCTCCTATTAGAATTCTTTATTATAAACACACCACGATTCCTTATCTACTCAATTTTGTGTTCTTTATTTATTCATTTTCCTGTTTCTTCTTGACTTTCAAAGCATGGTATCTGCTTTTCATATTCCACAGATGATGTTGAGAACTTGCATGTCTTTACTTGATCTTTTGTCGTTTTGCAACATGTACAAGAGGGCCACACACATCGTGTACACATCTTCACCGGGACTTGGCTAACTCAATCCCAATCCCCCTTTAATTATTGCTACTTGTACTCTCTTTCTTTTCACTTATCTCTGTCCATATTGGAACATTCCTTTCATCCTTGGAATTGGAATTGAAGGTCACCAGGCCTTCTCATTCAAAACAAAATGACTTGTTTAGATTCCCATGCTAGGGGATAATATTTTAGCTTAATTAGTAGGTAAAGATTATGTTGATTAATCCTTTGACCCCATTTTAAAAACTTATTCGATAAAGACTTGCGATAGATAATATTTAAGTTACGTTAGGTAAAACATTGAATGCTTTTTCACAATTAATTTAAAGATATAGATTTGTAATATACGAGAATTTTCGATATAATATTTGTATTCTAATTAAATCAATTAAAAGTGGCATTTGATCCAAAAAATTAACCTGATTTTGATGTGTTTTCTTTCTCGGTGGCATCTGAAAAAGTTAGGAGTAAGCTTGAAGCTTGAAGATGTGGCATCCTGCATCCATATCTTGGATGAAGTTTTCTAGTGATGTTACCTGCATTAACAAGGCTCACATGATTAAGATATTTATTTTGATTATGTATGAAGCACCAATTATGCGACCTTTTGTACTTGATCATTGTCGACTACTTCCATGACCGTTCTATAACTAACGTAAACATAAAATAAGCTCAAAGAATATTCCAATATAATTCTTGAATGCTTTTGCCACGTGCAGTGAATCTTTCGAATTATTTAAGAGACTAGAGTGTGATCACAAGAATGATAAACCGAGAAGCGATAAGAACAACGATGCCCCTTAATGTAGAAATTTTTTACTATACTGAGAGATATGCATACCAGATTCTTGTAAACTATTGGACCAAATCAACTTTGCATGTCTGTCCAAGTTGACATGTGTCGAATCGATAACTTTGATCTGCTTGCATTGTCAAACATGGAATGATCACCAAGAACTCGTGCCTTTGTGTGACAATTGGAATTGAAGAGAGAGATGTGAATACTAATGATTTGGTTTTGATCATGATGTCCATGAAAAGAATAAAAATCATCAATTTCAAGGCACATACAATTTATCTACAGAGTATGAAACTGATCTGCCAAAGTTCAACCATTATATGTAGCGACTGTATACAAAATTATATATAATATATATATTTCCTCGTCAACTTCTTTGGTGTAATGTTTTCCACCAACTTTTTGACTTTATAATGGCATCTTCTTTTGATACCATACAAACAGTTCAAGGTCTCTAATCCAACTTTGTCATTTTCCAACAAAAATTGAAAATAGAAAGAAAAAAAAAATCACACACAATTCTGTACACATCTTCATCCACGATTGGCTAGGCTCAGCATTTTGTTATTCTAATACTTTTTTTTTTTGCTTCTAGTGATTTTCTTTTTTCATTTTTTTTTTTGGTTTCACTCTTTAGATCTCATTCACTATCCTTGAAATTGAAGATGTGGACTCAATATTAACTGCTGATTCGAGAATGGCTGATGAAGAAAGTTGTACTGAGGATCAGATTGATCAGTGGTATTAGGGAAACTGCAAGAATTGATGAATTTCTTTGAAGGGTGCAGCATGTGTTCATCTATGTTTGAATGTGGACGCTTGAGCTTGTTGTCCAGGTTTGGGGCTGAAGAGTTCAGCTGAGGGAGCTTTTGAAGAAAGTAGTTGCTATTGCAACTGCTGTTGGTGCCATTGTTGAAGGCAGGCTGGTCCAGAAGCCCTGAAGTGAACAGAGGATTAGACTCAAGTCCTGTTTGATTCATATGGTTGTCTGACAGAATACTACTCAGCATTGAGTAGTCCATGGCATCTAACAAGTTGGAAAAGGAGGAAGATTTCTGAGACTTGAGAGTGGCGTGGTGTGGAGGACTTTTCAGGATTGGTAAAAGGGTCTCCTGGACAAATTGTTCTTCCTCCTCTTGATCACTTGCTGCAGCATTTGACGTTGGTGAAGAGGCTTGGGACTTCTGATAGATCCGGCAAAGAACCCAATCATCCAACTGGAAGAAAAGAAAAAATGAGGTCAAGCACAGCAGTAAAATTAGCTGCAATGTAAACATCCAACTGCTGTCTTCCATTTGCATTGATGGTTACCATTCACCTAATGCCTCCATTCTTACATCGCAAACACTTTGACAAAATGGGCCAATCCAAATTCAATAAAGGATGCTACTTTTGCGTGTGGTAGCAGTTAACAATAATAATATAATATATAATTATTACGGTCCTCACCCTCATGGAAGAGTCTCTATTCTTCACTGGCTTGATGTTATTGAAATTGTTGGGGCTCTCCGCAAGGCGATATTCATGCATGATCCAATTAGTCTTGATTCCCTTTGGAGGCCTTCCCTTGTAGAACACAAGAGCCTTCTTTACACCAATGTTCTCTTGTCCTCCTCCTCCTCCTGCAGCTATCATTGATGATGCTAGGATGATCTTATCGGTGCCTGTGGCCTTCCAGTACCCGGATCCGGCCGCCCTGTTTGGCCTAGCTCCATTGGGGTACTTGCGGTCTCTTGGACTGAAAAAGTACCACTCTTTCTCACCAAAGGCAGCTTTGGCTGAACCAACAAGTCAGACAAACAAATCAGCTAAACATACATACAATACAACTCTTGCAAAAACAAGGACCTAACATGTCACTTCAATTTGACATGCTATGTGGTAACTAATCAAACAAAGGTACTATATTATTGGATAAGCAAAAGCAGGTAGACCTGGTAAGTCCCAAGGATCAAACTTGTAAATATCAACATCAGCGATGATGGAAACAGGAAAAGGGGTGGAGGCCACCTTCTTCCTAAGGTAATGAAGGATGAGCTCTTCATCCGTAGGGTGGAACCTGAAGCCTGGTGGGAGGCTTGATTGTGGGTGGTGGTGGTGGTGGTTTTGGTTCTTTATGTAAACCATATTGTTATAACTTAACTAGTTGTATTGGATCGTGCAGTATGGGAAAAAGGAAAGAAAAGAATTGAAAAGAACAATGAGAGAGAGGGAGAGAGTAGATAGGCCTAGAAGAGAAGAGAAGGGAAATGTAATCTACTAAACGAGAGAAGAATTGAAATTTTTGCGAAGGGGGATGGGAAGGCATTATATGGTTGAGGGAATTTGTCTGGACGTGGAAAAGAAAGGATTAGGACAAAGGAAGAAAGAAGAAATCAGTTGCACACTTAGCTTTGAAAGGCCCCACAAGTGCCAGCTATGAGGCTCTGATATTATTGGTTTCTTTCACTTTGTCTTTACAATCTAACAAATCGAAAGATGGCGGCTGATCAGAGGATGAGGTTAATCTCCTGACATCATTGTCTTCAGATCAAAACTGGACACGTATCCCTCTACCATTTTGTCCTTATCGTGCCTCAAACCTTGTGGCGGTCCTAGTCACCATGCCGTAGGTATGTGTATCTCTTGACCATTTCATTATTTTCTACGTAGAGATGGGGCCTTTCATAGGCAGGTATCAGTCGTAGGCTGGCTGGAGATAAGGCTAAGCCTGTGCCTGTGCCCTGCCTGCTGTGAATCTCTCTCTCTTAAGAGGATAAATAGCGTGATTAGTTGGGGAGAAGGATAGATAGATGAACCTTTTGGATAATGCATGTAATCCTTTTATGGTTTTTGCTTGTTGAGTGCTAGTAGTCTTTGAAGTGTTGATTTGTGAAGAGCTGTATGGGGGCCAACTTTCTTTGGAAATTCAAAGGCAAAAAGGCCAAGGGGTTTGTCCCTCTCTAGAACATCATTAAATTAAACTACTTTGATGATACTTAAACCCACTTCACAACTAACTTTTTTCGTACTTTATTCACCCCATGCTCCTGCTATGTTTTAGTTCAGTGACATCATCAAGATTATTGATCGTTGGATTCGTTTGAGTTTAGAGGATTTAATATTAAAGTAAAGTAATCCAACGGTTGTCACTGATTCCAATATCATATAACTCTTATTATTATTATTTAAAAAGTTTATGAGGGGAGACGTTTGAGTTTATGTTTACCAAGTAAACTTGATCAAGATATAAAAATTGGCTGATTCATTTACAAGTCTTGATACGCTACTGGACTGATATTGGTTCTCTCTCTTTTTTTTTAGTTATCTAATTTGCAATTCATTCCCATGAAGACAAATACCCTAATTGCCGGCAAACGTAGGTGTACCTAAAATAATTGTAAGTTTAGACTATATACTATTTTATATATTAAACATATTCAATAATGTTGTCAAATTAATAAATTCGTAGCTATACGAAGGAGAGATTGAAAATTTCTGTTGTACTTGGATTTGAGCTCAAAACCTTTTTCATGTTAGGTTTTGATGGTGATGCCCGTGCCGGTCCATCCACGAATTCATATTCTATTTGTACGTCTATATAAAATATAAACTAAAAAAGAAATTGAAACTTTTATCTGCCCACCAACCATGAGTAATATGTGCCTAGAAATTCTCAGGTTTTAATGAATTTGAACTTTATAAAAATATAGCATCTCTAGGTAGAAGCAGCCCAAATTTTTTATGTGAATTGCGAAAGTATTGATTAGATTGCAACTAGCATTTGTATTTGTATGTCGACTCCAAAGTCCAAATCAATGAATTATATGAAAATTCAATTTGGGTTAAGAATGAATATTTTATAAAATTTTCAATCCATTCATTCTGACTGGGATCCAATACGAGATTGTTATTTTTATCATGAGAAAAAACGACAAATAAATAGTTAAGTCACATTGATTTGATCAATTTGAATAAATAAAATTAAAATATTTTTGGAACATTTCAATTTTTTCAACACAAAATTACAAAAGCGATGCACCCAAATGACGTGAAAGCTGCTTCATATAAGAAAATATATATTTCAGTAATCTTAAGAGAGGTTTACCTTTGCTATTTTATTATCAATAATACAATTTTAAAAATAAAATAATAAAACTCCTGTGGCAATTATGAAACTTCATATTTTAAATGGTTTACTTAGCATTCATACAAGAGAATAAGAGTCATAGAAGTATGTCAAACACACATGCTATAAACAATAATTTTAAAGACTTTAAAATACCCAAGCATGTTACTTGTATTACAATTTTCTTCATCCACAATTGCTTTCCTCCCGCCTTAATCGATTTATAAAACATTATCATGTTGAAGTTCATTCTCAACACAAGCGATCTCCCATACACTAATCAACTTACATAATGAATAGTCAATACTTGAATAGTTTTCTTAGCACACGTGTGATAGCAAAAGAAATGGGAAGATTTTTGATTAATTTTTGCTAACAGGGTACCTAACGAGAATGAAGAATCTCTCAAACATTGATTTCAAAGTCTTACCCGCAAAGATTGTTTGATTATAGCAAGCTATTTATTTGCCTGACTCTTTCATTCCAAAAATGGTGCAATTATCTAAGCGCATACGTGTTCTGACTAAAAAAATAGATATAAAACATAGATTTTACGTGGAAGACTGACAATTTATGTCAAACAAGATAATACAGATTGTAGATTATATAGTTATTAGTTAATCACGTGTCCAATTTGAACGTTTTTTTTATTTCAGTACTCAAATCTTTCTTGCTAATTTGGTTACCTAATAGCAGTTTGCTTCTTTAATGCAAATAAGAAATGAACCTTGACAGTGAAAACCTGAAGCAGCAAACAAAACAATACATATATTTTTATCGATTAATAAGAATTCCTGGCAATTGAAAAGAAACAAAACATTCCAATAATACGGCAACCCAGAAAGAAAATAAAAAAATTCCAGGATCAAGGGAATGACTTCCACAACATTACTTGGCTGTGGGGATAAATAAGCAACTTTGAGGAGCCAAGATTGGACAAAAGAAGAAGAATGGGACAAACTGCGTTACAGGCAGGTTTTTGGAAGCAATATGCCAAAGAATGAGTATAACCAATAAAGTTTATGATTATCCACAGCTACTAAGACTTTCAATATTTATCCGTCAGAGATGCTTTTATTTGTCTGATGAGTTTAACGTTATGTTTGTTTTCATGCAAAGAAGAGGATACATACTTTGAATCTTATGTCATGAGTGACGTAAAATAAAAGTACCTGGGACTCCAATGGTTCTTTCCTCCACTTCACTTTTTCAATTACTAGGTAACTTGTTCAGCTGAAACTCAAATACCCACATGTCAATGTACAATATATAATTAATATATTGTACCGTAATTTAATAAAGTAGCCCAAAATTTTGTCCCAGTTTCATTTTCTAAACTTACAGATAATATCAACGAAACCCTTAGTCAAGGCAATAAAGGTAAAGGTGTTCATTCATGCGGTGAGGCGATGTAAAATGGTCAAAAGCATCTCTCCACTTAGTTGTGCGAGCTTGACTTTTGATTTAGCATTTTCGAACTATGCTTCAATAACAACTAAAAAGTAGATGGAAAAAGAATACTCACATGGTTACCTGCTCAGATTCAAAGCCAAGCACAAGATTCTCACAGTAACATGGCACCGGGCTCCGGCAACTTGAACATCTGATCAAGGGCAAGCGTGCAACTAGTCACACTATCAGGTTGTTAAGGAAGTTTGACTAAAACATGGGATCATGATACAAAAGAAAAACATTAATCTGGTCAAATGTATGGGCAGCATGCAAAAATATGCATAAGCTAGTTTCCAAGTGCAAAAAAGTCTTGATTGTGACCCCTGTTGTTTTCCACGTGTAGTTTACCTAATCTAAAGACTAGTAGTCACCTATTTCAAATAGTAACACACCAACTTCCCCATTTAAGATTTCACATACTGATTTAGGCCTAACCAGGAACTGTCCCAAAAGTCAAGAGTTAATGGTTATTTTGTGTTCTCTTAGCCACAAAATACGTAGGAAATAAATGAAGATACAGCAAGAGCGTGAATTTCATCCAATTCATGTTAGCAGCCCCATCAGCTTCTGCCAATTGTCAATTATGCTAAATCACTACAAAACAGTGAGCATGTGATGTAAAAGTCAAACATGTAAACAATGCGAGTCGTTTCTCACTTATTTGTAAAAAATTTACTTATTTTTTCTATCAATACGCGTCATTTTTTCTCATTTTCTCTATTGTCTAATTAGGTTAAAAAAAAAAAGAATAGAATTTATTTGATTTTTTCATGCTTCATCCTCAACATTGTTTTGTTGCATAAACTCTTTCACAGAATAATCTTAAAATGTTTAAGCTCATAGGAAAGAATCCAATTAAATCCTCACATGCATGATCAAATCTGATTAATGGATTTGACTCATGTATCCAAACAGATACAGACACAGAGAGATCTAACTTACTTTGTTTGCGATCTAATAATAGAATGCAATTATTTGAACAAATGATCTCATTGTCAACATAACGATTATAACATGTTGAGAAACCATTTAATCCTAAAACTTGAACTCATAAGAAAGGTCCCAACATTAGTATTTAAACCCTTGACACTGTCATTCAAATATTTCCGCAAACACACCCACAGAATGCTTACACCTACCAACATGAGAAACAAATAGAACCAAAAGAAAATGGAAATTGATTAGAAGTGAAAATTAGTAGACAAAAATAAATATGGTCTTTCGCGAGAAGGAAGAACTTACTCTGGAGATGACAAGACTTCTTCGTAACCATGCCACTTGATCTTGGTACATGTTACATTAGCATTCATATTCACTGCTTCAGCATGTCTGAACCACAACATTGAGATAAACTAAAGGGTCTATAGATTTACATCAAATTGACCTCAATCAAGCTCAGATCTTGATTTCAGTCACTTCAAAAGTGGATCATCACCTGTTTAGTCAAACACTGTCGGACTTCAGTTCCAGAAAGTCGCCAAACAAGAACCAAAGCAAGATGAACTAATGGTGGTTCTAGAAACTTTTTCAAGTTTACTATTATTCATAAAAGCCAACAACCAAGAGACTGATGATGAGAACACTCTCAAGCCACCTTGCACAGGACAATACTATAAAAATGGAAAACAAACTTTCTATTTCCCCATCCAACAGAAAACATCTTCAGTTATGTGAACACCTGTATGAAACCTCCTACAGATAACAAAGTTCCAAGGTTTTGATATGCCTGGCCTGTATGGTTTTAGTAAGTTGGGTTCCAGACCAATGTGGATGGGAAAATTTTGGTACATTTTGGATAGGATCATCAAAATGCAAATTGAAGTTTTTACAAAAAAGAAATGAAATGTATTTACCAATATTGCATAGCAAACAACATATATATTGTACATTGTCTTAAACAATATACTTGAACATCTAATAAAGTTTTCTTTTAAGCTTAAAACTTTAATTTTTACCAGGATCCCCATGCATTTCTTGCGAAAAGAAAAAGAAGTTATGCATTAACTCACACTTATGTCAAACAACATAGCTACATATAAGTTAATTAACTATTCAAAGTTTCCAGCATTTCTAAAGTTTCTATATTATACCAATTGCATATCCATTATATAGTTTTGTTTCTAGGCATCTAGGCCAAGATAAGCGCAACTACAGAAAGCATCCAATTCCTTGCACCATAAACCTCCATCATTCTATTGACTCTTAAGCATTGGTTGAATAAACTGACCGTTGCCTTAGAGCCAGGAGGTTTGAGCTGCAAAAGTCTTTGGAACCACCTGCCTGAGACATCAGCCCACAAAAACTCCAACTCCTTAAGGTAGTTGGTGTCTTGCAGTAATTTTGATTTTCCATCCCAGTGCACACGCCAAAGGATTTTTGAGCCGTAGGAAAAGAAAAAAAAAAGGTATGATCCTACCCAGAAGTAAATTTAAAATAACTCACAATATATCCTCAACGGTCTTCACAGAAAATTGGCATTTAGAACCGTAATATTGACAAAAGTGGTTTGGCGGCCTAACTTTGTAATCAAAGCTCAAGTGTGGCAGAAAAATTAGAAAAGCTTACTAACTAACAAGCCTCCTTTTTCTTTCTATTGCCAAGTCTAATCACATAACACCAACTCTATCCTGCTTAAGCTAAGGTTAACAGGTAAAAGAGCATCATTTCCAATAGAAAGCCATAAAAGATGAGCCAGACTGACCAAGCACACTTCACAATTCTAATATTTTAGAATTGGGAAATGAGATACATTGATGACAGAACATCTCACCATCCGGAAAAGAAGATTATGTCCACCCTTTATGTGACAATACTGAAGTTAGCTTGCATCTTAGGCATGTTTGAGTTGTCAGTTATTTATTATAATTTTTAATAATAGCAGTTAGTAAAAAAGCATCTTGATTTTATAATGTTTAGAGAAAAATGACATTAAATTCTGGTGTTTATATGAAAATTCACGGAGACAGGTATAAGCTATAATCTCATTCACACACAATGCACATACCATGGACGTTTATTGTTGCTTAGGAGCTACTTCTCCCAAAAAGAAAATCCCCGCTCTCTTACAACTTTTCTAGTTTCAGGTTGTCGAAGAAAATCTCTGTCCCAATCAGATTTCTTGGACATAATTCCAGCATGCTTGCCTGATTGACAGTTATTGGCTTTTAAATCTCCCAGCTGACGCTCAGCAAACTGCTTACTGGACAACCAATCCTGAAGCATCTCGTCTGTCTTAGGTTCTGGCAATAACTGATTTTCCTTCATCTCCTTGTAATATTTATGTGCTTCCTCCAACTTTCCATTAAAAAAAAGCCCATGTATCAGCACAATGTATGAGCTGCGATCATGACCAATTCCATTCTTACTCATCTCATTCCACACCTTGAAGACATTATCGAACTGGCGCCATCGAGAAAACTTTCTAATTAGCATGATATAAGTATCATTAGTTGGTTGGCAGCCCATCTTCCTCATATTTTCTAGCAGCTCAAACACTTCCTCCCCTGTCCTTAGAATACGCAAGAATGCATGGTAAGTCTGAATAGTTGGTGAGAGACTCCGCTGCAACATATCATTGAAGACCTCTCTAGCCTCTTCAACTTTCCATGCCTTACAGAGAGGTTTGATCAATGAGTTATAGGTAACAATATTTGGAGCTATACCCTTCTCTTCCATACTTTTCATAAGATTAATTGCCTCGTTTACAAACCTGCCTTTTGCAAGTGCATGAACAACCGCATTATAGACCTTTCTGTCTGGCTCAATCCTCATTTTTTTCATTTGATCAAACAGTTTAAGCACCTTATGGAGATTATGAGCTTTTGAGTAGCAAGATATGATACTTGAGAAGGACACAACATCATGTCGAATGCCTCTCTTGCTCATCTCCCTCCAAACTCTCTCTGCCTCTCGTGGACTGCCAATGATATTACACCATCCATTAAGTATAATATTAAAACTTTTGGTCTTAAATGGGAATACATCCTTGTTACAGAACATCAGGTGCTCAGCATCTTTTACATTCTTGTAACGGCAAAGAGCAGATAAAAGACTTTGGAAATCATCGATATCCACATCAAATTTAAATTTTTTATATGCATAGAAAGCATTTATAGCCCGCCCCACGTCATGCACAGCACAATATCTCCTTATCATGATCAATAAAGTCTGCTTTGTCAGCAAACAAGGACCTGTCCTTCCCCCTCTCATCTCATCAATCAATGCCCATGCTGTATCAAACTTCCTCATTTTTCCAAGAATAGATATCATTGCATGATATTCACGCGTTGAGTGCACATAAACTGGTTGCTTTCCGGCCCAAAGAAAAAAAGTAAACGCTGCCTCCCAATCATTTCGAACCCGGGAAAGAACCTCCACCACCAACTCGGATGACATCCTAATACCACAATGCTCAATCTTGTTTTTCATTTCAGGGCGTTTATTGCCAAATTCACGCAAAATATCCACAAGGGTATTGACATCTTTGATTACGCCCTCATCACTTATATTCAATTTTTTAACACCAAATTCATCAAAACCCTCTTTATGATCATTATCAACATCCTCATCATCATCAGCAACATCACTATCCTTATCACTGTCACCAGAACCTTTTTCTTCTAATTTGGAGATCTCCAGTAAAGTGGAAGTTTCTAGATTTGAGGTGGAGTAAGAAGATAAGTGAAAAGAGAAGCTAAAATCATCCACAGGTTTCACGAGAGTTGCTTCATTTCTGAGATTTGGGTATAGGCATGCTACTCTAGACACAGAATCGAAATGGGGGCGACCAAGGATTACAAAACGACATAACTGCGATCTTATTACTCTGATTCCTCGCATTAGTAGCGACTCTAATCGACAGTAACAAAGATAATACGATGTAAGTGAAAAGAACAAAATGAATTGTGAGAGCAGAAACTGTTTGTTGAAAGGACTGACTGAAAAGGACAATTTTATACGATTTGTATGAAACTTACTGGTTTGATGAGGCGGGAAGGATTGATAATCTTAGGATGATCCTTGTGAACATCAACATGGAGGAGTTAGCTTGGAACTGAGTGCCAGAAGATTGAAGTAAGCCCATCAGCACACGGTAAAGTACTGCAGCAACTGCTCTTTCCTTCCTAAAAGGGAAAATGAACAAAATGGCCCAAATTAAGTGTCTGTCTAAAAATAACCCACCCATGCAAAATTTTCATATCGTAGCCCCTTTAACTTGAAAATAACCTCATTATCCTTTACAATTTAATTAATCAAAACCCTGTTATATGCATATCCCCTTTCCCTCCTATAATTGTCCAACCTTTGTAATCGTCCACTGCTAAAAACCACTTAAACCCCATTTTTCAACTGCTCATATGCTTCAGTCCCCTTGCCATTACAAATCAGAAATACAATTACAACATAAATAGAAAACTTGGGATTAGTCACGGGCAATGACGAGAGGGAGCGAGACGGCTTGTATTGTTGAGAGAAGGAGATTAAACCCAAACCGATAAGTGCAACATTCCTTCATTTTAGTTTCAATTTTATGTATTTTTTTTCAATGCTAAGTTCAATCATATGTAGTTTATATGCTATGAGATTGTCGACAATTACTCAACCCCTTTTTTTGCATTTTAAATTTTCAAATTTAAACTTGATTTTCTAGGGATTTAGATTTGTTTGTGGAATGATTTTTTTTTAGAATGATTTATATGTTGAATGAGTTATAAATGGTGTAATTTGTGTTAATATATTGTTTTGATAGATAATTTTGACCTGTTGTGGGAAAAAATGAAGTTTTATAGGCCGACGATACCAGATTGAAGACGAAGCTCAACACTCGACTCGCATCGCTCGACACAAAGACGAAGCGATATCGAGTGTCTGATTTATTAATCTGACACTCAATGTCACTTATCCTTTTGTTGAGCGACTCGAGTTGAGTGTCGAGCTTCGTCTTAGTGTAGGCTTCCTATAAAGTAAAGGTCTGTAACTTGGCACTAGAGATCATAAACTAACAATAGCTGCATGTCGGATTACTATGTCTAGTGTCGAGGTTGAGTCTTTCATATTAATCCGACACTCAACTTCACTTCGTACTCAACTTCGCTTCGAACTCAACTTCGCTTCGAACTCAACTTCGCTTCGTCTTTGTGTCAAGCGACTCGAGTTGAGTGTGGAGCTTCGTCTTCATGTTGGTTTCCTATAAAGGTTTCAAGCTCGACACTAGACATAATAAATCGATAACAGCTGCATGTTGGATTATTATGTCTAGTGTTAAGCTTGAGACCTTTATAGGAAATCGACATTGAGATGGAGCTCGACGTTCGATATCTAGACGAACCGACAACAACTGGATGTTAGATTGTGGAACCCGACAAGCAATTCGTCCAACACTCGACAAATGTTGTCGGATTGTACTATCGATTGCCGGTTTCCAGTATCCAACAGACAACTATTATCAAACACTCGACAAACTTAAGTATTTCGAGCGTTGTCGAGCATTTTTGCAATTTTGTGTTTTTTGTCCCTTTTTATGGTACATTTTTTGTTTATTTTGTTTTTTGAAGGTCTGTATGACAAATGCTCATGGGCTTACATTCAACCTTAAAACTCTATATGACAATCACCACCATGCGGTAATAACAAATTTAGCTAGTTTATAGTGTATACAGTGGGTCCGAGATAAGTTGAATGATCAACAGAAAAAGATGTTTAGGAGCACATGTTTCAGGCACTTGTTAGACATCCGCACTCTTACCTTTCCTTCGCAATTGGTTTGCCATGCTATTAAGAGAGGTGGAGACTCATGGTTTCGATGATGAGATGTGATTTCTGATACAAGGTATCACTCATATAAATGTGTATTTAAAAAATTGTCATAAAAAATGTTATCATCCCACATTTTTTTATAACGATTCATGCCTTTGCTTAATATAGGGAGGGTAATACGCTTTTCAGCATACGAGTTTGGTATTGTGATTGGTTTGAAATTTGCTTCGAATTTGCCGAGCACTCCCGACAATCATGGCAAATGTAGATTGAGAGACGATATTTTGGGCCGAAGCAAATTTCATTAAAGCTATTTTATGAGAAGTTGGAGAAATTAAAACTTTCTCTAATCCCAGACGAAGACGTGATAAAGCTAACCTTGTACTGTGTGCTTGCGCATTTTTTACTCGCACGGGATAGGCGTTGGTTCATTTCCGTAAAGTGGTTGAACTTTGTGGACACATTGGACAGATTCAATGAATATACATGGGGCACTGAGTCTTATAAAATGACCATCCATGACATGAAGAAAGTTCTACCTAGGAGGTTAGCAAAGTATAGGGCAAGGAAGGCAGAGAAAGAGGTGCATGACGTAGGGAGATATAACTTACGAGGTTACCCTTACGCTATTCAGGTAAATTGAATTTTAGTTTGCATTAATATTTAAACATTTTATTGTTGATTAATTATAAAAATATTACACTAAATCTTGTTTTTTTCTTGATAGACTTGGTTGTATGAGATAGTGCCATATGTTGGGTTAACATATGACATTCTCGATAAGGCATTTGCTAGCAGGATTCCTTAGCTGTTGAAGTGACATAACACAAAGGTCCTGAGTGAAGAGGTTTTGGAGCAAGTTTGTTTATACATTAGGTGGGTGGTAAGTCCTAAACCCATTATTTTGCAAAAACCAATAATTATTAAATGCGAGAACCTAACATATTTGAATTCATCACAGGCATGTCCACTTGTGATATTAGAGCCGACATACCAACTGGTTACCTATATTGGAGCAGGTGGTTGGGAAGCAGAAGGGTCGATATGTTCAGTGGCATTGACTGAGGATGCTCCTTTACATGCAAAAGAGCTAGTTAAGGAGATCTAGTAGGGATAACCACATGTTCTGCCTTAGGTTGACTCAGAGGGATCGATACCCTCTCGGCCACATGAGGGATATCTAATATACTGTTAACCGATGCAACATCCACACCTTTTGTCGAAGTTATGTCTCATATTGAGGACACTATTCTACTATCCTCTCATATGGGTCGATCACCATCGATGGGTGGGTCATCTCTGACTTGGGGGCCTTCTCCGATTGCTAGGCCTACTTAAACTAGTTTCCATTGGTCGCCCACTAGTCGCCATGCAGTACACTCGGATGTCTCCATTTTGTCCACATAAATCTAAATGAATTGTTTTTTCGAATGTTGACATTTGAGATTTGTTACAGGAATGACGCCCGAAGGATGAATTTAGGACCATTATCATCCGTGAGTTGGTTGGTCTTCGGAAGAAGGTCAAATTAGTTCGGGAGGAGAACATGTTAATGCAGGAGGAGATTAAACTGCTTCAAGATGCAATGACATTATTGGGAGGTCACTTTGGCTTTGCGAATATGGTATTGCATCTTTTGATCTATCGTTTAAATGTTTATATTATCTTACAAAGAATCATTGTCGAATATGGCTAACTGAATTGGATGCTTGGTTTTTTTGTCTTGTACAGGATGAGGATGGTGAGGATGATGAATCAATTCTAGATAAGGACAAACATGAGGTTGATCTGTCACAGCAAAGTGTCCAGGCCCTTGAGGGTGGTGCCCCTTTGGATTTCATCTCCCGACGAGGCCGATAATTGTTCCAGGCTAAGCATAAGCGAAGCCCTCTTGTCAGCCCCCCGAGAAGAAAGAGGGCCAAGGTTATGATGCAAGCTCATACGCAGGCTAACATACCTTCAGTTTTGACGGGCACTGATCCTCCGATGCCTCTATATACCGTCCTTAAGACTCATGTTGCCTCTCCATCAGCCACTGTTGTCCAACCTCATCGACCATTTTTTGACCCACTTGCTCCTATTCTGAACGCTGATGCCGAGTCATTCGACAACTAGATGTCTGAGGTTTAGGTCTTGTTGACCTTAGGGTATTTGTCGCAATTAAGGAGTTTTTTCGAATTTTGACGACGACGATGGAGTAGCTTGCCTTGGAGGCTTGTGTAATTTCTTTCATTTTCTTATTTATATTGTGGTAACGTTTTCTCACAATGTAGCACATCGATGTTTACCTCTGGACATTATGGCACAAGGTAGTGGATCTGGGTCTAGATGTGCTTGAGAAATCGACCTTCTTGGACACTACGTTTTAGGTAACGTTTCTCCTTCTTTTTATGATTTCAGACGATTATTTCTACAATCTATATCATGCTAACGCTAATAGTAATGACTCAGTTAAAGGTCCAAGGGTTGTGCCAGCAGTATGAGAGTGCATTGGATGACATCGATTAGGATAACAAGCTCGAGGTTGTTCAATATGTCGACAGAAAGAGTTCACTCATTGGTCTATCGTAGGAGGATCTTGAGTGGGTAATTCGTTGTTATTAGAAATTGTTATAAAATGCAATATTCTCTACATCAGATATTGTACCCACAGTGGGTACTCCTGATCCTTAGAATTCGTGATCACTTCCATATATTGGGTTGTATATATTTAGGGTTAGGACATGTTAGATTTTAAATATTTTATATATATGCTTCATTGATTCTTCGATTTAATATATCCCAAATGCAAATTTATAGTAGACAAGTTATAAAATGTTATATTAAAGAAACAGGTGCAACACATATTATTATAATAAATAATAAATAATAAAGAAAAAATAATACACTTTTACATACACTGATATTTAAACTGAGTACTTGGTTTGCTAATTACGAAACAAAATTACCATATTACATATTTTGCAAATCCCACATCAATTAAAACAATATGTAATAAAATAGCAACATTTAAGTATAGTGTTGAAAAAAAATACGTACATGGTTTCCAAGCCTCTACCTTATCAGTTATTACGTCATGCACTAGCGGCATGGTCAAGCGAGATCTAATTGTGACACGTTTGATGGTTATGACCTGAAGCCCCACAATGGTCGTAACTTCATGAGGAGCTTGACTCGCCCTGGGATGGGATCCGATTTCTCCTAGGTCTTCCAACTGGCCTCCTCATTACCGGTGGTAGGACAACTCTACTACTTGCCTTATCTAGAACCATGCAATCCTCATTTACCCTAACTGGTACAACAGGCAAGGCATATGCATAGAGGTTGCATTCGTTGGTGTACCATTGAGCACAGTAATCATGGCACGTGAGTAAGCTCATATGCTTGTAAATAGCTAATGCATGCGTACAAGGCAATTAGTCAAGATCAAATACTCTACATGTGCAAGTCCGAGCATGGATGTCCACAATAGTGACACGTTCATTATCATATACCTCATACATGGTTAGAGAGATGCTACTAACTCTCATCCGATCAGTCTCTTTCAAACAGTCCTCCATCAACTTGTCAGCCTATGGAGTGAAATGTAATTGTGAGGTAGCAAATATTTTCGTTCATGCGTTGAATCATTTTTTAAGATTTGCCCAGTAATAATCCGTTAATAGTATAACGGGGAGGAAACGAGCTTGTCTTAAGTAATTGTTCTTTGACTCAGCAATACTGGTTGTCATTATGTTATAACGTCGTTCGAAAAATTGTGAATGTGCCCATTTCTCCACACATATCTCTCAAAGAAAAGCCGCAGCAGAGGCCATATATGATTCGATTGTGCATGTGGTAGTTGAAATCAATACGATGATCCTCAAAGCTTGGGTGAACGCATAACTAAGTTTTATCTTTGAACCTTACCTTCACATTTCCCTTCAAGTGATAAGTGCACAGGCTATAAAGTGCCCTAGGGAAAATAGCAGAAACAGTCATTTCAATACTAGCATGGTAGTCAGAAATGATCATTAAATCTTGGACATTACGAACAACCTAATTACACAGCTATGTCATGAACGAATACCAGGATTCGTCGTTTTTCAAATGACAAACTCCAAATACCAATAGATATATTTGTTTATTTTTGTTCATGCATAATGCCAAAAATATGGTATCCCTATATTCCTCCTTTAGGTGAGACCCATCTACTGCAACAATTAGCCTAATAGAATTTGCAAACCTTGTAATAAAATCTCCCAAACTAATGAAAAAGTACTTGAAGTAATCATTAGCATCAGTTTTTAAAGCGCTTCTTGTCCCGGGATTTGCTTTCTCAACCATGTATATATACTGAGGGAGAAGTGTAACTGATTCCTCATAAGATCCATGCAGTTCCTCCAATGCTGCTTCTTTTGCCCTCCAATGTGATGGTAACAACCTCATGATTCTTGAACATCAAACATAATGTCCTTAGGCCAATAAATCATTGATGCCTGAATGAATTTGGTCTTTATGTATTTCCCAATAACAGCGAAAGTTACTTGTTTGTGATTCGGGTAGAGCCCACCTCCCGAACATGTGTGCTAGTTGTTAAACTTCTGCATATGGAAGAAATTGGACTATGCTATCTTAGTTACCCTTATCCGCCACTTATAATTTTTAGCACGACATACAGCTTCAAACCTTGTTGAGTTGGACTTTTTCATCTTAAACTGAAAGTTTCATCGTAATGACAAATTTGATAACTTCTCACGAATCTTGATTTTGCTTTTAAAAATCTGCCTAATTGCAACCTGAATTCCGTCAACTATAAAAGATGTAGAATCATCATGAACTATTGACATCGAATGCACAATAGGAGGCATCCATCTTAATGTGTTTGCCTAATTATCGTTGGTTGGAGGACCTATATTGGCATCATCTGCCACAAAATCCACCCCTGGATCTGCCTCTTGTCCTGTGGATGTTGGAGGAGGGGTAGATTGAATATGAGGAGGAAAGGTCAAAGACACCTCTAGCCGTCATTTAAGTGATTGCAAGATTCAAAACCACAATAGGCATTGTCATCATTATCATCATTATCACCATTGTCATCCCCATCATCACCAACCCTATCATCACCATCGCTTTAGACATTGGCTAAGCTCTCAAATTCTCTAAAGCTATCAAGGTGTCGAACTAACCTCAATGGCAATGATTGGTTCAATCCAACTTCTCCTGGCCCACCAACTGATTGCTCCTTTGCATGCCCAACAGACTGCTGAAACTCATCACCAACTTCTTCATTACGATGTGGTTGCACACAAACAACAATGGATTCAATTAATTGGTTGCTTCTACTTGTTGAGCAAAACAGAGATGGATGAGAAGAACTCCACCTTTTCGTTAATGGATTACATCGTGACCTTGTTCTTTAGTGGTCCCTATCTTCAAGTGTGACGATGAGTGGTGTATATGATAGCTGGTCCTCTAGACTATGTTGTATGAAAAAACAAACATCTTTGCCAGTCTAAATAAGAGTTGGCAATGGTGGAGAACCCCTGAAAAAGAATTGAACAGCTAAACTTATGGTTTTTATACTCAAATCCCAACCCATTCCCGAACTTAAATATTCATCCAACTCATTGTAAGTAGTACAACTAGGAATTATCAACAGCTTAGACCTCCCGCCCATGTACATATAGCCTCCATTCTATTGCATCTTCCATGAACCATTGTATAACATCAAAATGCGCAAAGTTTCCATTCTGCATGGAAAAGACATGTCAAAATTCATCCTCGAATCAAAATATCATTAAAACACTATATAAAAGTCTAGAGAAATGGAATTATACAATTATGCTCGATAAGGCTCAATAAAATCACTCGACACTCAACAAGTTGACAACTTAACTCGAACCTTGACAACGCTTGACATGCTTTGCGCGTCTATACACAAGACAAACAGACAGGCTCGATGCTGTGCACCTAGGCTTGACAAACCGTGTCAGTCATTGTCGAGCGAGTCGTCAACAGTAGAACTAGATGCTCGACATTTGCCCATCGACTATCGAGCAGTCGACTTCCTTATCCAGTATACCAGATTTTTCTTAAGAAATTCTTGTTATTCATTGTTTTCTTTGCAACTAAAGTACTAAGGACACTTCTCCGAAGCTCACTACACTATTTTCTAAGCTAATACCGAGTATTTAGGTAACAAATATTTCAACAACATTAAAAGCTTGAAAGAAATTAAGAAAAGCTCATGTATAAAGAGATGTTTTACCTATTTTTACTCAGATCTTGAAGATCGCTCACGACAAATCATAGAGACGGTTGGATTTTGACAAAAATAGAGTTGTGTGAAGGAGTATTGCATAAGATTGCAGAAGAAACAAAGGAGATATAGACAATAGTTGAAGTTATTTGTCTACTTTTTGTATTAAGGGCAATAAGGTTATTTCTAAGTCAAAAGGTCCACGGCATGAAAATTTTGCATGAGTGGGTTATTTTTGTAACGAACCCCTTAATTTGGGCCATTTTTTGAATCTTCCCTTCCTAATAATGAGGTCATCTTTTAAATAAATAAATATGTATATTTTATATATAATATATATTAGAATTTTTGTTTTTTTTTGGGGTGTAATTCCAGATAGGGGTGGCAATCGTGTCGTGTCGTGTCGACCCATTTAATTATTCGTGTCAAAACATAAAACCCAAACCCACTCGATTATTAAACATGTTACTCACGTGTCGTAATCGTGTCATATTTAATTCGCATAATGTACTTAATTGTTTAACTTAATTATACATAATATATTATATTCTCTATATTTAAATCAATTAAAATTATTTTTAGAATATAAACCATTGTTAGTATAAAATATTATTAAAATCATCATAATTTATTTTTTTATAAATTAATTTATTTTATAGTATAAATATTTCAATTTTATAATATATATATTGTAAGTAGGTAATAATTTATATCATTGAATGAATTTACATATTAAGAATGTACAAAATATATTTAACTATTCGTGTCATTAAACGGGTTGGCGTGTTGAACACCTTCAACACTAACCCGACCCATTTATTAATCGTGTAACATGTTCGTGTCGTGTTCGTGTCGTGTTCGTGGGTCGTGTCAAAAATTACCACCCCTAATTCCAGACATATACTTCTAGATGAAGACTCTGTTAATATGACAATATTCTATACAGCAGGTTAGTGTATCGATAATAATTTTTAATTAATTCAATATAATGAAAAATATAAAATAAATTAGCCTAACTCTATCATTGATCTGTTTCCTCTTCAATGTAACAGTTTAGAGGATTATTGAATTAAAAATATTATTAATTTTAATTTTGTTAATTTATAAAACGGTTGGATGAATTTAAACTATAATTTTAAGATATATGATCTGCTTTAAGTCAACTTCTTGTAATATGTTATCCATATCTAAATAATAATAATGAAATGACTGGAAAATTATGAATTTAAGAATAAACATGCATCAGTTAACGCAAGTCATACTCAAGTTGGAAGGTTGACAATTTTACCATTTAAATTATTAAGACAAAAAAGTAAAACTTGGTTTGGAAATTAGATTAAATATTTTAATCAATATCTCCATCCTAAAATACTTATTAAAAATTCTCCGAAATACAAAATCTTAATAGGATATTAATTAAAAGATTAACAAACAAATAAACAAGCAATCCAGGAAGAAAGAAAAAGTATATATCTTACATTTAATGATTAAAGAAGGAAGAAACAAAAATGACATGGTATCGCCGTTCAGTCAATTTGCTCGTTGTTGTTCTGCTAAAATGAACTAATTGAATCGAATCATTCTCTCTCTCAAGAATTATAAATCAGGACATTCATTCTGTAAACATAATTACAAATGACAATAAATGGGAACTATATTACTTTCTTCTCAATTATTACCAAAATCCAAATTCCTCAGTTCAGGTTGATTGATTTTGACGCCACCGCCACCAAACTACCACCTTTTTTCACCTCAATTGTTCAACGGGAGGTAGGTAATTAAGCTAATGATATGATAATGTGATTCATTCAATCATCATTTTGTTGCCGATATTGCCTCTATGGCGCTGCCTAGGGGCCATGCTGCTTCAACGAAATATTTTTTTTGGTATTGAACTTGCTTGACCAAAGTAATCTCTTGCCAGGGATCAATGCCTGTCCAACAAGAATGACCAGAAATAGACATCAGACCATAACCCTAACATCATTATCTTACCGACCAGTCGACCGCTAGCTAATAAAAATTGACTAAAAAAGTTAGTGTAACTCACCAAATCCAACTACAAGCAACATATGCTGGTAGACAAGATCCATGCAAATGTATGGCAGGTTACCCTCGTCTACATTTTGATATGCGGATTTTGCATCTTCAAGTCTTGTTTGGCAAGCACGCTTAGCTTCAGCCTCGAAATCAGCAGGACGAACTTTGGCAACAGGTTTTGAACCATCAATAAAACCAGCCTATATGGAAACATTTAAGTTAGCACCCCCATGCAGCCATACAAGTAGAAATTCTGTTCTAAATGATTCTTATATAAATTAGTACCTCAGCAGCCCTGTCAAAGAAAAATGAAGCAACAAACAGATTCTTTTGTCCATCACCTCCACCACCATTCCATACTCCACCAAATGTGCACTTCATATGAGTACAAGAATCATTGACTCTGAGGGCCTGAATAGCTGCACTCTTGCACTGCTCCAGGTTTGAACCAGAGAGAGAAGCTGATGCTTTGTAATCATTTCCTCCATATTTGTAAAATCCTTTTAAAAAATTAGAAGGAAGAGAAAAAGAATTAAATACTTAAGGTTCCATCTGTTGTGATAAGGGAGCGTATATAACTTGCATCTCCATTAAATCTTTTTAACCATGATTAGTTATGAGATTATAAATATCTTCCAGTGAAACAGAAGATCAATAACAAAACATTCCTGCTTAAACAATCCTTCCCAACTCAATGTTCATAGCATCCAAACCAACTTAAGAACTCATGGAGAGGGATATCAGCCATGAATGGTCAGAGCAAAGCAGGAACCATGTGAGCTCTACAGTCTACAAACAGGCATCACTTGTTTCACAATAACGTCTCTATTTGACATGCAGATACCTTTACTTTGTTATAGGTTCAGACCATGCTCATGGAATGGAAACTTCCTGCTATGATATCTAGGATCATAAACTAGTAAGGTGGCTAAACTCTTATATAATGTATAGAGTTTGTTGTTTTAATTATATGCACTTTAGTGGAGAAAAACACATTTTAACCTACATTTTACATGGTAAACTATAGTACATTATGCAACAGAATCACAATTATAATGCAGATTATTTTATAGAAGCATAATACAGTTTCAAAGTTGAACACTGAAAATAGCGTGTGAGGACACCTGAACATGAGTTAATTGAACATACCATCATATCCAGCCAAAATGCATGGGTTGTCAGAGTCTTCTGTAACCTTTAAGATCTCTGCTCGAGCTGCTAATAAACCATAGTGCAAGTAACTGCGTAAGATGCCCAAATTCCATTACTAAACCATAGAGTTGCAAAATATCTCCAAAAACTATTTTCCGAATGAAAGATCTCTCTACGAAAAAAATTTGAAACTAGAAAAGATTCTGTCAAGTAACTGACATCATGAGATCAAAGTATGATAACCTGTGAACATAGAGGTAATATGTTGTTCCCATCAGATACATTTCCTTCACATATGCATCCTCTCCATCTGATACCTTTGGAGCCGTTGCAGCATCTCCCTCTGAGATGGCATACGCCATCTGCACAGATCCACCTCCAAGATCAACTACTCCAACTGTATGTGAATATTTCTTGCCCAACCTCCCTAATAGGTAGTTTATTGTTACCTGAAAAACATAGTCCATGTAAGAGATTCTCGCTATGCCTAATCAAACAAAAAGAATACCAGAAGACTATATTCTCCTTGCAATACGCTAAACAAATGCCGCAAAATGATATTCTCATGCTTATGTTACATAGTCAGTTATCATCTAACTTCCAAAATGAGAGCCATCAAATTGTTGAAGAAATTTACCATTTCCCTATAAGCACCATTGGTGTGCCTTTTTCCCACCCCCCCCTCCCTCTTTTCTCATTGGTGAGGGAGAATGAATTTACCTTCATAAAATATTTTCCAGTTTTGAAAAAATGGTTAAGCAGCACAAAACCATATATGCCATCATCTCACAAAGCTCATAACATAAAGTTAAGCACAGTCTTCATCTGGCCCAAAAAAAGTGAATACAATTATCCCTTCCTCTGTCCAAAGAGTAAGCATTTAAGATGCACCTTAACTTAGAATTTACTACGTCAATCTGACCTGACTATCTGAGATTAGTTTTGTCGTAAACAGGTATAAGCTAATTTAAGCAAGACTCCAGTACCCCAGAGGCAAACCATTAATCATTATTACTATTGAAATCTCGTTTGTAATCATGCTCTTCACACTAATAAATTAATAGCAAAGTATTATACTAGAGAGGAAACAAAAAGTTGCATACCCACTCGTATGAGCCTTCTTGAGTACCATCCAAAACAGCGACACCATCTGGCTTGAGGGTGCTTTTATAGCTGAGAAGATCCCTAACCTTAAATTGGAAGTTCAAAAACTGTAAGTACGATAGAAATATAAATAAAAAATAAAAATAACAGTGTCAATACAACCAAAGGATGCGATAAGAATTACCGCTTGCAAAATTTTCTCAGATGCATCAGCTCCCAAAGCCCTTAGCCCTGCAGTTGCCTACAAAATATTAAAAGGTCATCAACCAAAAAATTTAAGAAGAATCCGCTCCAGTATCACGTAAGGAAATCATAGCAAATGAAAAATACAGGATAAATATGAATTCGCTCACCCCAACTCTAACCGGTGTCTTTGATCGCAGCTCTTGGGGCACAACACTTTGCGCTTTGTCCAGAAGTGAACTTAGTGAATTTGCGGCGGCCTGCGGGTCACTTGCATATGCACTCAAACCCGGTTTAAGCTGTAACACCAACAACGACCTAACATCAGACACTAAACAAAACCCTGCAATAAATAACACCCAAAATTGCAAAAAAGGGCTCCAAAATTCAAGTATTAAACCTAGCATTAACTTTTACAGCGGCAAAGCTTCTAGCCTCAAGAACAAACACTTCATGCATGCATACAGAATTCAACAGTAGTGGGTAATAACCACTTTGCTATAAGAAATAAAAACATGGTAACATTATGGGAGCAACGTCTTTTTGCTAATGCACAACACTAGAATGGAGTAACATTTAACGCCACTTGCAGTTAATGTAACGTACTGTAACATGGAATGTTACCAAAAAGCATTGACAGCATAAAGTACAATGACCTTTTGATCGAATCACAATATTGCAGTCAACGCAAAGATCAAAGTAACACTGCACTACAATACTAATCTGATAACATTATTTAAACACTACTATTAACCAATCAAGGATTTACATTATGAAAAGGACATCGTAAATTACCAAAACTATTAGTTTTAGATCCCAGTAGCCCAGCAAATTAGCCATGTAAACGCAAGCGCACTTGAATCAAATCCAACTAACATCAGCATTGCAGGAACAAACTTAGTAACCACGGGATTGACCATCTCGATACGACATCTAACTATGCGTTTTAAATCCAAAAGCCATAAATGCAGATGCAGTAAAAGCAAAAGGGAGTGGAATCGATTACCTGAACAAAGAGCTCGAGATCTTGGCCAATGGGCACAAGATCCAAGTTCTGATCGAAACAAAACACGTGGACACGACTTCCCGAACTGCCGGCGTCAAAAATGACGGCGTAACTCTTAGACAACTTCAAGTTAGGCGAGAACTTCCTGCCAGTCATCTCGTACTCGATGAACGTCTCGGAAGACGGCGTCCGGGTGGGCATGAAGAACAAGACGAAGACGATGAGCATGATGGGCACGGAAATAACAAGCAAAACGCTACGGTAGCGGTGGATCTTGTCGGACAAGGAGTCATGCTGGCGGTTAGCAGGGCGTTTAGACATCTTGTCAGGGTCGGAGTGGGAGGTAGGGCCGGTCTCAAGGAGCTCGGCGGAGGAAGGGGATCGGTAACGTATCTGGCCGTTAGCGGTGGTGGAGGAAGGGGGAGGGGCCTTGAGGGACTGGGATGGCGGGTCCGGTGAGGGATCCAGGGTTGATGAATTTAGGCGAGATGAGGTGTGGGGGAGGGGGATTTAGAGGAAGGTGATGGGGAAATGTAGAGCGTTGATCATGTGCCAATCCTGTTGATGGTGATTGATTGATGATAACGAGGAATGAGAGTGTTACAGTGTGTGTGATTGGAGGAGTGGTTGGTACTGTATAAAATGAGACCGGAGAGAGAGAGAGAGAGAGAGAGCGAGAAGAGGAAGGAGACGAATGGAATGGAATGAAAGAATTGAATCAAATTGAATGAACGTGTGAAATGCAAATAAAGTGTGCTTGGGCTTTTTCACTTACTTTTGCCGTAACCGCGTTTAAGGTAACGTCATAACTATAACGAACTTTTTCAACTACAATTTCTTTTCACTTTTTATATTTTCAAGTTTTCTCTCTTTAATTTAATTCAATTTCTATTTCTTTCTTATGATATAATATTATTATTATTATACACCTATAACATAGTCTTCAACATTTATTTTACATTTCACATAGTAAAAAGACTTATTCCAAGATTATTTGATCGTCATCTCATCTCATGTGTAAAGATAAATGAATAACGAATATTATTAGGAAATAATATTTTTTTTCATAGATTCTTTGAATTCTCTATATAGACAAGTCACATATGCCATGCATATATCCGAGTTTAAAATGCTTTAAGATACTCTTGAGAAATAAGACACAAAATCAAATGATTTGTTTACCCAATTAGGTCATATATGTCTAGATTCTTATACATATATTAGCATATGTTTAGAAAAATAAATTGTAGTATTTGGTTTTGTTGGATCTCTTAATATATATGTTTTGGTTATGAAATTATAAAAAAATAATAAAAATAATAAAAAGAAAGAATTATCAAAATGGATCTAAACTGACGGGTGTGTTTGCAAAAATGAGTCAAACACTAAAACTTTACATGCCACGATCCAATTCAATACTCATCAGATCCAAAATAATACCCACCTTATAAGACGTCCAATTATGTCCAAATTCATTTAGCAAAGAGCCCTTCTTTTTTGAATCATTTTTATTATTATTATTATCCCTAGTAATAATAACTGATATTTGACGATAACCAATTTTATTTATTGGTCACAAAAGATATGCATATATGTTGAAAACAATATAAATGACAGATAAAGAAATTTTTTTTACCAGTTTCCTTTACCAAAATAACCCCCCAAACTTGAACCAAGTTCATCAAGGAACATTCCATCATATGAGATTGCAATGAAAACGATTACTCCAATCTAAATGCTACAAGTATGATTCATTTCAATCTCTTCAGAGGCCAAATATCTCATTTTCTAGACAAGGGTATTGCAGATATTGATTGACAACTTAAATGCCAGAAGCAACACGGACTAATATGCAGGAGGCAAAGTATTTGGTCATTCTGACATGAACATCTAAAGATTAAAAGCAGGCAGTTGGCAAATCTAAAAGACATAATAATTCTTATTACATTAACACTTGAGCTTATCTAACCCTGAATAAACACATCCTGGTGATGGCCACTCATGACACCTCCATTTTTTACTTCTTCTTCTGTTTCTGTTTCTTTGGTGGTGGAGCTGGTGCTGAGGGAAAGACAACGCGGAAGAGCCAGGCAGCCAATATTGCTCCGGCAAATGGACAAATCCAGTAAACATAAAACTGCTCCCATGTGTCATGCCATTTGTTTACGTATGCCCAACCAAAAGCCTATTGAGAAGATACATATTGAGAAGACACATACATATTATTCATATGGTTTGTCAGACATCCATAATGAGAAACTAGAAGCTATTGTTCCAAAATGAACTAAAAGAAGTTCAAACATAGAGCTGTGCCACACATATAAATCTCTGCATCATATAGAAACATTACAATGGCCATTTCTGTATCCTAAAGACAAGGATGCTATGTGAAATTGAGATCCTATGGAAGACAAGCTCTGATGAATCCTTATTATGCCCTCCAACACCCGGCCAAGTTCATCCTTAATAATCCCCTCTAACACCTTTCTATAACTTAAACAACGCAAAGATAAAAATGGATGCCCTTTCACCATAGAGGGGTGTGCATAACATGACTACAAGGCTACCAGGAACACAGCCCTCTCCATTCAGACCTAATTTACTTCCAAGCAAGGTCCCAATTATGTGAGAACCAGAAAAGCAATCTGATCCAATCTGATCCTTATCTCATGTTGATGGGCTCATTGGCAACTTGTCATTGATAGAACAACAAAACTATTGTTATATCAAATTTTAATAACAGCATATCTATAAAAGGAAAATCTTAATGGTTTTACCACTAGTTCTTTCTTACTAGACTTAAAGACTTCTATTCCATATCATTCAATCAAGTTTAAAAGCCATTATCATCAATAATGCTGCCATTTCCACCAAGCAACATGCTATCATAAAACCCTTTTTTAAGGAGTGATCTCTGCCAACCAAGGATATCATAGAGATTGCTTAGTCAACAAATGGCAAGTACTAGGATTCCACAGTAATTGGTAATATGTTTGGATAGGTCTGGACAAAGACTATTCATCAACTATATAAAACCACCCAACTAACTTTCTGAGTGCACGGTATCTAAATATATTTGGGATGGCATCAGATCCAAGTATGTCAGAAATTTACAACTAGATTTCTTTTTCCTCTTACATTATACATGAATTGATAGCTATCAATTTTATGGTCCTCGGAATAGATTCTGTTGACAGTTTGACGCCTAGCATTTCCTTACAGTACCAAACAATATATCATATAAGCAAGAAGAGATTCAAGTTTTATCACTAAAGGAACATATCACATTAACTTTAAACTAATGTCTATCATTTCAAGTTATAGATACATTACTTCAATAAAGAAAGTACCATCAATATATACAAACACAGACAGAGGTTAGTTGGATAGGATCTTTATCTACCTTTTCAATTCTTCATGCATTTCATAGAAGAAATAACTTATGTTAAATGACCCCTGTCTAGCTAAGGGATCAGCTTTGGCCTTGTTATATTTATGAACCCGGAAGATACATACATTCTTTTGTGGCTCTACAACAGTTAAGATATTTCTATATAAATATAGATTCAGTCCCAATAACACGTGCCTAACAGACACATGAGAATATCAGCACTACTTTCCATTGCGAATTTACCAAAACTTTAGTGACTCCATACTTGGTCTCATGAAGACTAAAAGAGAACCAAGCACATAACACTCAGCCAGAAGCATCATTATCCCTCCCATCAAGGCACAAAAGGAAAAATAATATAAAGCAGATTAAAGCAAGATACAACTATCCTGAATTTGCATAGAAGGGGATCAAAGGACCAACAAAACAAAAATCCTATCAGGAGTGTCCTGAGAAAGCACTCCAACTCAGAATAATATCAGGAAGTGAAATCCCTCAAATTATTAGGAAAAAAACATAAGATCAAAAAGTGTAAAGCAATGAAATTCAGGTACCAAAAAGTGGGAGGGATATACTTTACTTAGTAGGCTGTCCTTCCCAAATCATGCAATCAATAGCATCTCAAGGGTTGTAAAAGGTAGTTGGATGCAGAAACAAAACATTATATGTAATTATAACAACCCAATCTAGTTGTAGCAGTACAACATATTAGTGCAAACTTATATAGGTAGATACACTGTAAAACTATATTAATTGCATGATTGTAGACAATAGTTTATAGTTTTAGAAAAATAATGGAATGATATGTTGTCGTGGAGCAGCTAGTAGTTCATGACAGAAGGACAACATGATTAAAAAAGAAAGTAAAATTGTTGCAGCAAAAAAAAAAAAAAAAAAGTAAATTGAAATGCAACGTGGAAAAAGTAATAATGCAGAGAGAGGGAAACGACTCACATTGGCAGGATTCATAGAAGGTCCTGTATAAGTGGAACCTGCAACAACCAATGTAACAGTTGCCACAGCAAGCAACCATGTCTTCACTAGACCATTTCGGGGACCCTTGAGAATAATTACAAGAACAGCAAAGGTAATTAGAAAAGTCAACACCCCCTCAGCAATGGCTCCAGTATGTAAATCAACTTTTAGGGAAGGCCCCCCAAGCATATGCTTGTACTTTGGTGGCATTACTTCCATAATTGCCATTGCACCACCCACAGCACCGGCGGCCTGTAAAAGCAAAAACTTTATATTTACATTCAACATCCTTGTTTGATAGATTAAGCATTTAATCCATTTCTTTTTAGCAAAAGGGTCAATCTAAATCGATGAATTCAAGTCAAGATTTGTTTCAGCAGTTCAAGCATTACTTTTTCAGCGAACGGGTCACTCTAAAACCCATGTAAATGGAATCTATACATCCCTATCAAAACAAGGCTTTGACCAAAAACAAAACACAACAATGTGGATTCAGTCAAGATTCTGTTTACAAAAATTTCTCAAAGCAAAAGCAGAAAGCTTATTAAAACACACAAAAAAAAAACAGCGTTCAAGCACTACTGATCCGCTAAAGTTACCAAAACAGTTCCAACAAAAGCAGTAATATTAACAGAAAAAATGATGAGTATTTGTTACAATTAGTATTTGTTCAATATTTAAACTTGCATGGTACCAATATCGCTCGCTCGCGTTGTAAATTGATTCAAATAAAAACATAAAAGTATAGCAAAAACCTGAGCAGGGAAGCGGAGGGCCATGGAGAGAAGACTGTCACCACCAACACCGGCGGCATAAAAGGCAGCAGTGCCAGTAGGATTAAAACTAGCCCCACCAAGAGCATTACCGATAAGACTAAAAACAAAAACAAAGACAAAAACAATCACAGTGGTGATGAACAAGGAGGGCCAAACGAGGCCTTGCACACCCAAAAGAGTGGCAATCTCAGTGGTCAACGCGCCAAACGTGGAGGCACAAAACACCCACATGAAAGTCAACACCAAGTCCCCCACAGACGCCTTCATCGGACCCATTTCGCCCACCCCGCTCTCTCTGTTAAGTGAGCTGAAAAACAGGAAGCAAAACACAAGAAAAACAGCAGCCGAGTGCAGGGCGGCTGCTGCTGCTGCTTGGATGACAACTTTTAAGAAAAGGGTGTTGCTGTGGGTGTGATCCACCTAACTTTTCGGGCGAGCGAGAGGTTAGAGTGTTTAGTTTAACAGTTCAAGCGTGTTATAAATTGTTGAAGTGGTGTCTGGTTCGGATTCTACTCCTTTCTATCCCTCTCTCACCATTCACCTACCAATCTCCATTTTTCTTTTCTTTTTTTTTTTTTAAAATTATCTATTGAAGAGCCATCACAATCTAATTGAATTTATAGGATGATATTTAAAACTAAATATATTAATTTTGCTATTATCTGTAAATTTTTTCGAATTAAGATAAGTTTGAATGAGGGTGTTTGATTTGTTATATATATTGAAATGGGTTTGCTTTAATATTAGAAGTTTTTTTTTTTTATTTAGAGTTAAAAATAGATTTGAATGAGAAATTGTGTTTTAATTATACTTTCAAAAAATAATATAGAATTAATATATTATTTTTACATTTGCGATGATGCGTAAAAAATTTAATTTGAGGTTATGTGACAACAGAATTTTAGGGAATAATTTTCACGAATTACATAAAATTTTTATTTATTTTCAAAAATTTAATCAATGGCCGTTAAAATGATTAGATTTAGATGAAGTATTAAAATACAGCTTATCTATTTTTCATTGTTTTAGAAGCAAAGAAATTTAAGAATAATATGTTATGATTTCACAAGATTTGTTCTAACAATGATATCACAGAAGGAAATGGGAGATAATTTCAAATGGATAATTAACACTTATAAAGAAGAAAGTTAGATTCTAAACTGCTTTTTAAAAGAAAAAGCCTAAAATAATAATAAAAACTTTCAAAAAAATAAAATCACATCATAAAATTTGAAATATATGACCTACTAAATAAAAGTTTAATAAATGTCAATCTCACAAAAAATATTATTCGTATTTTTTATTTTTATTTTCTCATGGGAGTGGAACTTGAAATTTGAAAAATCAAGCATACACTCATTAAAATTATGAAACTGGTCAATAAACTAATAATTGAAGAGTTTAAATGCGATCTATCTTTAATAAAAGTTTAGAAACGACAGTCCAAAAGTGAAATACAATTTCATAAAGAGTTCTCGCCGAAAGCTGTGATAAAGTTTATTTTTGTAAGAAAAAGAAAAAGAAAATAAAGTTTGTAATTGAAAAAGTATACAATTAAAGCATAGATACCCCTCAATGCATGAAGCCATTAACCCATTGATGAAGAATTGTTTTAATATCGAATTGGAACCTTTCCTTGATTGCATGTTATGAGCATTTTCTTCTCCCATATGCAATTATTTTGAAAAGAGTCTTCACATGTCGCATGTGCCACAATCACCACTTTGCTTAAGTCTACTATTTAACTATTTGTCACCATTAAGATTTCCAAAGATGTTAAAAAAAAATAGTAGAACTCTTGGATTTGTTACCAACATTAATCAAATTTTTATTATTGTCTCGTCAAATGATACTATACAAATGTCTAAGAATTGAGTTGTAATTTAATGTAAGATTAACGTAATGAATTCTCGCAAATATTACATCCATATTTGAAAATAAAAATTAAGAGTGAGTTTGATACTTAATGTTTAATTTGGATAAAGTATTTAAAATTTTCAAAATTTGTTATTTTTTTTTAAATCTCAAAAACGAGGGTTTTTTTGGTGCATTTTCTCGTAAGATTATTACTAAAAATATATTATAATTTCTGGAATAAAATTACTTATATAATCAACTTATCTAATTTATTTTATACAATTTGAGATGGTTCTAAAAAGTTATAAATAAATGAAAATAGATTTTAATAAATAAAGTTACAATATGATGATATTGTACAATGTAAGTTATCTAAGTTGATTATCTATATAGGAAATGTATTTTGATCATGCCATATTAACTCACTTAAGCTACCTAACTTATTTAACCCAATCATACATATTTGCCATACATGCAACATATTTATATTAATTAAAATTCTAAAAAATAATTAAAATTATTGTTAATTTGCTATTATATGATTTAATTTAGTTAACAATAGAATAATTTTTAATAATAAATTATGTTATAAGTGGAGTTGATAATACTAACTATTTATAGTTGGTTTGAACACCCTCAACACAAATATGATAGAAACAAAATTAAAGGAAACATAATTCATTAATATTGTATTATGTTAATGGTTTATGTCAAAAATTGTCAAGCTTATCTATCATATTCTTAAACTTTTAAATTTTCTGTCTAATTGCTTTAACTAACTATATTTAATTTCAATTTTATATGAGGTCATGCGCATGCCAAATTTGAGGTCTTTATTAATTTAATTAATCAATTAGGAAGGACATTGTTGAACCATGTGTTAAATCTTACCAAATATTTTGTAAAATAATACAAAATCCAATCATATGAATATTCTAAAAATTTCCAGACGTTACTCCAGATCTGAGCACAAGCCAAAATAATATTAATTGAAATTTAAAATAATATTTCTCTTAAACCTATAAATGAAGAAACGTTTCAACACTTTCTTCGCAGAATGAGGGAAGGGGAAAAAAAAGTACAAAATCAACTGACACGTGCGAATCAGTTATTCTGTCGTAAGATATGATCGGGCATAGAGAATCGAGTCCCATCTTGGCGGAAGTAAAAAGCATTTTAAAAGAAATAGGAGGAAACTGAAAATTAAATTAGAAAAAAATTTAAAAAATGAAAATATCACCAACGGGCAGTGAGAAATATAGCCGTTGGCACGAGAGAGCTGGGCACAACGGCTACTTTTCTCTCTTCGGCGTTTAAGTATCCACTTGACTTCAAACTCAAAATTGTCAAAACAAATCTTCACCTGAGTTTAAATTTCATTCCTTTTTCACAAACCATCTCAGATATTGTTGTTGCCGACCTTCCACTCTGCTTCTGAACTACTTCTGCTTTTGTTTCTCTGGTTCACTACTTCATTCGCTTGAAGAAGGTGAGCAACAAATACCCATTTCGTCCATTTGTTCATATTTACGGTGAAATTGAAGAAAAATTGGTAATTGTAGATGAACTTGGTAATTCATTTCTGTTTGGAGTAGAGCTAATTTATTTGTGTTTGGTTTGTTTCAGGTGAGCGGACAATTTTAAAAGCTTCAAGATGAATGATTTGATGACAAAATCTTTCATCAGCTACGTTGACCTGAAGAAGGAGGCCATGAAGGATCTTGAAGCGGGTCCTGACCCTGATCTGGAAATGACAACTGCAGCAAACACCATGGATCAAAATCTCAACTTGTTCCTGGAGGAAGCTGAGAATGTGAAGAAGGAAATGGGGGAAATCCGTGAAATCCTGGATAGACTCCAAGAAGCCAATGAGCAAAGCAAGTCCTTGCACAAGCCTGAGTCTCTTAAATCTTTGCGGAACGAGATCAACAAAGACATTGTCACAGTGCTGAAAAGGGCCAGAACAATCAGGTCTCAGCTCGAAGATATGGACCGTGCCAATGCTGCTAACAAGCGTCTCTCTGGCTGCAAAGAAGGGACTCCAGTGTACAGGACTAGAATTGCGGTCACTAATGGCTTGAGGAAGAAGTTGAAGGAGCTTATGATGGATTTTCAAGGGTTGAGGCAGACGATGATGACTGAGTATAAAGAAACAGTTGGGAGAAGGTACTTTACTTTGACTGGAGAGTACCCAAATGAGGAAGTTATAGAGAAGATCATTTCTGATAACAATGGGGGAGAGGAGTTTCTGACACGTGCAATACAAGAGCATGGGAGGGGGAAAGTGTTGGAGACAGTGGTGGAGATTCAGGACAGGCATGATGCGGCCAAAGAGATTGAGAAGAGCTTGTTGGAGCTGCACCAGATTTTCTTGGACATGGCTGTAATGGTGGAGGCACAGGGTGAGCAGATGGATGATATTGAGCACCATGTGTTGAATGCTTCGCATTATGTGAAAGATGGTACCAAAGAGCTCAAGACTGCAAAGGACTACCAGAGGAGCAGCAGGAAGTGGATGTGCGTGGGGTTGATTCTTCTGCTTTTGATCATCCTATTGATTGTTATCCCTGTTGCCACTAGCTTTAGCAGTTCTTGAATTCAAATTTCTGTGGAGGATTTAATGCCCTGTTAAAAATGAAATGTACTCTGAGGGTGCACAAGCCTCTTACAGTCCTTATGCTGGGACTGGGTGTGTCTGGTTCTTTTAATTTTTTCATTCTTTTGTTAATTGCGTTTCAGTTGAAAGTTCCTTCTTTCTTTCCTATCCTTCTAAGTGGCTTTCTTCCTTCCGTCTTCTTGGTTGGTTGTTTGGAGATTAATATTTCAACTATATCTACGTAAGAGCTTATAATAGTAGAAATTAGAAAATCCCTTTGTCATTGAAGATCACTGATAAATCTGGCAAAACTTCCGATCCTTCTCCAGCTGCTTTGAAGATTGGTGATAAAAACCAAACTCCTGATACTATAGAACATAACACAAACTAGGGGAAAAGTAGGAAAAAGGAAGGGAGAGCTCTAGGAAGAATCATCTTCTGTTAATTTAAAACATAAATGGTACATTAAGTTTGCTGTACAAATTCCAAAAAGTAGTAAACAAATGGTGTATTACGCCAATTTACTTCTATCTTAGCTTCCTAATTGGCAAAGCTCGTCCAAAAAGTTTTTCAACCTGGCCTGCTTCCATTTCTAGCGTGTTTAATAGATCCTTCTCTTCTTTACTTAGCTCTCGTAAGAAATTTTCCTCATCTTGTTGAAGCTCTTTGAAGCCTTCTGCTAACCTCTGAAACAAAGTCATTTCGGTCTTCCCCACCTTCTCAACCTCACCTTCTATCTCTTCGACCTCCCTTATGATGGTCTTCTCTCCCTCCTCCACTGTTTTCTCCAGTCTCTCTACTAAGGGTGGTTCAGGTCCACAAGTGTTATCCGTTTTGATGAACTTGTTAAAGTCTCGTCCTACACTTTTGGCTGCTCTTTCAAGTTCAGGGACAATGGATTCAGGCAAAACGGCACTTCTTGTGTACACAACAGCACCACCGTATCCATCCCATGCATCATTGCTGCCCCGGTAATACACAAACACATAGTCATCGGGTTTTTTCTCTATTTTGGCTGACAGTATATACCTGCACTCATATTGCATCAAGGTGGATAAGTTTTTGGTCTGCAAGGTACAATAAAAAGCAAATTTATCAAACAGTAACTATGATATTTGGTTAAGAAATGGCTGAAAGCAAAAAACAGAACCAATGCATGCACTATCATTATATGATATATGTAGCTTAAATAATATTAGAGCCAGTTCTGCAGCAAAATCAAAGAGTTCAGAAGTTAAATTCTATGATCATAATTGACTAATCTCTGATCTGCCTTGGTGAAAAGAAAAATGACAAACCATGCTTCATGAATAAAATAGAAGACCTGGTCAGGAACAGTTGGGGAGAAGTGAGAGAAGGCAAGTGGTTGCAGTTAAAAACTCCAGGGAAATACAAAAAGTGCAACAAAAAAGAAACTAGCTAAAAATTGGTAAATTAAAACAAATGGGAAGAACAATATATGACCTAAGAACCCAATTTCCAAATAAGGGAAAAGGGCAGGGTAGAAGGAAAGGATCCATAGAATTTGATCACTTGAATAAAAAGAAAGGCAGGACAGGGCTGAGAAAGAAAGGTTAGGAATCTACTTGCCAATGACATAAAATTTTATCGCTCTCATTTTTGTTTTGACGTAGACCATCAACTGGGATAAATTCCAAAAGAAATGGGTGTATTTATTTATTTATTTTTGGTAAGGCACAAAAATTTTATTAAAGAAGCAAAACAGAAAAAAAGAAACGGAAAAGTGAACCAGAAGTTCACAAAGAAAAGAACACAAAAACGAAAAACACTACAATACACAAACACTACAGACACAAAGCAGCCTAATCCCTTTGAATAAAGAAGAGAGGAATCCCATCAAATTGCTTAGTAACTGAAGCCCATAAAGAAGCAAAAGAAAGCACTTTATCCCAAAGCTTCTCCCAATCTTCCATGGTTCCAACAATGCCTCCTAAAACATTCTTTTATTTCTCTGTCCAAAAAACCCAGAACACAGCCCCAAAAAAAAAAAATCTCCACAGAACAACAGCTTTCTCTCCTCCACCAAATGCACAGTGATATTTAATGAATAAAGAAGCACCATTTTTGGGACTAATCCAGCAAATATTAGCCTCTCCAAAAAATTTATGCCATAATTTTAAAGCAACCGGACAATGCAAGAACAAATGGTTTAAACTAGTGATTGTTACATTTTACAAAAAAGAGCTAAGTTAATATGGTTAATATCACATTATGATGCTGAGATCCTCTATGATGGCCACGTTACCAGTCATCTTGATAGTGAAGGTACTCATTATCATGATTATAGAGTATTCCAGGGTGGACTGGATCTTGAACAAATCTCTGCATAGTTGATCGAGTGATAAAGCCACTATCTGGAGTTCGTACTCTCCAAGATAAACTTCCTACAAGTTTGTTGGATTCTGTATGGAATTCATGCAATTGGCAGTCAAAAGTATCAAAGGAGGGGTTTAAGCCACTAGAAATGAACCACTTCCCCGTGAAATCTGTTATGTTGAAGTTTTGAACCAGAACAGAAGGATGAGGGACAGGAAATTCTCCAACATCAGATTTCTTAGGTACACACTTCTTTCTTGAGACGGCACACTCATTGAATTCGTCAACAACAGTGTTTTCAAACAGGTCCCCACATTTTATCTGCAAAATTGAGAGGAAATAGAACTCTATAATTCTAGAATTTAACCCTTTGTGTAAAAATGGGTACACTCTGAATATTTCTAGAGAAATCAAACAGAACCAACCTGGCATTCTGTCTCATCAGGCCGATTGTTGCAGGTCTGGAGACAAGCAACATTGGCAGCACAAGAAGGGTTTGCAATGCACTTAGCAAGTTCCAGCCTAAGATGATAAAAGTTCCAAAGATGGACAAAAAGCAATGTCAACAACATAAAAAATGAAAACACGGTTATTCAGATATAAAGAAGCATCTGTTATCAATATCGAAGACAATGTTATAGGAAAAATATGAGAAGAAGCAGAGACAGAGATTAATATCATCAAGATTCACCCTCTCCAAGAGTTTTAAGGTTGATCTATGTGTAATCAAACTGATATTCTCTCAGAGATATGATCAGCAATAATGGAAAATTTTCAATCTTAGCTTTTATTTTCAATAAGAATGCTATGATGGTTTTTTTTTTTTCAGTCCCAGGTCAGTATCCAAAAAATTAATTTGCTGTTTCAGTATCCATTAAGTTCATCCTTAATGCAAACATTCTTAATGCAAACTGAACGAGAGAAGACAAAAGTATATCAGCTAAATTTTTCAGCACATTTGGATAGAAAAGGAAAAGCAGATTATGTTTCAACTGCAGTATTACCGTCAATTACCATGTTTCTATGAACCAAAGATCAAGCTGTACAACACATGCTAATTCCAGACCACACTAACCAATTAGAATGGTGTACCTGCACTCCCTCAATAAGCAGGTACATGTTTTGAGAGCATCAACAGCACCAGCTGATGGAATGACCAAAAACATGCATGCCACTATGCTGGCTACTTTCATGAACTGTAACCGGTTCCATTCATTCAGAGTATTTGATAGAGTTTGCACCAGAAATTCAAAAAACTCTTTTGCCTACAAAATATCAAAGAAAAGTGAAATACAGAACAAGAAGGGAAAAAAACCTGCAAATTAAGAAATCAGGAGTGGATAATCTTGAGGAGCTACCTCAGTTATTCTTGTATTAGTGCTAGACATTGAAGAAACTCTTTCTCTTCTCTCTGAGCGAAGATTTGAACATCTTAAGTCCAGATCATAATAATTTCTATAAGATCTTATCAACTGGGAGTGTCTTGACTTTCTGCCGTTGGACCTAATTTTCACAACAACTATGCCACGAAAACAAACAGCCCTCCTCTTTCGAAACTTTTCTTTAATTGCAATTCCTGATCTGCGACATGGATCGCTGATGCTTTCATTATAGCGCAAACAGATGGAATGTGCAGCAAATGCCATAACTTGTGTTACGAGCTCTAAATGTAACCTGATTATAATTGAGAAATATCAGCGGGTTTCTTTATTTCTCAATCTTTTGTTATAATATAATGACACAAATTCAAGAAATTAATAGCATATGATACATCTTTCAACTTGAACCCAGCTTATCAGAGGTGAACCACAAGGTGTTCTATATGCCTTCCAGTTGCCTAACATTTGCCTACTCTCAGATATACTTAGGACTTGATAGATAACGCATGACCAAAAATCTAAACAAAATCTAGGCATATATATGACCACTAATACTACACAAATATCAAATATAAATCCTGGAATTAAAAGCATAACCAAATGTGAAAATCGCGCCCAACCCATTGCATCATACAACGAAACATAAAAAAGTAGACAACTTCACCGCAATTCATCACCTCAAATTCTCAAATAACTTCTAATTCCAGCAATCCTCCAGTCAAAACCATTAGCAAGTCGCTAACTCCCGTCCTTTTGGAAATGAATTTCATAGACGAGAAACCAAAAACTGGCAAGCATAACATTAACCAACAGGTTGGCTTCCCCTTAAAAAAAAAGGAAAAATAAGAAGAAAAAAAGAGGTTATTTATTGAAAATGAACCCAACCCACTTTTTAGAAGGAACTGAATAGTAAATTAGCAGGGCATGGTCAATTCAGAAACACATTTACACGACAATCAAGTTAGTATTAGTATTAGCCAATTCATGGATTATACTACAATTCAGAACCCAGTAGTGCACACAACCTCAACCTCTAAAGTTAACTGAAAATGAAAGCTTTATTTGTTAAAAGGGCAAACTTTGCAAATCAAGTTTTGACTTTGAACCATTGTAGAGATGTAGAAAGAGAGAGAACCGACCTTGTAGAGCAGGTGAAGAAGGGAGGGAAGCAAAAAAGGGTGCAAATGCAAAAGAAGAAATGGCGGGTTTCATATCAGATTGTGCATTAACAAATGAATGGGTTACATGAAAACCAAATAAGCGAAGCAGAGTGAAAGACAGAGGGGATGAGCTAAAGAGCGCCAATGTAAAGTGAAGTGAAAGTCGGATAAGACTGTTGCTCATCGTGTGGAAACAAGCCCTCTTACGTATTCCACTTCATGAACGTTCCGCTCTGTTCTGTTCCTTATAAACTAAAAATTAACGATATTCTGATAATATTATAAAAATGTTTTAATAAATGTTCTTATGTTTTATTAATTAAGGGGAAACTTTTGTCATGACCCTGGTTAAGGGGTAAACCCCACTCCTTTTAGAAGTAGGATAAAATGACCCTATCGTTGCCTCTCCTTTGTCATGGACGGTCAACATTGAAGTAACTTTAATATTATTTGACAGTTTAGGCAGATTCGAACCTGTACAATTCACATTGTACATTGTCACCCCTGCTATCACACCAGCCCCTTACTTGCATCTAACATCAAGGACAGAGCCCAAAACTTTATCAAGGCGGGCTGAAAAAATTTGCTTTGAGTGATAAATATAAATAATTAATAAAAGTTTTTTTATTGATTTCTGTTTATTCATATTTTAAAAATATTGTTTAATAATTTCATTTTCGATACTATAGGTTATGTCTTTCTCCATATAAACTATCAAACTATCATTGTTTATTAATCCACCGATCATTTATCTGATTTCGTAATCAAATATAGTCTTAACCATATGCGTTGCAAGATCTTCAATCCTTTTCAATCTTGAAAACTCAACACAAGAATGTATGTGCTTGATATAAGTATCAAGTTGAAACTCAAGTATCTATTGCATATATTTTTGTTGGATTAAATTGTGCAAGATGTATTTTTTTTTCCTTATCCATAACAGAAAATGATCCATTTGGACATAAACAAACCGTACAAATAAATAACTCAGTGTTAGTCTCATTAAAATGATTATTCAATAATAAAAAATCTCAAGCATTTTGGCCTCTTTTTGAACTAAATAAAACAATAAAAAAATCTTAGAGTTATTCAAATAGATTTTTAAACCAATAATTCACTAAAAATAGAAATTATAGTAATAATAGAATTTCACCTGCTATGAAAATTTCAAAATCTCCAACTATAACAAATTCAATATCAATTCTGTCATACAGTTTTCAAGAATGATCTTACTTCATTTGAAAATACAAAAGAATTTTCACTTAATTCATAAAATCACAAAAATTTTCAAGATTAAATTAGATTTAAAGATGAAAAAAATATATCAAATTTTATAATTTTCTAAAATCTCTAGATGCCTCAAATAATTTTTGTAAAATTCATCTCCTATATAAAATCTAAAATTCCAAGATTGCAGCTATATCTTCAAAAATTCATAAAAAATAAAATACTCAATATTTTTTAGTGAAATAAATTTTGCATAAGCCCTTGAGCTGTCTGTTTTAAGATATATAAATTTAAGAGTCAAAATCAAAGTAAAATAAATACAGAAATTTTCATAGTCTAGCTGAGGCTGATAGTATACATTAACATAGAATTTTTTCACTACTAATAATTTAACATAGAATTTAAAATTTTGTAATAGCCCCAGCTCGCCCTTAGCTGGCTTGGCCCCTGTCTACTATACACAATTTTTATTTATTTATTATAATATTGATTTAAAAAAAAAAATAGGGTCTCTTACCTTTTTACTTCCATTCTCGCCCCTACCTCCTCCGCAACGCAGAGACTAGAAAATTGAAAAAAAAAAAAAAAACTAATGGAGAGACTTCCTCTCTTAATCTCTTCCTCTATGCTTTCTATCTTTATTTTTTTTTTTCACCTCTTAACTTACCAATTTCAATCTCTTTATTTTTCTTCCTCCACGTGCGGTGAGAATTTGCCCAACCGAAATTGAGGGTAGTGCAGGTGAATAATAATGAACTGGCGGCGGTGGTGGTAAAGCATGCATTAGAGGTGGCGGAGGTGAATGCTCAACTGGGGTGGTGATGGTGAAGCATAAACTATAGGTGGTGGAGGTGAATGGTGAACTGGAGGCAGTGGAGGTGAGTGTTGAGCTGCTGGTGGTGGTGGTTTTGTTCTTCTGCTGTTGGTGATGGTGCTGCTTGTCTTGCGATGGTGGTTGATTTTTTATGAAATTTTGGCTTTTATTAGGGGGTTTTGTTCTTCTATTGTTGGTGGTGACGCTGCTTGTCTTGTGGTGGTGGTTGATTTTTCACCAAAATTATTGGCTTTGATTGGGTGCTTGTCTCTCTGAAACCAAGAGAGAGCGAAAGCTGCGGTTTAGTCGGGGTGGGCAGTACTGTTGGGTAATATGGTTGGACTGTTTATGTAAAATTTCAAATCTGGAGTGTTAATATGAAATTCTTAATTTGAATATATTCAAATTCCTTTAATTAAAATAAAATTTATGGAATGATTTTATGTATTAGTACATAATTACTTATTTATCCTTCAGTAGTTGCCGAAGTTAACCGAAATAATTTAACAATAAAATTATTTTTGTTGTGAAGTGACTAATGGATTACTATCAAATGAAGTATATGAGGAGTCCATCATTTAATTGATTTATAATGAATGTTAGAATTTGAATAGTTTTCTTCTAGGCAACGTTTAATTAGTTATTAAGTGGGTGAGTCATGAGTGGTATATGAAGTGACATTAGGTGGTTACTTATGTGATTATAAATAGAATCCCCCTACCCTTGTGTAAGAGTAGTGAAGAAATCAAAAGGGAATAATTTTCTCTCTTACCCATTTGCTTCTTGAGTTACTCATTTTTGCTCATTTCATTAAGAGAAATATATTTCATTATTCTTGCTGGCCCTTACCTCACTCCATATTACATACCTCTAATTGATACTCATTTCATTCCCTTTTAATTTCTGTAAACCCGCAACACATATATATAATACGTTATCAGCACGAAATATTTTTCAGAGGTATATTGTTTATCTTACTGTCTTCTTTTTATTGTTATTCAATTAATTTTATTTTTAATTTATTTTTGTCAATTTAAATATATGCTAACTACCTTATGAGTATGCTCTGTGGTTGCCATTATATTGAATCTTTCACATCAGAAAATAAGGCTAGTTTATGAAATTAAAAATCATCTCATTATCTGTATTATATTCATATTCTTGTTGTATTACTTGCATTATTATATACATCTCGAATTTATTTATTTAAGCCGTGACTTTAAGTCTTCTGACAATTAATTTACATTACTTATTTCTAATATTGTGTTATTATTTAAACTGTCAATATTAATTCAGCTTAGAACCTGAAGTTCTGATTCCTAATGATTAAATTTGTTTATTTTATTAGATAATAGCAAATTTCGAAAGATTGATGTTTGAGCTATTATTGCATAATGGAGACAATTATTCAGATTGGGTTGATGATGTTGTACTTCACTTGAATTCCATGGGCATCGGACACACCATAACAAATGGAAACACTGCATCCCTGCAGGATCAGTCTAAGGCCATGATATTATTGCGTCATCATTTAAATAAAGGCCTGAAATCCGAATATACAACTATAACTGATCCATTAGCTCTTTGGAACAATTTAAAAGAAAGGTTTGATCAGCAAAGAACAATAATATTGCCAAGGGTCCGATTCCAATGGCAGAATTTGAGACTTCAGGATTTCAAAACGATAAGCGAATATAACTCAGCCATGTTCAGAGTTGTATCTCAATTGAGGTACTGTGGACAAACTGTTACTGAAGAGGAGATGTTAGAGAAAACACTATCTATATTTCATCCCTCCAACATGATCCTGATGCAACAATATCGTGAGCGCAAATTTAAGAAATACACTGAGTTGATATCATGTCTTTTGGTTGCTGAGCAAAACAATGAAATTCTATTGAAAAATCATCAATTACGTCCTACTGTATCTACAACATTCCCTGAAGTAAAAGCTATGTCATTTAATAAACGTGGTGGCAAAAGTGGTCGTGGTTTTGACAGAAAAATTTTCCAACCGAGAGGTGGTCATTTCAAGAAATATAAACCGAATCACCAGAAGTGGAACAAAAATGACTCAACATATGACAAAGAAAAAAGTCATTAACCTAAACCACAAAAGAGCAATAAAAGTGCTTGCTATAGATGTGGCGCGAAGGGCCATTGGTCACGTACTTGTCGAACACCAAAGCATGTAGTGAATTTGTATCAGGCCTCCATAAAGAATAAAGGAAAAAATGTTGAGACAAACTACATCGATGACCCAGTAGGTCACACTAATTTTGATATCTCGGATTTCTTTTCTAGTTCAGATGAAGCTATTGGCCAGATAATGATTAATGAAAATGCCCCAGACAACTGAAGAACTGTTATTTTTCGTTTTTTGTTATATTTCGCAATGATGTCCTATTTTAATATATTTTGCTTTGATGTATCTTTTAATGTATTTTTGTTATAAACACTTTTGTTTAGCATAAAATCATATATAATGTAAACTTTTATAATGAAAGGGAATGGACATCAAGACTTTATCTTTACCTAAAAGTGATGAAAATCTATGCCTAGTTGATAGTGCAACCACACATACGATTCTTAAAGATAAAAAATATTTCCTAAATTTAACCTTTCTGGAAGTAAAGGTTAACACTATATCAGGGTCTGTAAACTTGATTGAGGGCTCCAGAAGAACCACAATAATGTTGACAAATGGTACTAAGTTGAATATTAATAATGCCTTATATTCAAGCAAATCAAGAAAAAATTTGCTCAGTTTCAAAGACATAAGACATAATGGATATCATATTGAGACATCTTGTGAAAATAATATTGAATTCCTTTGTATTACCTCAAATGTCTCAGGACAGAAGTTAATATTAGAGAAGCTTGAAGCTTTCTCTTCTGGATTATATTATACATATATAAGGTCCATTGAAACATACGCAGTTATGAAACAAAAGATTAATGATCCTAAGACTTTTATGTTATGGCATGACCGTCTTGGTCACCCATGCTCATCAATGATGCGTAGAATTATTGAGAATACAAATGGACACCCACTAAAGAATCAGAAAATCCTTCTATCAAATCAAACTACTTGTACCGCTTGCTCACAAGGAAAATTGATTGTTAGACCATCTCTCTCTAAGATTGGTCAAGAATCCCCATCATTTTTACAAAGAATCCAAGGGGATATATGTGGACCTATTCATCCACCGAGTGGACCTTTTCGTTATTTTATGGTCCTAATTGATGCTTCTGTACGGTGGTCTCATGTATGTTTGTTATCAACTAGAACTATTGCATTTGCAAAACTACTTGCTTAAATTATAAAATTACGGACACATTTTCCAGATTATCTTATTAGGTCCATACGTTTGGATAATGCTGGTGAGTTTACATCAAAAGTTTTTGATGATTATTATATGTCTGTTGGAATTGATATTGAGTATCCTGTCCCATATGTCCATACCCAAAATGGTTTAGCAGAATCACTTGTAAAGCGACTGCAGATAATTGCACGAACTTTATTGTTGAGAACACAGTTGCCAACCTCTGCCTGGGGCCATGCTATTTTACATGCTGCATCATTGATCAGATTAAGGCCCACTGCTTATCATGAATATTCACCAATACAACTTGTGCTTGGCCAACAACCCAATATATCCCATCTAAGAGCTTTCGGTTGTGCCGTAAAAGTCCCCATTGCTCCCCCGCAGCGGACAAAAATGGGACCTCAACGTCGATTGGGGATTTATGCAGGTTACAATTCTCCATCCATTATCAGATATTTGGAACCCATGACGGGTGATATTTTTACTGCATGATTTGCAGATTGTCATTTTGATGAGATAGTTTTCCTACTTTTAGGAAAAAAAAATGCCTTCCGAAGTTGGGCATGTGCCTTCTGAAAGAAATCCAGAACTTTCTTGGAATGTGGAAACATTGTCTCATCTTGATCCTCGCATATCTCAATGTGAAAATGAAGTGCAAAGGATGATACATCTTCAGACTATCACTAATCAGATGCCGGATGCATTTACTGATGCAGCCAAGATAACAAAGTCACATATACATGCTGCTAAAACTCCGACTCGAATTGAGATTCATGTTGAGCAAACCCCTCAAGCAACAATGAATAATCAAATTATTGCACGCTAGAAGCGTGACAGACCCCTTGGATCAAAAGATACTATCCCTCGAAAAAGAAAATTGATTAATAACGGTCCTGATATAAACAAAGATCGAGCTAAAGAATCTACATTCTCTTATTTGTCTCCTGAAACGACAAATGTTCCTAAGGAGACACCTACCGCTGAAGAGGCACAAGTTGTTAATGAAATGCATGTCCCTGAAGCGACAGCTGAATTTAAAAATGAGGAAATTTCTATTAATTATGCTTATACTAGAGAAATGTGGAAACGTGATGAAATTGTCATTGACGATGTATTTTCATTTGCAGTGGCCACTAATATTATGAATGATGATTTTGAACCACAAACAGTGGATGAATGTAGACAAAGGCATGACTGGCCTAAATGGAAAGAAGCAATTCAAGCAGAATTATCTTCTTTGGCCAAACGTGAAGTCTTTGGACCTGTAGTCCAAACATCTAAAGATGTCAAACCCGTTAGATATAAATGGGTATTTACTAAAAAACGAAATGAGAATAATGAGATTGCCAGATATAAAGCCCGGCTAGTAGCTCAAGGTTTTTCTCAGAGACTGGGTATTGATTTTGATGAAACTTATGCTCCAGTAATGGATGTTATCACTTTTAGATACTTGATCAATTTGACAGTCTCGGAAAAACTTCAGATGCGCCTTATGGATGTGGTAACTGCTTACTTGTATGGTCGATTAGATTCTGATATATATATATGAAACTCCCTGAAGGATTTAAATTGTTTGAAGCTATTAAAACACAACCAAGGAGTGTGTATTCACTCAAGTTGCAGAGATCCTTATACGGATTGAAACAATCAGGGAGAATGTGGTATAATCACCTTAGTGAATACTTAATTAAAGAAGGATACATTAATGATCCCATATGTCCTTGTGTGTTTATAAGGAAATTAGAATCTGGTTTTGCTATTATAGCAGTATATGTCGATGACATGAATTTAATTGGAACCCCTGAAGAAATCCAAAATGCCGCTGAATATTTGAAGAGAGAATTTGAAATGAAAGATTTGGAAAAAACGAAATATTTTCTCAGCCTGCAGATCGAGTATAACCCTGACGGCATACTTGTTTATCAATCAGCATATACAGAAAACTTTTGAAACGATTCAACATGGATAAGGCTCATCCATTGAATACCCCAATGGTTGTCAGATCTCTTGATCCTAAAAAGGATCCATTCCGTCCTTAAGAGGATGATGAACAGTTACTTGGTCCTGAAGTACCATATTTGAACGCTATAGGTGCATTAATGTATTTGGGGCAATGTACTAGACCTGATATTGCGTTTGCAGTTAATTTGTTAGCAAGGTTTAGTTCCGCACCCACCAAATGGCATTGGAACGGGATCAAACATATTTTTCGTTATCTTCAGGGAACTATTGATCTGGGATTATTTTTTCCATATGAGCCTTTTGAAAATCCTGGCTTGGTTGGATATGTTGATGCCGGTTATTTATCTGATCCTCATAAAGCTCGATCACAAACTGGATATGTTTTCACTTATAATGGGACCGCAATTTCATGGCGATCTACTAAATAGAGTTTGGTTGCTACTTCTTCTAACCACTCTGAAATAGTTGCATTGCATGAGGCCAGCCGAGAGTGTATATGGTTACGTTCTATTATTCAACACATCCAGAATTCGTGCAAATTATCTCCTACTATAAATCCTCCCACAATCATATATGAAGATAATGCAGCCTGTATTGCTCAAATCCGAGGAGGATATATCAAAGGAGATAAAACAAAGCACATTTCGTCGAACTTCTTCTACATGCATGAACTTCAAGAAAGTCAAAAGATCGATGTGAAGCAGATACGTTCGAATGACAATCTTGCAGATCTGTTTACTAAAACTTTACCGACATCAACATTTGAGAAGCTGGTATATAAAATCGGTATGCGGCGGCCCAACAAGAAATCAATTTGATAAGAGATCTTCTGCTATGGTCAGGGGGAGCGTTGTGGACACATGTGTACTGTACTCTTTTTTCCTTCGATCGGGTTTTGTCCCACTGGGTTTTCCCGACAAGGTTTTTAATGAGGCAGTAAAACACGTCCAACACCACTTCATAATTTATTGTATAATTGTGTTTCTTTACTTTGGTTTTTATCCCACCGGGTTTTTCCTTAGTAAAGTCAAATACAATTATTTTAAGTGGTGGAATCCAAGGGGAAGTGTTGTAAAGTGTCTAATGGATTACCACCACATGAAGTATATGAGGAGTCCATCATTTAATTGATTTATAATGAATATTGGAATTTGAATAGTTTTCTTCTAGGCAATGTTTAATTGGTTATTAAGTGGGTGAGTTATGAGTGGTATATGAAGTGACATTAGGTGGTTACTTATGTGATTATAAATAGAACCCCTCCACCCTTGTGTAAGAGTAGTGAAGAAATCAAAAGAGAATAATTTTCTCTCTTGCCCATTTGCTTCTTGAGTGAGTCATTTTTGCTAGTTTTCACCTATTTTTTAAGGGAAAAATTTTCTCCCAACTTCTTGGCCGGAGTTACTGTTCACTCCGGTCGATAGGTGAGTTAGCCTTTGGAATTTATGTGTGTTATAGATCGGAATATCTTGAACAAACTTTTCTTCTTGACCATCTTCGATTTTCGACCGGAAAGCGTTCAAAAACTCGGTAAACAGTTATCGGATTTACTATTTATCCGCCGTCGACCAGCATGTGAATAGTCACAGCCACTACCATCGTATTGGCCTTGTCTCGATCTTCAATTTTACCTTCAGCATCACCTCCTAATTCGGCCTGCAACCCATCTGTCCACGGCAGCAAAGTTTCGACATTTCACTATTTACCACCGCCGTTCACCGGAAATCAGCGAGTGGCATCTCACCTCCACCACCATCTTGTAGATCGAACAACACTGATCAATTTTTCCTTCTAAACCATCATCAGATTCAGACTACGACTACCTTAAAACACCATTTCTTCAATTCGGATGTCACTATTCACGACGGCCGTTACTATTCATCCGGCGGTTACCGTTCATCAAGTTTCAGATTGCTCCTCGGGTTATTCCACGTAAGTTTGCTTCTTGGCTCCTCCCCTGATTTCTTGTGGATTACCGATTATAAAGCGGTGACGACGACTTCGCAAGCCGCCCTGTTTCGGTGCCTGGTTTGCTTTCGTTTTCCATCTCTTTTTTGAGCTTTTTATTGCATTTGATTTGTGATTTAATGGATCCACCCAAGTCAATTGCTGACTCTTGGGCTGACAAAATCAAGATCACTGACTCGGGTACCCGATGCAGACTATTTTCGGTTTCCCCTAAGAAATTGGGAACTGTCCTTGAGATCCCGGATGAAATCATTGACGAGAATGTGGCCCAATGGAGTAAATGTCTCTTTGGCTTCTTTTCAGGATTTTTGATGCCCTTTCATGCTGCACGCTCTATGGCCATGCGTGCTTGGAACGCTAGCAGTTTACAGGACGTGCGTTCCACAATTAATGGATATCTCGTCTTCCATTTCGAACTGAGGATGAGGTTCATGCAATCATTGATTGCGGTCCTTGGTTGTTTGGAGGTAAATATATTTATTTAGAACTATGGCAACCGTATTTGAATCTTAATCTTTTTGATACTGAATTGTACCCAATTTGGGTCCGTTTGCATGGCCTGCCATTTTCTTTATGGACAACAAAAGGCCTTGCCATGGTTTCAAGCATGGTTGGAGAACCTATCTCTTGTGACAAGATGACTTCTGATCTTTCCAGATTGGAGTATGCGAGGGTATATGTTTGGCTGAATACAGAATACCCTCCAGTAAAGAACTTCGAGATCAAATGTAAGCTCTCTTCCGAGCCTATCCAAATCCGAGTTGAGTATGAGTGGCTTCCAAAGTATTGCCTCGAATGTTGCTCCTTTGGTCATTGATGTTCGGATCCAGCAAACACTTTAGGTAAGGATAAGAAAGAGGCAAATACCTCTATTAACCCTTCTTTGAATAAGGGTAATAAGAAAGAGGCAAATACCTCTGTTAGCGCCCCTTTGTATAAGGGTAAGAAAGTGGCCAAGGTAACTGAGAATTTGAAAGTTGTTACTCCTCCAACAAATTTTGTAATGCATGATGTGCCCTTTAAGGCTGCTACAATTTTGAGTACAGAGTCAGTCTCAGATTCTGACTCTTTTTCTCCATTTGCGACTAACCAAGGTAGGCTTCCAGGTTCTATCCAGTATTCTACAAATCGTGAGGCATCTGTTTCGTCAGGGCGGATAAATACAGGGCAACCTCTTGTGTCTTCTCCCTCTCGTTTTGAGCCTTTAAATAGGCTAAGTGATGAGGATCAACATGATAGGATTGATCACATTCATTCAGACACCCCGAGTACTCTAGTAAAGAAAGGTAAGAAGAAGAAGAACAAGTAGGGTTAAGGCTCTACTTAATCATACTTGTTTTTTTCTATTTCTTTATGTTTGCACCATTGTGATCATTTTTATTTGTTTTCCTTTTATGGTCATTAGAAATCTTGCTTTGCTCAGGCCGCCTGTGGCCTTTATTTCATGTTGTTAAGGCCGTTTGAGGTCTTTACTTTGTTTTTGCCGCTTGTGGCCTTTATTTTTTATCTTGGACTTTATGTTGGACTTTACATCCTAGTTGTAATTCTTGGGGTATACCCCTCGGATTTTTGTACATTATAATTTTTTGGATCTATATTACTAAGTAACTTTTTAAAAAAAAAAGACTCATTTTTACTCATTTCATTAAGAGAAATATATTTCATTATTCTTGCTGGCCCTTACCTCACTCCATATTACATACCTCTAATTGATACTCATTTCACTCCCTTTTAATTCTTGTAAACCCACAACATATATATATAATAATTTTATCTATTTTTCAAAGATGGGAGATAAAACATGCTTGGCCTCCCATCGGAGTTATGGATAAAATTTTTTTAATTAAAATACCTTTATTTTTTCTATTTGATTTATCTTATTTTTTTAATAATTAATTTTTCTTGCAAGTTAAAGAAATGGTTTGTGCCAGCTGAAAGTAATAAAAAAAAAGCATGCTAAAGCAGATTTGACTTCAATCATTCAAATATTTTATTTAATGATTTAAAAATATAGGAATTACTGACTCTGAAGACTATAGAGTATATATAGCCTAAAATTTAACTGTTAAAATTTTCCGATTACTGGGTACCCCCACCAATTAACAATGTTTTGCAACATGATGTCCTTCCTCAATCGAATTTTAGGCGTCATAGAACTTAAAAAGAATCACCGCGTCAGCCTGTACAGAATATTAAAAGAAATTAACTAGATTCGTTTAGGGTGATATGCTTCTTCCTAAGTAAATTCTTATATTTAATGAAAATTTAAAATTTTTTTTTTACCCTTTTGCCATATGCCAATTAAAAATGATATTGACTTTTAAATTATTTTTGTTTAGCTTTACATCTAATTGGGCTTCCATATTATAATGTAAGACCCAGTTAGATTGGGTTTAGGGTATTCTTGTCATACATAAATAAGAAAATTTGATCTAAAGTTAATTCTACTCTCTTTATACAGTAGTCATTGCCACTATTATATATTGAATACTACTACGTACACCAAATATCTCTCTCTATCTTAGATCTAATTTATAGAGGCATTTGTGGTGTGGATTATTGTGGTTGTTCTATAATACCCGTACATCGTGAGCGTTATTCAATTTACAGTACTGTGAGACTTCTTGTAGCAGGTTCTGACCGATAATTTCTAATAAATTGATCCATCATCCTGAGTCTTCGTTTTTGACATCCAAATTTCTACAATTTTAATCGTTAAAATATAATTGGGTTCAGGGGCGAATTTAGAAATTTCCTCTTCTGCGGGCTAACTTAAAATGTGAACATCAAAACCACGTCGTTTTAACTCTTTCAAACCTGAATTCTTAATTCTTAATATTTATAACCAAAATGGTGGTCTTTATATTTTTGTACATAACATAACTACCTGATGTAATGAAAGCGCTATAATTTTTTTCAATTTTTCAATCAAATTATATCGAAAAATAACATTTTAAAAATATAAATTTTTAAGAGCAAGAGATTACCATATTATTGCATTAAATTATAATTAATATAGATATTTTCTTTATTGTCATAGAAAATATTAAAGTTCATTAAACATTTTTTAGGATTCAATTAAAAAATGAGAAATTTTTTAATATACAGATGCATATGCATATACATATACATACATACATGTGTGTGGGTGTTTCTATATATATATATATATATATATATATATATATATATATATATATATATATAGTATATTAAATTTAATGACTTCAATATCTCTGACAGTAAGATCAATGAATTAAAAACGTTATCGGTTCAATAGACAAGAACAATGTTTTGGGTGTTTTCTTTAGTCACAATTGACTAGCAAGCCATACTCAAGACAGGCTTCAATAAGTAGAAACAAAAGTACTCGATTCACAAAGTCACAAAATCTATCATATAAAGATAATAATACTTCATTTCTTTTATTTGACCTATTAAATTTTGGAAGTCAAATAAATTATTGATTAAAAAATAAAAATTTTTATATGGTAAAATTATTATAAGAGATTAATGAAGAAATATTCATTAGATTTTTATAAATGAAAATATAAAAAGATATTATAATGAAAATTCCTTTGAATAATAAAATTTTCAAAAAAAAAATTAGTAGATATTAATTTATTTTTAAAAGATGGTATAATCTAATTAAGTTTTATTTGTTAATTTATAAAATATAGTATATTTTATCAAAAATATTACTCTATAAAATTTTATATCATTCTTTTTAATTTTTTAATTCATTAGTTATTAGAGTTTTATTACTTTTATTAGTCAAATAGGGTAAATGAGGGCATAGGTATTAGGGTCTTTATAAATTTTAGCATTGAGGGTATTTTTTGTTACTCACTAAAAGTTTAAAATGAGTTCTTATGTTCAATAATTTCACGTATACAATTACCAACTTCTATAACCTCACTCAGCAAAAAGTTATTAGATATATGAGTCTGATTCATTTATTAAAATTATTCAATTTATTTTTCATTTTCACCTATCTAATGAATTTGTGCCATATTAAGTTATTTTAATTGTATGATAAAACTTAGTTATATATGTTGTATTACTATTTGTTATTTTTTCCAAAAACTTAATACACCAAATGTAATTTCCTCTTTACATATCATTATATATGATCATTTCATTGCAGCTTTTTTTTTTTGGAGAAAAGAAAGACTTACATGCATGGCATAAACTCACTAGGTCATATTGTTGATTTAGTGAGTCTATCCAACTAGATTTTAACGTATTATAATGCAAAGTTAAGAAAATAGAACGTGTGGATTGAGAAAAATTGGGGAGGTTAAAAATATAGAACAAAGTAGATAGAAAAAAAATTAGGAAATTAAGATAAGTTAACATTTATAATTGAAAAACAATATAAAAATAAAACACTTACTCATCATATAACATAATATAACTGAGGGTTAATATCATAGACCTTCCCTACCTTGTGATATTATTTCATTAGTAAATACCTTTTACATTCTTTTCATAAATTTAGTCATTATGTATTTTAAAATACATCATAGACACCCCTTCTGTTAAATCAACTATTAGATGACATCATCTTTTCATTCAAATAAGTTACAATTACTTAAATATCCTTCAAATAATTCCTAAATTAAAATATTTTAATTAAAAATAAAAAATTTCAAAGCACCCCTAAAACAAATTAAACATCCTACACCACCCCTTAAAAAATCCTCCAATGCTACCCCTAAAAAAATTTCGCCAATTTCATCCCTGTGTCACCACCGTCGCAGCTGTTGGGGATGCAATGCAAACTCAGAACAGAATTTGAGAGAAAAATGACTTGTATTAACAGAGAAAATCAATATACAAGAATTATACAAAAACTCCCCTAAACAATTTCCTGGAGCTCAACCTGGCTCTCTAACACTCAGAACTCTCTTGGTTCTAATTCCTGAACTCTCTCTGGAGTTTCTCTAATGCATAAACAAGGCAGAATTCGTCCCATATTTATAGGGAAATTCTGTACAAAATTTCAAATCAATTTGGCCACTTCCTTTGACTTTCAAAATGGGAGGTGCCTAACTAATTTGACTAACAATTTAATCACATGGGAGGGATTCTGGAAGGCTCATGCTGTCATGCATGAGCTCATCAATTCTCCCCCTCCATCCCATGTGAAAGGGAGTAACAACAAAAGTAATTAGACTGCTTCTAGTCCAACTATGTCTCTGCATAGTTCTAACTTGTCTCTGGCTCCCCCTTCATCAGTAAGCAGTGCATATTTTGATTCCGGATATTTCCTCGACGGAATCTTACCTCGCTCAGATCGTTTTGGCTGAGGTTCTTCATATCCAAGAGGTACAACAACTTCTACAGATGATTGTGGCTCCCCCTGTTTTCCTCCTCTTGATCTGCTTCCGAAACTTTTTCTGGTTCCTTTGAAGCTCAACCTGGCTCTTTCTATCTATCTTTACATGAGTCCTGTAAAGATTGTCACATAGTTTACCTCGAGCAACTACCATGACCCCTTTCAACATCTTCCATGTACCGTTGGTGAAGCAGCTCTCATAATCTTGCTGATCAAAGGCTTTTATCGAGAGCAAGTTGAGTCGAAGATCTGGCACATGACGAATGTCCTTCAAAGTTATTTTGCATCCGACGTTCGTTTGGAATTGAACATCACCAATTCCCATGATTTTGGCGGTGCTGTTGTTACCCATCTTCACTATCCCAAAGTCTCTTGCTTTGTACGTGGTGAAGATTTCTCTGCAAGGAGTGACATGGCAGGAAGCTGCTGTGTCAATTACCCATTCTACTCCTTGGTCTGCTGTGTGGAGGCATGTCTCTTCTGCACAAATGGTCACATCCTCTATAAATATGACTCGTGGCTCTTCGCTGCTTTGTGCTTGTGAACTCTCCTGGTTCTGCTTCTGTAGACTGCGACAATTTCTCTTCATATGACCCTCTTTGCCACAGTGATAGCATTTGTATGTGGGTCTCCGCCCATCTGATGACTTGCCCCTTGATCTGCCTCTGCTTTTGCTTCTACCTCTTCTCCAGTCTTCACCTCGAGACTGTCTTCCTCGATTCTCCATGATGTAGGCTTCATCTTGATTGGCGCCTGCATCTTTTCTTCTCGCCTCCTCGTTCATCAAGGCATCCTTAACCATTGATAGGGTAAGTTTGCCTCCGGGTGCTGAATTACTGATGGAGACTACTAACGTCTCCCATGAATCTGGAAGGGAACTGATAAGTAGAAGGGCTTGTTCTTCATCTCCAAGCTGTAACTCGACTGCTGTCAACATATTCACCAAGTTCTGGAACTCACTTGTATGTTCTGCTACAGGAGTTCCGCTTCGCAACTTCAAGTTCACAAGCCGTCTCATCAGGATGGCTTTGTTCCGTGCTGACTTGGCTTGATACATACTCTCTAATTTTTTCCATAGAGTATATGCATCTGTTTCTTTGGCTATATGGTGGAAGACGCTATGATCGATCCATTATCTGATTTGACCGATGCTTTTTCTGTTAATTTTCTTCCACTCTGCCTCTTTTTCTGTCTCAGGTCTCTGCCCTTCAAATTCTATAGGGTCATATAGATCCTTACAACTAAGGAGATCCTCCATCCTGGGCCTCCATAGTGTGTAATTTGTAGCAGTCAATTTAATCATGGCTCCGGATGATTCTTCCATTTTAGAATAATTAATTCACTAAAATGGAAATTGAATTTCAAAAATCCGAGCCCACTGTTACGTCCGGAACGGTCAAATTAAGTGGAATAGCCTCTTCTGGGGCTCAAAAATTCTTTTTATACAATAAATACTAAGCTTGGAAACTTTAAGGGCTAAACTGAAATTTCTTAAGGGCTAAACTGAAATTTCAGAAACTAAAAGGGGCGTCATCATCAGAACTACAGGGGCCAAACTGATATTTTCTAAGGACTGAAATGTAAATTTCATAAACTCAGGGGGTCCACATATAATTACCCGAAAATACAGGGGCCACAAAAAATTTGCCAACGATTTGTTGATGTGGCAGATGGGGTCCACTCTGATGACGTGGCTGATGACGTGGCGACACGTGTCAGGTGACGTGGCACGATGACGTGGCCTTGCTGACATGGCGATCTGCTGACGTGGTCTGCTGACGTGGCGAAAAGTGTGCTGACGTGTGCTGACGTGGCGTGATGACGTGGTCGTCTTCAACCTTCGGATGGCGCGTGCGGCGCGTGCAGCGAGTGAGGACCACTCGCAGTTCAGGCAGACGACGCGTGCGGCGCGTGCGGCTTCTCTGGTGATCGTCTCGGTAGCCGGAAAATTACAGAATGATCAGGACGACGTCAGGAACACACTGGACACTTCAAATTTGAAATTCGATCACTTTCCGAAAAATCGAAATTTTCCAGAAACAGGGGACGAATTTTCTCTGAATTTTTCCTCTCTGTTCTGACGTTCCAGGAGCTCAACGAGGCTCTGATACCACTTGTTGGGGATGCAATGCAAACTCAGAACAGAATTTGAGAGAAAAATGACTTGTATTAACAGAGAAAATCAATATACAAGAATTATACAAAAACTCCCCTAAACAATTTCCTGGAGCTCAACCTGGCTCTCTAACACTCAGAACTCTCTTGGTTCTAATTCCTGAACTCTCTCTGGAGTTTCTCTAATGCATAAACAAGGCAGAATTCGTCCCATATTTATAGGAAAATTCTGCACACAATTTCAAATCAATTTGGCCACTTCCTTTGACTTTCAAAATAGGAGGTGCCTAACTAATTTGACTAACAATTTAATCATATGGGAGGGATTCTGGAAGGTTCATGCTGTCATGTATGAGCTCATCAGCAGCCCATCCTTTACTGTCGCTGATTTCCTTTTTCTTCCTTCGTTAATCACCAACAACAAACATAGCCAAAATTGATTGCAAAGAACCATTTAAAAAAAATACAAAATAACTCAGCCAAATGGATTTGAAATCCAACAAACAAAATCAAAATCATTTAAACAAAAAACAACCAACAAAAATGTAGGGAATCGCAAGGAGATACAACACTTTAATAGAGGATGAGAGAGAAAGGTGGAATAGGAGGATGGAGAAATCGGGTTTGGGTGGAGGTTTGATTCGAGTGGGTGAAGTAATGGAGAGGTGAAGAAGATTTAATTGGGTCGCTATTGAATTGGAGAAGGGAAACTTGGTGGAGGAAACAGGAAAAAATGGAGGGCAGCGGAAAAATGGAGGGAAGCTTGGTGGAGGAGATGGCAAAATCATGGAGGAGGGAGAGTGGTTCACGGCTTCGTCAGGGAAGGAGGAGAATGAGAAAGAGGCGTGAAGGAGGAAGGTGTGAAGGAAAAGGTGGTTTGTGTGGTATAAGCACAAGAAGATGTTGCGCTTTAATATTTGTTTAGTTCACTCACTGTTCAAAAATTCCTTTGGCCTCGGGGTTAAGTGTACGTTGGAGGTCAGGTCCCGAGTTCGAATCACAATCTTACACTTTCGCATTCCCTTAATTTTAGAAGACTTGAAATTGAAAGGCTAAAATGATAATTATGACCGTGGAATTCAACTTAAAGTTAACAGAAGGGTCTGTGGGATTAAATTTTGTGACATTAACCCATATTGACTAATTATATGTGTTAACCTAAGTGTTTCCCTCCTTCTTCTAAAGAAAGAATTATAAGGCGCACGAATACAACATTCAGAATTAGTCTTCAAAGTTTTCGAGTCTTTTTCCATGTAAAATCTTTTAGTGGAGCAATATGACTTTGCCTTTAAGAATATTTAAAGTTTGACTTATTATTATGCAATCAATTTAAAACAATTGAAATGTACAGTTCTACAAAATATCAACAATTGCAAAGGTTATTTGAATATATACAACTTGAAGAGTATAAAGCATGCACGTCAATTATGTGGGCTGATTGATTGAACGTTCAACAAAACTTTGCACAGACTGAAAAGTTCTATTTCATTTCTATCTGTCTTAGCCAGATTTCATATCTTTTGTTTGGTTTGGCTACAGTTACTTTATTTATTTATTTTTCTTGTCTACTTGAAAATATTTCATTTTACAGCACCTTTTATTTCTGACCTAAATGATCAACTCACTGCTTTTAAAACTCTCATAAATGGAATACTTACAGGAAATAGCAAGACGATTCGACGGACCCAGGCACTGAGGCGGTTATGCCACGGGCCTACAGCCCAGCTGAATGTTTTGAAAAATCATAAATATTTTTATGCAGAATAAATTTTGGAAGATATTGTTAAATTAAAGCTAATGTAATTTATTAAAAAAAAAGATTAATTACCCTGGCTCAAATTTATAATAACATAAGTTTTCATGAAAAATAGAAAGTATCATAAATTTTCTAATAAAGACAAATCTATAAGACAGTTACGCAATCTTAATTTTCTATTCTCACTCAATCAGGCAAGAAAAAATTTCATGCCTCACACCTTTCAATCAATTCCCAAATGGCATTAGAAACGAAAGAAGCATACAAAATCATACAAAATATAGATAGTTTTTGAGTGGGGTTGTGTGTATTTAAGGGTGATAATTGTCTGAAGAGAAGGCAGAAGTTGACGTGAACGAGAGGGTTAGTGAAGGAATTACCGCAAGCAAGCTGGACGATATAGCAATCTCATCTCAGAATGGGTGGGTTCTGAGTTGACGGAAGGACTACAAGGACGGAAAGTAGAGTGCACTGCATGTTTTGCTAGCCTATCAATTAGTCTGAAGGAAAAGAACAACTGTCACCCTTTTTGGATTTGGAGGGAAGAAGGCTTATTTAAAAAAGAAATAAATTAATAAGTAAATTGAAAACCTTTCATAATTTTTAAAAGAATTATCCTGGATTGATATATTGTATACAACCTCACACGAGACAGTGGCTTTATTTGATAATTATTTATACATCATTAATTATTATTAACCTAATTAAATGGCTATTAATTAGTTACGTAGTAATTTTAAGCCACTTGCAGCTAGTATTAAAAACATATATAATATACACAAATCCATATGAAAAGCTGCGTTTAGATCGCCCTAGATTGTAATAATAAAGAATTTTAACTATAAAGATATTCCTCCCAGGATAAACACATGCATTTAAAATCTCTCTTGATTAAGCCCTAGAAGTTTCATATTCATGAAGCAGTAGAAATGAAAGAAACAAAGGAAATATTTTAGGGAGATGCTTTTGAAAGTCAAAGGAAACATATATTACCTTTATCGCTGTCCATCCATCACAATTATGGTGACATTATTTATTGAATGATTCTCGGCGCTGCTCTTGGTTGAATTGACCTCAGCAAAACTTCTTCGATAGAAAAATGCAGGTTGTTTTGGCATGCATTGGCAATTGTATACCTTTATTTGTTAACATGGAAAGAACAACTGACATGGTGGACATGTCAAATGGATTGTTTTCTACGCACAACAAGGCCACATTAATGCACCCCAAAACTTGGGATCCGGAGTTTGAATAAGTATTTAATATGTTGGATACACTAGTTCTAGTGCTTCTGCACCTTCTTTCCAAAAATGCAATGCCTAAAAGAACAACCATCTATTTTAACATGAAATCAAATATACACAAACATTGGTTGTAATATACAAACTCAGATAAATTACGTCACACATTACAAACTTAAACGTCCAACGAGATTAAGTTGTCTGTCCGGATCAAAAAAGAAGTTCTTCTTCCTACCACTCACAATTTCCAACACTAGAACACCAAAACTGAAAACATTTGATTTCTCTGAGAAGTGCCCTCCATACCATATTCAGGAGATATATAACCGCTAGATTCATGCAAAAGGTACAATAATTCAGTTTGTAAAAAAATGAATAAATCAAAGGAGCAGTAAAACTTTGCATTTTGTTGTTCACGTACTTTGTGCCGACAATTCTGTCTGTAATTACTTCTAATTGAGTTTGAAAATTCTTACCAAACCAAAATCAGGTATCTTGGGGTTCATGTTTTGGTCAAGTAATATATTACTAGCTTTGATGTTCTATAAATTATTCTTAATCTTGAGTACTTGTGGAGGTAAAGTAGTCCCTGAGCTATTACTTCAATGATACTGGAGGATTTGTTCCAATCTAGCAGCTCCCTTTTTTTTTTGTTTCTGATCTATTTGTGGAAAAACAAATGGCTAGAAATCGTAAGAAACTGGATGAGTAAAGAATTATAAATTTATAGAAGTCCTTACCAAAAATAAATGAGTCTAAGCTTTTATTTGGCATGTTCTTATAGATCAATTACATTTTCTCCTTCTTCCCCATGAACACAGAAGCCTAGAAGCCGCACAAGATTTATGTGTTGTCATTTAGCTGTTAGTATGGGCTCATTCTTGAACTCCACAAGCCCTTGTCCTGATCTTGCTGATAGCCTCTTTATTGCTATTTGTCGCCCGTCTGGCAATAAACCCTGAAAAAACGTTAGGCATAAGTTAGTTTATAGAAAGATTTTTGCAACATTTTTTTTTCCCGAAAAAGTTTCTAAATTTACCTTGTAAACAGGTCCAAAACCTCCCTCTCCTAGTTTATTTTCAGCAGAGAAGTTATCTATAGCACCCATGATGGTAGAAATGTTGTAAATTTTCAAATTATGTCCTTTGTTGCCATCATTATGAAGCTCCTCGTCAGCATTTGTATTATCTAATCTCATCGAATCTTGAAGAGACTTTTTTGTTTGGTTTAGCATGAAAAACTTTAGCTTGGCATTCAATAAATTTGCTTATAAAAAATATCTTGTCAGATGATTCAAGAAATATATTAATATTACCTTGCAGTCAAAGTTTTCCCCATCTCAAAAAGACCAAAATGCCCAGGAGTATTACAGTCAGTGTGGCTGCTCCTAAAATTAAAATGTATATCTAGCGCTTCCCCTCTACATTTAATTACGAAAAGTTACGTTACTAGTATATCTTCATTTTTTTCTCCATATATTTTTAATTTTATCAAAAAAAAAAAGCCGAGAAATCACTAGACCTAAGAACTGGACATGTTTGATATGTGATATTGTATAGTATAATATAGCATTGTATTATATAGTATAGTATTGTATAGTACTAAAAATAATGTTATGTCAAAATCATATAGTGTTTGGTATACTCATGTATTGTATTAATTTATACAAAAAAGTAAGATTTTAAAAAAAAAGATATATAAAGTATAAATATATTTTTAGTTTATTTATAAAATTAGTTATTTAGTAATTTATCGAAATTACTAATTATTAAAAAAATTACTTGGGGTCCAATGCCCCCGTTGGACAAATATATTTTTTAATTTTTTTATAAAATTAGTTATTTAATAATTTATCGAATATTTGCTAATTATTGAAAAAATTATTTGGGGTCCAATGCTCCCGCTAGACCAATTAAACAATTTGAGTTTATAGTAGTATACTAGGTGCCAATTGGTCCAACGGGGGCAGTGGACCTCTAATATCACTTAGTGGGGGCGATGAATCCCTTCATCCCTTTTTTACTTTTAGAAAATAAATTTTAAATAAATTTGATTTTATAATTTATATATCAAATACATTTTTATTTATTTTAAAAATTTTAAAAATTAAAAGGTATTGTTAGATATATAGAATTTTATAAGGATAATTTTGACATTTTTTATTAGTACTATACAATATAATGCTAATGTCATGGGTTAACTCTACATAATTTAATACAATGTTGATGCATTTAAGAGTTGTACTTTGTATTAATTTATACTATGCTAAATTAACATCAAACATATGTATTACACTATTTAATACAATATAGTAAAATAATACTATACAATGTCGCGCACCAAACGTACTCAAATTTTAATGCTAGTCTCTGACATCTAGGTTTTAATACCAGCTCGCATTCATTTCAGAGCTATAAAAATAAGTATTGAAACATTTGCAAGGTACACTCGGTTATGGATCAAATTGTCCAGGCAATTGAATTCTCAAGGCTATTTTTAACGATTGAACAGATTGTCTTGATGATGTGAAAAAAAACTTTCGTGGTTATTATGTTTTCTCCCTTGGTTCTAATAATATTTTCATGGGATTCAAGAAGGCAAAAAAGATTGGGGTGGCACAATCTTTTGCAACTATTTATCATTCCATCGCAGAAGCAAAATTCAGCAAAGAGATTATAAGACTGAGGAATAACTGGCTAATATATTTTATGTAGGAGAAGTTCTCATGTCACATAGAGCTCACTGGAACAGTCATCAAAGTGCAAGACCGACGAGTTGATAGTGAATGCACTTTTCCCAAAGCCCTAATCTAAGGATTTTGAGTAAAACTGTCATCAATGTTTCATTAAGATTAATGTCAAGGTTTAGATTTTTATTTCTTAAGAATTTAGTAACAAATTCCCCAAAATTTTATGTATAGTTGCCACTAGAGCTGTCCCAAGAAGTAATATTAATATGACACTTAAGAGTGGCTATTGTTCTATTTTTGACCAATAGCAACTAAAATAAGAATTCTGATTTTCTTAATTACAGCTTACTTGCATCCTAGCCTACAATCATTCGGGTCACCCTATTCACAACACCAATCAGAACCAAAATACAAACTATAATAACAATAATGATTAGGTATACATATAAGCAAGCATAGAGAAAAATTACAAAAAGCGCTTGGGAGATTTTTGTAGTTTTTCGTTCCGTCCTTCCCATTCTCAGTTTCTATGTAAGTTCCATGCAAAAATGTCCATCCTATGCGATTAGCGGTCGAAACTTCAGCTTCAACTCCAATAAAACTACAGTTCTTCCAGAATATGTCCTTGCAGTCACTTAAGCTTAAATTTGCATTTTATTGGAAGTTGTAATTGTAAATCCATTCATCACAATTTCTTTCATTTGATAGTTGTCACCAGGCCTCCTACACCTTATCTCAACCCAATCTTTCGCAACCAAAGTCAGTGATATTTGCATCATACCAACTACCATATTGAATTACCCTTTTAGTTCTTTAATCTTCAAAGTGTCCACCATCCAATAACCTCAACAATGTAAAATTTATCCAATTTTGAGGAGAAAATTGATTTAGAGCAATTTTATACGTGAGGTATTCCCTTTCATCATCTAAAACAGCATTAAAAACGTAATCGAAATCCTCTGACCCTAGCTCAATGTTTGTAAAAGTGTTGTTGCTTAATACTTCACTGGTCCAAAATTTATCCCTCGCCAAATAAGAATCAATTGACATTTAACAGGGTCCCATTCAAGAGTAAAAACCCTAGAAACAGATATTGAATTAGTTAACCATGATGTGAGCGACCTGTTCTGACTAGTCTTGTGGTTAATTATCCCAGTTTCATTCTTGGCACGAAAGAAATTAGTAGGATTATCGAAGCTTTGCCACAAAGTTCGTTCTGTGGTCTCACCAGAGTCTACTTCTTTCAATACAAAGTTTCCATCATCTTTCAAAACAACAACTATGTTGGGACAAGATGGATTTGAGTATAAGTAGATAACACGACTGTCACTATAGCTTATCATTAGTCTATCACTTTCGTTGATGAAAAGCACCCCTGAATTATTTGGGATAGGCTTCCCTTGATTGGCTAATGAGAAAGTCTCGTTCATACCATCAGTATAGTTGTACTCAATGTCAAGTAGCAATGCTCAGACGACTCTCCCAACCTATGAAGATCTTGGAAACGCAAGGAAAAGAGCACCTTTTTAAAACAAGAAGAGTAGAAGAATTAAGCATCTAACCTTGGTTAGTGTGTCTCTTGCTATGCCATTAGAAGGCAAAAGCAAATAAGCACAAACATTTTGTAGTGGTTACTGTTGATTTAATTAGCCATTGGTGAGCTAATAGTAGAAGAAGGGCATACTCCAAAATGGCGCCTGTTTGATTTAAGTGAGAAATTGAGAGAAAAACTCAAGAAACAAAATTTTTAATCTCAGAACAATTTCATCTTTCGTTAATTGCATATATAGAAACTTTTATAAACCAATAATAAGGTACAATTTGTCATATGAGATGTGAGTTGGAATGTTAGGATACAGGGAAAAGAAATTTATTCTCTTCTAACTTACTAAGTTGATGTGGCGTTGATTAATTAGGAGACTCTATCTAATTACATCTATTTGTAACTAATCCTATAAACACTTGTAGGACAGAGAGTATTTGACATAGGTGGCATGTTGAGCACCACATATCAATAATGACAGATGGCATGAGTAGAGTAATGAAGTAATGTAGCTGTGATGAATGACACTTGTTCCAAAGAATGTGCACATAGGACATGTTTGGTATGCGACATATTATAGTTTAGTATAGTATTATATTATATAGCATTGCATTGTATAGTACTAAAAATAATGTTATGTCAAAAGTATATAATGTTTGGTATACTTATTTATTGTATTAATTTATACAAAAAAGTAAGATTTTTTTTTCAAAAAAGATATACAAACTATAGATATATTTTTAGTTTATTTATAAAATTAGTTATTTAGTAATTTATCGAATAATTGCTAATTGTTGAAAAAATTACTTGGGGTCCAATGCCCCCACTGGACCTATTAGACAATTTTAGTTTGTGGTGGTATGCTAGGTGTCAATTGGTCCAACGGAAGCACTGGACCCTTGGTGCACCCAGTGTGGGGTGACTCCTTTCATACCTTCTTTATTTTTAGAAAATAAATTTTAAAATAAAATTGATTTTATAATTTATCTATTAAATACATCTTTATTTATTTTAAAATTTTTAAAAATTAGAGGGTATTGTTGGATATGTAGAATTTTATAGGGATAATTTTGACATTTTTTATTAGTGCTATACAATGTAATGCTAATGTCATAGATTAGCTTTATATAATTTAATACAATGTTGATGTATATAAGGGTTGTACTTTGTATTAATTAATACTATTCTAAATTAACACTAAACACATGTATTTCACTATTTAATGCAATGTAGTAAAATAGTACTATACAGTGTCACGCACCAAACATATCCAAATTGCACACTTTTGGCATAGTTTTGGCACACCGTCATCAGTGAGTAGTCTTCACAATATAGATGATCATTTGGTGATCTCGTGCATGTTTGTTTCGACATATCTTCCTTATCACTACGTGAAAAACATTTATTTGTAACAAATATTTTTTTGTGATGTTTCGACGTTTCTTCCTTATCACTACGTGAAAAACATTTATTTGTAACAAATTTTTTTTGCGATGAAACCAAATTTGTCACTAAAAATGGCTTACAAAGACAGAAAATTATTTTGTCGCAAAAAATAGTTCTAAAATGGAAAATCTAAAAAATCATACATTGCGATGAAAATTTCCTTGCTAAAACAAATCTTTGGCCACAAAACTGATTTCCTTGGAAAATGACAACAATGTGTTCGGACATAAAGTTTTCTATGACGAAATTTTTATCTTTTGCTGGGGAAAAATGTCCCCATGAAAGAATTTTTTCCATTTGTTTGTAAAAAATCTATTCACACTTGTAGGACAGAGAGCATTTGACATAGTGTTAGCATTGAAATCTTTGCTTATAATTTGATGCCCGATGATGAGACATAGTGCCTTCATCAAAGGTGTTGCCTCTTGAACAAAGCGTATGAACTTCCAAAAAAAAACCCAAAAAAACAAAAAACAACCAAAGAGACCCAAAAAAGACAATGCAAAAACAAGTTAGAATTGAATAGGTGCCAGAAGGAGCAAATTAGGCGCACGCCTGTTTATAGATCCCACATTGAAAAAATATGATATTTGCATTGCTATAGTGCATCTATCTAGACATTCATAATCCTAAGGTGAAAGGCACATAAGACATATGAGGAATTGGTAGAGTACACTCAAAATTAATTCCTAAACACATTGTCTTAGTTGAGGTTTTCTCTGCAAAACCTTGACAAATCAAGTTTTCTTCAAGTTTAAGCTTTGTAAGTGAGGTAATATTCTTTTCTTGGTCTTCTTTAATATTTTGTCAGTAGCATCTTTAGGTTGTTTAGAAGCATGTTTTGGGAGTAATGTTTTAGTTTCGTTTCTTTAATTGCTTTTATTGCCATGTTTGGTTATTGTTTAATTAGTTAAATAATTAGTTAGTTGTTTAGTTAATTGCTTAGTTAATTAGTTGGTTAATTAGTTTGCATATTACTTAACTTAAGCATGATTAGATTAGGATTACTTAAGTACTAGTAAGGTAAGGCATATTTAATTTAGAAATGTATGTTTAACAATCATGATTGTGCCATATTAGTAATTAAGAGTTTTTGATTACGCATTAATGTCTAAAAATTAGAATGGTGAATGATTAATTATAACATTATGTGATACATTTAGCTTGAATCTCATGTTAGAATCATGATTTGAAGAGTTCCTTCTTAGATAAACCTGACCCCTTGTTACCATGTGAGAAACTGATTATGGCCATGAATAGGCGTGCACCTGTTCTTGATCTTGCAATGGCGCATGCCTCTTCCAAGAGTAAGCACATACCCATTTGTGGCCAGATCGTGGAATTTTCCCCCATTTTTTATGAAATGTCCATTTTCAATTTTTATGATATGTGGCAGAAGCAAATTAATTCTTTTCCTTAATTTTCTTACTCTTATCATTTGCGTGGAGTTGCCACCCAATTCTTCAATTGAGAATGAATGGGGGCAATTTGATCCCTTGCTTCAAGACTTAAACTACCCTCATCCCTTCAGAGACGAGTTCGGGAAGTTAGGTACAAGTCTTTCGACCCGCCTGGATCAAAATCCGACCTCCACTAGTAAATATTAAATAATAATATCTCATGCCTTACTTGGTCCACTTAGAATTGTCTGTTCTATGCACACATTTCATATTTTATCTTTATTTGACATGTGAGGTGATTATTCAATTAATGACAAATATATAAGCATCCATAGAAATAGAGAGGAGAATAGAGTTACATTTCCTTTCAAATATAGGAGAAGGGGAAGATGATTACATCAATTATTCTTCAATAATGAAATAAAGTAATTCTACTTACAATCACTCCAAATATGACATTCACATAAATCAAGTATTCAATGATAAAAGCATATTCATGCAAATCATACATTTAATAAGTAATCAATTCGAGATTCGATAAATAAGGAATTCTCCACCACCATATGTGAGTCTATTCCATGTTTTTCAAACCTCTACATGCATATTCATACATATATTATTCTTTAGTGATGGTGCCTCACTATCAATGTGAGTCCACTATCACTTCATGGCATCATTCTAATTAAAGTCTATTCATAGTTTATTCATACATTCATAAATCGATCAATCAAAATATAAAGCCATAATCTACAATCATGGCATTCTAGCTTAGATTTGATAATTCTATAATGGCATTCTAGCCTATTGCTATTCTAGCATAATCTATATTAATTCATAATTTCATGGCATTTCTAGCCTAAACATGTTTATCATGGCATTTTCTAGCCTAAATTAAATAATCGAAATCAAACAAGGCTATCCTAGCCCAATCCAAGCAATCAAGGGGCAATATGGTAATTCTTACCTATTCTATGCTATTTCCTAGCATGCTTTAAAGCAATTATAAGTCTTCCTAGCATGATTATAATCATGTACTTCTAAGCGTAATTCTAAGCATGTGCTCTTAAGCATGATTTTAAGCATTTGCAAAGAAATTAAACTCCTAATCATGTTTCTAGATAAAAGGGGGAAAGATGACTTACCTCGACAAGCATTTTCACCTTGCAAGACAAATAAACGGTTAAACAATTCTTATATAACCCTAATCATGCTTCTAAGTATCAAAATAAATCCTAAACATGCTTATTCTAAGCATAAATAAAATTAAACGTGCTTCATTCTGAGTAAGAAAAATAAAGAAGAAAATATGAGAGAGAAGAGAAAACTGCTCTCAAGACGTACCCTTTCTGGGTTTAGAGAAATATAAAATACCCAAAAAATATTAGAATAGAAAGGACTCATTAGAACTCACAAGTGTGACCTAGAGAGAGAGAGAGGATTTCTGGATGTCTTGCAAAGTGTGCCTGAGGTGTGCTTATATAGGCGTTTCTTGGAGTGAAACAGTGATAAAAACCCAATGTGGGATTTGGATGAACAAAACTGTGTGAACGGTATCGCGTGAATAATGTTCAACTCTTTGCCTGTTTGATTGCACCTAACTTTTGAACTTTAACTCCGATTTGCGATCAGTAAATTTCTACGAAAACTAGACATCCGTAGCTTCTCAATGGTATGTATATGACTCATTATCATATTCCTCTTGAATTAATTTTTGTGACTTTTTGAAGTCAGATGTCAGTTTTTAAGACCTTTCATCGATTCCTTCTCCCTTTCCTTTCTTGGCTTACAAAGGCATTTTGATCATTTTAATTGCTCAACATTCATCTTTATTTCATCATCGAGCCTAAAAAATTTACTGTCTACAGCTTGCCCTTACTTTGGAGAAGTTTGTGAGACATGAAAATCGACAAAGTACTTTTGCTTTGTCTTTCTTTCTTCCATCTCTACATCTTCAACTTTGTCCTCATTCTATCAAACTTTCATGTCATCTTCTTTCTCTCCTTCTGCTCCTACAAAAGGTGTACCCATTCAAGGGCAAAAGGACCCACTCCAGGGCTGATGTGCCCATTTAAGGGGTAAGGTGACTAGTCAAGGGCGAACGTGTACCCATTCAAGGGCTAGTGTGCCCATCTAAGGGCTAAGATGCCTATCTAAGGCTGAGATGCCTATTCAAGGGCAAACATGTGCCCCTTCAGGGGCTAGCGTGCCCATCTAAGGGCGGAGGTGCCTATTCAAGGGCTAGTGTGTCCATCTAAGGGCGGAGGTGCCTATCCAAGGGCGAATGTACCCATTCAAGGGCTCAGAAAGCATCCCTATGATGCTATGACAAAAACACTTCTCAGTGCACTATTTCTTAGGATTTCTAACACTCTTCAGTGCACCTATTTCCTAGGGTTTGGTAACACTCTTTAGTGCACCTATTATAAAGGCTTCAAATACTCTTAAGTATACCTACTTCTTAAGGTTTTCAACACTTTTTAGTGCGCCTCTTCTTAGGGCTTGTGCCTATTCTAAGGGCTTAAAATACTTTTAGGGTGCACCTACCTCTTAGGGTTTTCAACACTCTTTGGTGCACCACTTCTTAGGGCTTGTGCCTATTCTAAGGGCTTAAGACACTCTTAAGTGCACCTATTTCTTAGGGTTTCCTTCTAATGCATGCCCACTGAGAAAACTTCTATTATGCACTGTTTTGTGATCTTTGGACCTTCTTATCCTTCTTGCCTTCAGCTAATTGTTTTTTATTCTTTCTTTATTCTCTTTAGACTTTGCACTCGCTGGATTTCATGCCCTTCTTCGAAGTATTCTTGTTTCTATTCTTGGTTTCTTCTAATCCACTGAAGAAAATTTTGATTCTTTGCTCTTGATCTCTTCAGATTTTGCATTTATAGGACCCTTTACTGGGGAGTTCATATTAGGTTGTTGATTTTTGGATTCACTGGAGATCTCTTCATCGTTCTTGCAAGTTCCTGCAAAATGTCAAACAATTCTTGATGGTAAATTCAAATAAGTTCTAGATTTTACCGTATTTGATGTTGTCTTCTAACGAAGCTTCTTTCTAGTCTTTACAGTAATTATTTCATGTGGGCTCGGAAATTTATCCTTCGATGTGGCTCAAATTTCTTTCTAAATTCTTCTTCTTCAAATCCCTTCTTTAAGGTGGACTTCCTTCTTTAAGGCAGATGTCCTTTTTAAGCTGAACTTTGAAATTCCTTTTCAAGATCCTTTTTTCAAGGTGGACTTCGAATTCTTTCTTCAATGTAAATTTCCTTTTCAGGAGGACATTCTTTCTTTAAAATAGATGCATTCTTTAAAGGAGATGCTTTCTTGAAGATGAACATCAAACTTGAACTTCTTCAAAACAGTAGTCCTCTTCGATTGTCTTCAATTATGATAGTTCTCATTTTTATGGTGATCCTTATCATAATATTTTTCGTTCCAGGCATCTTGTATATGACACTACTTGAATTACTTGATCTAGGTTTTTAGCACATCATGCTGCTTCAGGTGATTGTTGAGTCTCATCGAGATGGAGTTGCTTTTGCATATCGTACTGCTTGAGAGGCATCTCATCGAGATAGAGCTGACTTTGCCCATTGTGCTGCTTGAGAAGAGTCTCATCGAGACTAAGCTACCTACTTTATACGGCTTACACATCATGCTAAATTGAGGAGCCTAATCTAGGTGATCTATACATCATGTTACTCCCTTTAGTTCTCATCGAGACTGAGTTGCCTTATCGAGGCGACTTGCACATCATGCTAAAAGGAGAAGACTTATCTAAGCGACTTGTACATCATGCTAACTAAGGAGCCTTACCTAGACAGCTTGCATATAGTACTGAACTGAGGAGCCTTATCTAGGTGGCTTATACACCGTGCTATTTCAATTGGGTCTCATACTTCCTGGATTAGGCATATTACACTTCGTGCTACTTTGATAGAGTCTCATTGAGATTGACTTGTACATCGTGCTACTTCTGTTGGGTCTCATCGAGACTAACTTGCATATTGTGCTGCTTCTACTAGGTCTCATTGAGACTGACTTGCACATCGTGCTACTTGTATTAGGTCTTATCAAGATTGACTTGTACATCATGCTACTTCTCCTATATCTCATCGAGAATGACCTGCACGTTGTGCTACTTCTGCTAGGTCTTATTGAGATTGACTTGCATGTTATGCTGCTTCTGCTAGTTCTCATCGAGACTGACTTACACATCGTGCTGCTCTGTAGGTCTTATCGAGACTACTTGCATATTATACTACTTCTACTAGGTCTCATTGAGACTGACTTGTACATTGTGCTACTTCTACTAGGTCTCATCGAGACTGACTTGCGCATTATACTACTTCTGCTGGGTCTCATTGAGACTGACTTGCACGTCATATTGCTTCTACTGGGTCTCATCGAGATTGACTTGCACAGTGTGCTACTTTTGCTATGTCTCATTGATGAACACTTCAATATGTATACTTAATAAGAGTTTAATTCATCATATTGCATTAATAGTGTCATTAAATTCCTCAACTTAAGCATATTTGTAGTCTTTGCATCTTTGGAATTAACTTTCTCTTAATTTAGGTTTTGTTATAGGTTCGGTAAAATAAGCATAACTTTCTATTTATAGATCAGAATGGTGCAAATCTTAATGTTTTGAAACGCTAATTAAATTATCTACAAGATTGTATTCAACAAGCATCATCATATTCGGGCTCTTAGTAGACCAAAAATGGGCTTGATGTAAACCCATCTGCAGATTCAGCCTAGCCTGACCATGCCTCAGTATTTTGACCATATCTCTTAGAATACGTATCCAAATTGTATGAATCAAGATGTTCTAGAAAACTGAGAGAAATATTTACGACTTTCATGAAGACATATGATTAAAATTCACAATAATTCAAGGTCAAACTCGGTGGTCAAAGTCGGTTCACCTAATTACCCCAATTGTCAAAGTTGGTGCATCTAATATTTGACAATTATTCCTTTGTAATTTGACAAGTTTGCCCCTGAATGTATCTATAAATAGAGGTGCCTTGTGACCCATTAGGGCATCTTGGCCTTAGCTAGGATCTTGTATTGTGTATATCTTGTTATTCTCTCTTGTGTGTTATTAATGAATTTCCTTTTTCTTGTAATTAGTTTTCTTTCTCTTATAATGTCTTTCTAATTTCTCTCTTGCTATGGTGAAAGGGTGAAACCCTTGATATGAGAGTAAAGATTCTCTAATCTTTTAATATGTGCTTAATTATCATAATCTTATGTTGTTTATTTTATATTATTTATATTTACTTTCTTAATCAATCTTGACACCACTCGTAAAGTGGAGGTCTTGATCCATTGTCGACAATCCTTGGAACATCAAATGCTTGGATACTTTCTAGATGTCATATGGTTCTTCCTTACTGACATGAATCTAGTTAGAAACCTTGATTTGTTATAGACATATGGTGATTGGCACATTGGATGCTTGAACCCATTTACAATTAGTGGTATAAATATTGGTAACGAAGCAAATATAATTCATACTAAAATGGGTTGTTTATCCTTATTTGAATTATCAAGGGCGGATCCCTTAACCTTAGCTTTCATTATTATTGTGTTAATTCCTTTTACTTGCGTATTTTAATTATTCTAATCCATTGTTGATATTTTCTTGTCACATCTTTGAATTATTCATATCATATTTGTCTAGCCTATAATTTGTAGTGCTAAAATCTCCTTCCTCGTGGATCGACCCCAGTCTCATCGGGTTTTATTACTTCGACACTCCTATACTTGGGAGACAATCCTTTTTCAGATGTGTCAAATTTTTGGCGCCGTTGCCGGGGAAGGTAAAATTTGGCGTACAAAATTGTAAGTACTCTCTTTTCCCATTTCTATTTTTATTTTTCTTGTATGTGTTCATCTTTTCTCTCCCCATTTCTATTTTTATTTTTCTTGCATATGTTAATCTTTTCTTTATTTTTGCATTAGTTGATAGAATTATTTGTAGCCACTCATCTTCTTTGGAAACATGCTCATGCCCAACCAAGAACATTAATGGATTACATAAGAACTTGTGCACAATCATGCATAGTCTTCCCTCATGATGCAAAATATTTCAACCATGAAGCCATGGATTTCCTAGACTTACTAGCGAAAAATGCCTAAAATTGGAGTAATGTTGACACCTATGAGGTGCCAAGAACATCTAGTAGAGGCATTTATAACTTTAGGGAAAATCATGATTTTCATGTCAAATGTGCATCCCTAGCTAAAAGATTCGAGGATTTAGAAATGTGGTCTATGCAAGAAAATGTCTGTCACACTTGTAATTCTAGTGATCATCCAACGGATGATTGCCCAAATGTGCCTACCTTTAGGAAAAGTCTCCATGACCAAACCAATGTTTTAAACACTTTCCAAAGGTCAAATCCTAATCCTTACTCACAAAAGTTTGGATGGAAAAATCACTTGAATTTTGATTGGAGGAATGATAATCATGCACAATCTTACCAACCTCCCTTTCAATCATATCAAAATTTTCAAAAATCTCATGATCATGCATCTTATGAGGATCTCGAAGAAACATTGAATTCATTCATTACAAAGCAGGAGGCTTTTAATAGTCAAATTGCTCATACTATGGTGAACTTGAACGATGCTCTTGAAAAGTTTGCATTTGCACTTAGTCCTCATGAGAAAGGCGAGTTTCCATCTCAACTAGAGCCAAACTCCATCAATCCACATGTGAGTAATCCAAGTGGCCAACATCTAGATGAAGATTCGGTCAGTACTCTTCACGATGGTAAGGTTGATAAAGAACATATTCTTAACCCTTATGAGAAAGATGATGAATCAATCTTAAAGGGTAAGGAAGAGGTTAATAAACCTACACCTAACAAGGAAGAGATCGAATTCTCATTTATGCCCTCATGTCATCATGCAAAGGAACTTAACCAAAATTTTGACCTTAATGAATTTTTTAAGCATGATGAAAATGAGGAAGCTAATAAGACTAAAACTAATGTGGAAGACTACATCCAAAATGAGAATTTTTCAAGTCCTTTAGAAATCGGGTTAACTAGTTCATTTGAACCAAGTATGCAACTAGTGCCCATTGCTTTTAAAGAAATTTCATTGCTTGATTTTATATAGGTGAAAGAGATTAAGAGTTGGGAGCCATGTTTTGAAAAAAGGCAGGAAGAAACATCCATACTCAAGAATGCATGCCTCAAGGACAGACAAACTCAATTAGTGGTAATCTTTTCCATTCTTACAAATAAAGGAAAAAGAAAGGTACCACCTCAATGGCATATTTTTGATCGTGGTAAATTACTTTCAAAGATATTCCTATTTTGCCCTTTTAATCAAATTTTATTCGTTTGTGCCATATTTTCATTTCCATTTTTATTTTTATTCTTGATTTTTGCTATCATTTCTAGTTTGTTTTTATTTTATTTTATGTGTTTTTATTTTAGTGTGTGTTTGTCTTTTATTTTTCGGTCAAGTGGCGGATATGGTACTCCATAGCTTTTAAAGTCGGTTTTTCAGTTCCCTAAAAACTGTTACTCACCTTGCATTCATTTTCTTTTCTTTTCTCTTATTTTCTTCATAGTCTTGGGAATCTGACTCAAAACGACCCTGTTTACCAGTTTATAAGAAAACTAGATGGGAAGCATATCCCCAACTCATAGAAGGTGTTTAAGCCATTTCTGGACGTAAAACCAAAGGAAGATGTGAGCCACAGTCACAACTACCTATACAAATGCATGTGTGCCATCAATTTTTAAATTTTTTGTCTTTTATTTTATTTGTAGCATTTTATTCTATGAGTCTTTCAGGTCGTCTCTCTTGAATAAAGAAGCTTCAGGTAATGTCTCCTATACTTTATCTCTCTACATTTAAACATTGAGGAAAATGTTTTATTTGGTTGGGGGGGGGGGAAGGATAGTAGACATAAGTATGTTTTGAATTTTCTTTTTCTTGCAAAAAAAAAAAAGCGAGTTAGTAATTAGATTCAGAGTGCGGCGTAAGGAGTTCAAATCCTCTTGAGACGCATTCTGGTCAGGAATGGCAGAGTAAGGAGGACCAGTTTGAACTCTTGAAACCCATTCTAACCAATTTGTCATTTTATTTTGATTTTGTGAACTCATTTTAGCTAACTTGATATTATTTAGTCTTGATTTTTGAATTTTATAACAAGGAGGTCTTATTCATTTCACTTTGAATTATTCAAATCTATGAACTCTCACAACCTTATCATTTAATAAATTGTGTGCTTATGTACTCCTTAAGCAAGTATTCATGAACCTTTCTTCACACACACACACACACATACCTTGATGCATGATTGTGGGTGGCAAAATAAAATGTTGTAATATTTGAGTTCTTTTGTTTTGTTCAGGATAACAACACAAAGGAAGGGGAAAGTTAAAAAAACAAAAACAAAAAAACAAAAAAAAAACAAAAAAAGAGGGAAAAAAAGAGAGCAAGTAGTTGTGGATAAGTTTGGTCTCGTAGCCTCCTTAATTCGAGCAATTAAGCTCGAGGGGTGCCTCAACACCTAATACCCTAAGACCAACTGGTTTGGGAGCTATTGATCCAAAGCTCGCTACATGGATTAAGGAGAAAGCTTAATGGGATTGAACATTGTACTATTCACAAGTTTCTAAGCAAAAATAAAGTATCGACAACCCGAGTCGTTAAGCTCGTAGGGGTGTCTTAACACCTAATGCCCTAAGGCCAACTGGTCTGGGAGCCATTAGCCTAAGGCTCGCTACATGGGTTAAAGATGCATTCTTTAAAAAAAAAAACACATATATATATAAAATAAATGAATGCCCCCTACCTAAAGTTGTTAGCCTTAACAAATATTAGAACCGATATGGCTTCTTTCTAATAAGCCCTATTGTCATGTGTCGACTGAGCACAAAAAGAAGGTTTATTGATATCTTGACTGAAGGGTACATGAGTCATAAAAAAATGGTTGCGAGTTTGTTTATTTGGATAAAATCAAGGAGAGTACAATAATGACCACCTTGGATGTAAAATTCTATAAATCACTTCTAAATAATAACGCTTTAATTGCTAGGGACTAGCAATAAGCTAGTTGGGGGGTGTGATGAACACTTAAATATGTATGTTTAATAAGAGCTTAATTCATCATATTGCATTAATAGTGTCATTAAATTCCTCAACTTAAGCATGTTTGTAGTCTTTGCATCTTTGGAATTAACTTTCTCTTAATTTTGATTTTGTTACAGGTTTGGTAAAATGGACATAACTTTCTATTTATAGATCAGAATAGTGCAAATCTTAATGTTTTGAAAAGCTACTTAAATTATCTACAAGATTGTATTTCACAAGTATCATCAAATTTGGGCTCTTAGTAGACCAAAAATGGGCTTGATGTGAACCCATCTGTAGATTCGGCCTAGCCTGACCATGCCTCAGTATTTGAATCATATCTCTCAGAATACGTATCCAAATTGTATGAATCAAGATGTTATAGAAAGCTGAGATAAATATCTACGACTTTCATGCAGACATATGATTAAAATTCACAATAATTCAAGGTCAAAATTAGTGGTCAAAGTCAATTCACCTAATTACCCCAATTGTCAAAGTTGGTGCATCTAATATTTGACAATTATTCCTTTGTAATTTGACAAGTTTGCCCCTGAATGTATCTATAAATAGAGGTTCCTTGTGACCCATTAGGGCATCTTAGCCTTAGCTAGGATCTTGTATTGTGTATATCTTGTTATTCTCTCTTGTGTGTTATTAATGAATTTCCTTTTTCTTGTAATTAGTTCTCTTTCTCTTATAATGTCTTTCTAATTTCTCTCTTGCTAAGATGAAAGGGTGAAACCCTTGATATGAGAGTAAGGATTCTCTAATCCTTTAATATGTGCTTAATTATCATAATCTTATGTTGTTTATTTTATATTATTTATATTTACTTTCTTAATCAATCTTGACACCACTCGTAAAGTGGAGGTCTTGATCCATTGTCGACAATCCTTGGAACATCAAATGCTTGGATCCTTTCTAGATGTCGTATGGTTCTTCCTTACCGACATGAATCTAGTTAGGAACCTTGATTTGTAGACATATGGTGATTGGCACATTGGATGTTTGAACCCATTTACAAGTAGTGGTATAAATATTGGTAACGAAGCAAATATAATTCATATAACTAAAATGGGTTGTTTATCCTTATTTGAATTATCAAGGGCGGATCCCCTAACCTTAGCTTTCATTATTATTGTGTTAATTCCTTTTACTTACATATTTTAATTATTCTCATCCATTGTTCATATTTTCTTGTCACATCTTTGAATTATTCATATCATATTTGTCTAGCCTATAATTTGTAGTGCTAAAATCTCCTTCCTCGTGGATTGACCCCGGTCTCATCGATTTTATTACTTCGACACTCCTATACTTGGGAGACAATCCTTTTTCGGATGTGTCACTCATCGAGACTGACTTACACATCACGCTACTTTTGTTGGATCTTATCAAGACTAACTTGCACATCATATTACTTCTGTTAGGTCTCATCGAGACTTACTTGCATATCGTGTTGCTTTTGCTGGGTCTCATCGAGACTGACTTGCACATCGTGTTGTTTATACTAGGTCTTATCGAGACTGACTTGCACATCGCGCTACTTCTATTAGGTCTTATCGAGACTGTCTTGCACATCATGCCGCTACTACTATCCCTCTAGGTGTTGAGCCCATTTTCTTTGTGGTTACGCCCAATATTTCATACTACTTTGTGATTTTGCAAAACCTGATCACTTTTGGATTATACTTCATTTTGGATCGTGCTTCCTGCAAGAAAAAGATTTATGATTCATGTATGGATGATATATATTTTTCTAATTATGTGCTTCTTGCTTGGACTAGATGGGTCACTTACAAATCGGGCGTCTAGAGTGAGAGGTTTGATGAACACTTAAATATATATGCTTAATAAGAGCTTAATTTATCATATTGCATTAATAGTGCAATTAAATTCCTCAACTTAAGCATATTTGTAGTCTTTACATCTTTTGAATTAATTTTCTCTTAATTTTGGTTTTGTTGTAGGTTCAGTAAAATGGACATAACTTTCTATTTATAGATCAGAATGGTGCAAATATTGATTTTTTAGAAAGCTGGTTAAATTATCTACAATATTGTATTTCACAAGCATCATTAAATTCGGGCTCTTAGTTGACCAAAAATAGGCTTGAAGTGAACCCATCCGTAGTTTTAGCCTAACCTGACCATGCCTTAGTATTTTGATTATATCTCTTGAGATACATATCCAAATTGTATGAATCAAGATGTTCTAGAAAGCTGAGAGAAATATATACAACTTTTATGAAGACATGTGATCAAAATTCTAAGTAATTCGATGCCAAAATCGGTAATCAAAATCGGTGCACATGATGATCCCAATTGTCAACAATATATTTGACTTTTGTACCTTTAAAACTTGACAAGTTTGTCCCTAAATGTATCTATAAATAAAGGTGCCTTGTGACCCATTAGGGCATCTTGGCCTTTGGCTGGGATCAATTGTGATTGTGTTTTTCTCTCGTGTGTTTTTATGTTATTAATAAATCTTTTTTTTCTTGTAAATTCTTTTCTTTCTTTTATAACGTCTCGCTAAATTATCTCTTGCTAAGGTGAAAGGGTGAAACCCTTGATATAAGAATAAGGATTTTCTAACCTTTGATATGTACTTAAAAATTATAATCTTTTGTTATTTATTTTATATGATTTATTTTTATTTCCCTAATCAATCTTGACACTACTCATAAATGGAGGTCTTGATCTATTGTAAACAATCCGTGACACATCAAATGCTTGGATTCTTTCTAGATGTCGTATGGTTCTTCCTTACCAACATGAATCTAGTTAGGAACCTTGATTTGTTGTAGACATATGGTGATTGATACATTGGATGCTTGAACCTATTTACAAGAAGTGGTATAAATATTGGTAATGAAACAAATATAATTCATATACTAAAATTGAGCTTAAATGACATAGCTTCCAATTAGAACCTGTTGGATGTGTGGATTCCAATTGAGTTATAATCGAGTTGCTTATCTTTATTTGAAATGTCAAGCGGGGATCCCCTAACCTTAGCTTTCATTATTATTGTGTTAATTCCTCTTACTTTTGTACTTTAATTATTCTTATTTATTGCTTATGAAATTGTTCTTTCATTTGTTATGGTAGGTTTTACCTCTTATTTCCATGGATGGTTTTTACCACCTTTTGTTAATATCATCTTGATTATTCATATCATATTTGCTTACTTTTTAATTTGTAGCGCTAAAATCCCCTTCCTCGTGGGTCGACTCCAGTCTCACCAGGTTTATTACTTTGATACTTCTATACTTGGGAGATAATACAATTTTTGGATGTGTCAAGTTTTTGGCGCCGTTGTCGGAGAAGGTAAAATTTGGCGTACAAAATTGTAAGTATTTCCTTTTCTCATTTTTTTTTTCATTTTTCTTGCATGTGTTCATCTTTTCTTTCTTTTTGCATTAGTTGGTAGAATTGTTAGGAGTCACTCATCTTCTTTAAAAACATGCTCAAATCCAACTAAGAACGTAAATGGATTGCATGAATCTTATAAGAACTTGTGCACAATCATGCATAGTCTTCCCTCGTGATGCAAAATATTTCGACCGTGAATCAGATTTCATTCAATTCTTACCCCACTTTCATGGCCTAGATGTTGAAAACCCATTTTTGCACTTGAGAGAATTTGAAGAGTTTCGCAATACCTATAGTGACCTAAATTGTAGCATAAACATCTTTAGATTAAAGCTTTTTCCTTTTTCTTTATAAGATAAAGCTAAAACATGGCTACAAAATCTTAGGTCAGGATACATTAGCTCATGAGATGAAATGCAACAACAATTTCTTAAAAAATTCTTTCCTCCCTATAGAACAAATTCTCTCAAAAGGCAAATCATCAATTTCACTCAAAAATAAGGAGAGACCTTTTATCAATGGTGGGATAGGTATAAAGCATTGCTTAATACTTGTCCTCACCATGGTTTGGAAACATGGAGACTAGTTTTAATTTTCTATGAAGGTCTTACACATCAAGCTAGGCAAATGGTAGAATTAATGTGTAATGGACAATTTGAAAATAAAGACCCTGATGAAGCCATGGATTACCTAGACTTACTAGCAAAAAATGCCCAAAATTGGAACAATGTTGGCACCTATGAGGTACCAAGAACATCTAGTAGAGGTGTTTATAACTTTAGGGAGAATCATGATCTTCATGCTAAATTTACATCCCCAGCTAGAAAAGTTGAGGATTTAGAAATGTGGTTTATGCAAGAAATTGTTTGTCACACTTGTAATTCTAGTGATCGTCCAACGGATGATTGCCCAAATGTGCTTACCTTTAGGAAAAGTCTCTATGAGCAAACCAATGTTTTAAACACATTTTAAAGATCAAATCCTAATCCTTACTCGCAAAATTTTGGATGGAAAAATTGCTTGAATTTTGATTGGAGGAAAAATAATCACGCATAATCTTACAAACCTCCCTTTCAATCATATCAAAGTTTTCAAAAATTTCATGATCATGCATCTTATGAGGATCTTGAAGAAACATTAGATTCATTCATTGCAAAGCAAGAGGCTTTTAGTAGTCAAACTACTCAGACTATGGCAAACTTGAATGATGCTCTTGAAAAACTTACATTTGCACTTAGTACTCATGAGAAAGGTGAGTTTCCATCTCAACTAGAGCCAAACTCCATCAATTCACATGTGAGTAATTCAAGTGGCCAACATCTAGACAAAGATTCGGTCAATACTCTTCACAAAAGTAAGGTTGATAAAGAACACATTCTTAACCCTTATGAGAAAGATGATGAATTAATCTCAAAGGGTAAGGAAGAGGTTAATAAACCTACACCTAACAAGGAAAAGATCGAATCCTCACTTATGCCCTCATGTCATCATGCAAAGGAACTCGATCAAAATTTTGACATTAATGAATTTTTCAAGTATGATGAATGTGAGGAAGCTAATAAGATTAAAACTAATGTGGAAGACTGTATCCAAAATGAGAATTTTTCAAGTCCTTCATAAATCGGGTTAACCAGTTCATTTGAACCAAGTGTGCAACTAGAACCTATTGCTTTTAAAGAATTTTCATTACTTGATTTTGTACACGTGAAGGAGATTAAAAGTTGGGAGCCATGTTTTGAAAAAAGGTAGGAAGAAACATCCACACTCAAGAATGCATGCCTCAAGGAGAAACAAACTCAACCAGTGGTAATCTCTTCCATTCTCACAAATAAAGGTAAAAGAGAGGTACCGCCTCAATGGTCTATTTTTGATCGTGGTAAATTACCTTATATGTTTCGAAGAGATTCTTTTTGTGGACCTTGTCTATCACGATTAATTAGGTTTTAGCTGTCTGCACCATATTTTCTATTTTTGTTGTTATTCTCTGTTTTTCTATCATTTTCTATTTTGTTTTTATTTTCTTTTGTGTGCTTTTATTTATTTCTTGTGTTTTTATTTTGTTTCCCAGTCAAGTGGCTGATATGGTACTCTGTAGCTTTTAAAGTCCGTTTTTCAGTTTCCTAAAAACTGTTGCTCACCTTGCATTCATTACTTAACAAGTTACAAGCAGTTGAGTATGAAACTGGCCCAGGTATAACTCAAATCAATTGGTTAAGGGGACAAAACAAAAAGTATAAATTGGATCTAAATCTTCGTTTGTAATTTTTCTTGTCTTTTATTTTATTTGTAGCATTTTATTTTACGTGTCCTTCAGGTCGTCTCTTTTGAATAACTGAAGCTTTAGGTAATGTCTCCTCTACTTTATCTCTCAACATTTAAATATTGAGGACAATGTTTCATTTGGTTGGGGGGAAGGATAGTAGACATAAATGTGTCTTAAATTTTCTTTTTACAAAAAAAAAAAAATAAGCTAGTAATTAGATTTAGAGTGAGGTGTAAGGAGTTCAAATCTTTTTGAGACTTATTCTGAGTCAGGAATGACAGAGTAAAGAGGACCAGTTTGAACTCTTGAAAAACACTCTAACCAATTTGTCATTTTGTTTTCATTTTGCATATTTGAAGACTCATTTTAGCTAACTTGATATTATTTAGTTTTGATTTTTGAATTTTATAATTAGGAGGTCTTATTCATTTCACTTTGAATTATTCAAATCTATGACTCTCACAATCTTATTATTTAATAAACTGTGTGCTCATGTACTCGTTAAGCAAGTATTCATGGACTTTTCTTCACACACACACGCACATACTTTGATGCATGATTGTGGGTTACAAAATGAAATGTTGCAATATTTGAGTTCTTTCTTTTTTGTTTAGGATAACAACAAAAGGAAGGGAAAAATAAAAAAACAAAAGAAAAAAGAAGTGAAAGAAAGAAAGAAAGAAAGAAAGAAAAAGCAAAAAGAAAGGCAATCGTGGATAAGTTTGGTCTCGTAGCCTCATTAATTCGAGTAATTAAGCCCGAGGGGTGCTTTATCACCTAATACCCGAAGACCAACTAGTTTGGGAGCTATTGGCTCAAAGCTCGTTACATGGCTTAAGGAGAGAGCTTAATGGGATTGAACATTGCACTATCCATAAGTTTCTAAGCAAAAATAAAACATCGGCAACTCGAGTCATTAAGCTCATAGGGGTATCTTAACACCTAATGCCCTAAGGCCAACTGGTCTGAGAGTCATTAGCCTAAGGCTTGCTACATGGGTTAAAGATGCATTTGTTCAAAAAAGAAGAGGAAAAAAAAGAATATATAAATATAATGATGAATGAATGCCCATTGCCTAAGGTTGTTAGTCTTAACAAATATTAGAACCGATATGACTTCTTTCTAATAAGCCCTATAGTCATGTGTCGACTGAGTACAAAAAGAAGGTTTGTTAATATCTTGACTAAAGGGTACATGAGTCATTTAAAAAAATCGGTTGAAAGTTTGTTTATTTGGATAAAATCAAGGAGAGTGAAATAATGATCACATTGGATGTAAAATTCTATAAGTCACTTCTAAATAATAACGCTTTAATTGCTAGGACTAGCAATAAGCTGGTTGGGGGTTGTGATGAACACTTAAATATGTATGCTTAATAAGAGATTAATTCATCATATTACATTAATAGTGTCATTAAATTTCTCAACTCAAGCATATTTACAGTCTTTGCATCTTTTGAATTAGCTTTCTCCTAATTTTGGTTTTATTGTAGGTTTAGTAAAATGGGATAACTTTCTATTTATAGATCATAATGGTGCAAATCCTAATTTTTTGGAAAGCTAATTAAATTATTTACAAGATTGTATTTCATAAGCATCATCAAATTCGGTCTCTTAGTGGACCAAAAATGGGCTTGAAGTGAACCCATCTATAGTTTCGGTCCAACCTGACCGCGCCTTAGTGTTTTGACCATATCTCTTGATATACGTATCCAAATCATATGAAAAGATGGTCTAGAAAGCTAAGAGAAATATCTGTAATTTTGTGAAGACATGTGATCAAAATTCTAAGTAATTTGGTGCCTAAATTGGTGGTCAAAGTCGGTGCACATGATGATCCTAATTGTCAACAATATATTTGACTTTTATCCCTTTGTAATTTGATAAGTTTGCCCCTGAATGTATCTATAAATAGAGGTACCTTGTGACCCGTTAGGACATCTTGGCCTTTGGCTGGGATCACTTGTTATTGTGTTTTTCTCTCTTGTATTTTTATGTTATTAATAAATCTTTTTTTTTCTTACAAATTCTTTTCTTTCTTTTATAATGTCTTGCTAAATTATCTCTTGCTAAGGTGAAAGGGTGAAACCCTTGATATGAGAATAAGGATTTTCTAAATCTTTGATATGTGCTTAAAAATTATAATATTTTGTTATTTATTTTATATGATTTATATTTATTTCTCTAATCAATCCTGACACCACTCATAAAGTGGAGGTCTTGATCTATTGTAGACAATCCTTGGCACATCAAATGCTTGGATCCTTTCTAGATGTTGCATGGTTCTTCCTTACTGACACAAATCTAGTTAGGAACCTTGATTTGTTGTAGACATATAGTGATTGGCACATTAGATGCTTGAACCCATTTACAAGAAGTGGTATAAATATTGGTAAAGAAACAAATATAATTCATATACTAAAATTGGGTTTAAATGACATACTTTCCAATTGGAACCTCTTTGATGTGTGGAATCCAATTGAGTTATAAACGGGTTGCTTATCTTTATTTGAAATGTCAAGGGGGGATCCCCTAACCTTAGCTTTCATTATATTGTGTTAATTCCTCTTACTTTTGTACTTTAATTATTCTTATTTATTGCTTATGAAATTGTTCTTTCATTTGCTATGATAGGTTTTACCTCCTATTTCCATTGATGGTTTTTACCACCTTTTGTTAATATCATCTTGATTATTCATATCATATTTGCTTACCTTTTAATTTGTAGCGCTAAAATCCCATTCCTTGTGGATCGACCCTAGTCTCGTCGGGTTTATTACTTATACACTAGTATACTTGGGAGATAATCCAATTTTTGGATGTGTCAAGGTTGGGCATCTTTAGGGTCAAGTTGCTGCTTTTTTAATTGATGTTGGTGGATGAGTAAGGACTGTCACCATCGGCCTTCTATTTTTTGCCTTTCTACTTCTCTTCATACCTTCCAATACTTCTTCTTACAATTTCTGACATATCTAAATTCTTCAACCTTTCTTGAAGCTTCTAAAGGACGATGACTGGAAGCGGCTTGAATCTAGTGGTCTTTACAATTTGAAATTCCTTTAACATGTGAAGCTCGACATTCCTTTTTAAAAAGAGTGCAGGACCTTTTGGGATTCTCATAACCATATCTTTCGTTTCAATGGGCAAGAGCTTGCCCTCTATATAAGGAATTTTTTTGTTATACTTGGTGTTCATTCTTCCAGTTTTGAAAGCATCATTCTGCCTACTATTGAGACAACATCAATGTTTGATCTTGTCGATTTCTTCAACTTTTTGATTTCTACCATAGGCATTCATGCTAGAGGTGGTAGAGTGATATTATCTTCAATCATGCCTTTGCTTGAGACGATGGATAGGACCTTATCTAGTTGGCTTTGCCTTCTTCACTTTTGCCATACAACTTCTACTGGTTTCACCAGATGGTCTCGAAGACCCACATCTTATGACCATCACTCTTCAGATAGGACCTGGTTTCACGGTAATTCCCTTGATCATTGATTGGCCCAGATTGTGTCAGGATCAATCCTAGTCAGAGATTCAACGATAGTCTTCTACTTCTTCACATGTTTTTTTACCTATCTTTTTCTCATGCTCTAATTTTTGCCTAAACCATCCTTTCAGGTTTTCAACTTAGCGAGCTTGCCTTAACTTTTCACTAAGTCACTTTTTTTGGGTTTTCAACTCAACAGGCTTTTATTCTTCTTTTCCTCTACCCTAACTTTTGCCTAAGTTGCCCTTTTGGGTTTTCAACTTAGTGGGTTTGCCTTAATTTTTGTCTGAGCCACCTTCTTAGGTTTTCAACTTAGTAGGTTTTTTCTTTTAATTCTTTATTCTTTTTCCTTTTCAGATTTGGTTATAGGAGAAGCTGTCTATGCTAGCACCATTTCTTACATTTCTTTCGAGATGATTGAGATAAATCTATCTACCATGATTTTCAAAATGGGTGGGGTAATTCTTTGCCCCCTTGTTTCTTTTCTTTCTCAAGATGAATGGGCAATTCTTTGCCCTTTGTGTGAAAAGTTTAGTACTATCTTGGAGAATTTCTTTATCTAGCTTTATAGGTATTATTCCTCATTCATTGTAGACATCCATGCTAGATGAAATGGCTAACTTCTTCCATATATCCTGTTTCTTCATTGTTGGTAGCAAGGTTGCCTTCTTTGATACCATTGATAGGAACATGTTTTCAACACACCTAATATCCTCTAACAATAATTTTAAAGGCTTAATGTGAATTGTGCATCAATTTGATTCGCATTTGAATTCTTTAGAGATTTCTCAAATTTGATAGCTCAAAGGTAATGCATTGACATCGTGATTGTTCACAATTTCGACTCTGATGCCAAAATTGCTTCATTCAAGATTCTTCGTGTATGTGTGTATAGCCAATTATACTTCACTTGTTGAAACTCGGATAGCTTTATGCAAATAAAAAGTGGTGATCAATCTTTAAATATAGAAAGACTACCATAAGCCTACTTTTCACATCACTCTCCACTAATGTAGGCTGATCACAACATCAAGGATCATTAGGCCTTTATCAAGCTTGTAATGTTAGGCTTAGGTCAAGGTATGATAAGGAAATTATAAGGTTAACTCACTCATAGTCATACTACCATTCTGGGTTTTAAGTGAGAGCATCAACTCATTTTCATCACCATGTTTGTTTCAATTTTGAATAGCAACACCACTAAACTTTGAATCTTCATCCACCACGTTTGTTTTGCTTACAATTTTGAGTGGCTACATCGCTAAACTCTACAAGTGATGGGATTAACACTTTTCTTTTCTTTTTTTCTTTTTCTTTTCTCTTTTTTTCCCTTTATTCTTCTACAAACTCAAAATTGCACAAAACTTCTCAAATTCCTTTCATTCTCACATAAGCATAGCTCTCAATGCTTTTTTTTTCTAGAATGTTCATATGTTGTGAGTGAAGGGTACTATGTAGGAAAAATTTTTTAGTGCTATGATAAGTTTTGTGGTTTGACAAGGAAAATGCTCGATTAGGCTTCATGAGGTACACTAGGGACAATCAATCATGATTAGGTGGGCCTGAAAGGCTCAATCAATCCAAAAAATGTCTAAATAACTTCCCTCATGTTGCGACGCCTAAGATTTCACCTCCAGTGGTGATCAAATGGGTTCTAGAGTCTTATAAGATCTCAACATCAAGCTTTATTCACATAAAGTTTCTCTAAGTTGTATTAAGTTCCATATTCATGGCTATTGGGCTCAAATGATTAAAGAATCAAGAATGAAACTCATCCAGCAAAAAGAGTCAAGCACGCAAACAACACAATCCATGTATTACCAAAAATCTATTTCCAATGAGTGTCATGATTTTATCAATGATCATCAAAAGAATGCACAACTTTCATATCATTCTTAAGACAAAGCATTTCAAAACATCATTATTCTTTCTCTAAATTAGGAATTCTCCCATTATCGATCAAATCTTTTATCGAGCATGCAGTTATGCATAATCATTGTCTGACCTGCTGGATTGGTCATACTGCACTTGATTTCTGTTGTTGCTTCTCCTTTGCCTGGTCTCCAAATCTTCTATTTGAATGCCCGAATCACACAAATCTTCAATGTCTTGATTGGAAAGCCTATAAGCCTATCATTGATGAAAGCATGGGCACCATTGATCACCATATGGACTTGGTCTTTCTCCATGGGCCTCGTGGTCATCTTGGCAGCTTTGGCACTCCACGGATCAAATACTCTGAAAAGGTTTCATTGGGCTTTTGGTGCATCATCTCTAAATCCCTTAAAGTTACCCCCAGTTGGGTGTTGTAGCGATACTGTTCTAAAAACTGTTATGATAGCTCTTCCCAATCTTCTCGGACTCTTTTAGGAAGATCATGGTACCATACTACCACATCATCTTCTAAGAATAGCATTAAATACTTCAAGATATACTCCTTTGGCAAAGGAGTGGTGGCCATGATAGCTACACATTGTCTCAAGTACATCTTGGGGTTACCCTTTCCATTAAATTTGGGCAAGACTGGTAGGCAAACATTTGACAACAAATCATTGTCTCCAATGAGTAGGATGTCATCTAGGTCTTTGATCTCTTTTAACCCTTTCTTCTTCAGGAGAGATTAGACATTCTCCAGTCCTTGGCTAGTTGCTTGATCGATTTAGGCTTGTTTTGGTTGGTTGGGCTTCTCCCCCTATCTTTTCCTTAGCTAGTCTCACCCTCGTCACCATCATTTCCTTTGGATGCATGTTGGTTCATGCTGTTAGGCCCATTTCGTAGAGCTTCAATGAGTTGGGCCTTTGTTGTTGAAGAGCAGTGATGTTAGCCCTCATTTGAGCCATTGTAGCACTGTTGTTATTAGGTGCAGCCATTTTAATAACTGGTTCTTCTTGTCTTGTCAAAGGACCATCTCGTCTAACCCAAGCTATGATGGCTGCAAAACAAAGAAGTTAATGCCATGCATGTATGCATGATATGATGCATGCTTATACAAAGGCATAGACACGCTTTCAGCCTTCTAACCTTATTTCTTCCACACATGTGAGGTCGAGTCTCTTTTCCTAGGATTTTTGGCCTCATTCTCAAGACATCATCATGGAATGTAGGAATGCGAGATTCTCTCTCCTAATTCTAACATTCATGTTGATGTTAGCTTCTTTATGATTATCATAACATGATTTTCTAAACGTCATGACAACTTTAACTCATAGCACATGTTCCTATTTTATTCTTATGGGTGACTTGACATGTGGCATTTGTTCATGGTTCTATGAGGCTTGAGTTGATATTATTCTAATCATGGGGAATTTACATCCATAGACATGCAATTCAACATAGGTTTTGGATATTCATCCAATTGGAAATTTTTAGAGTCGTTTATAGGGGCTTGAGTCTCCAAGTTCCAATGGTTTGGGCTCCTTCAAGAGAGAGACGCCCTCTTGGGCCGGTCTTTTTTTATACCAATTCAATGGTACGTGCTTAAAGGTGGTAACACCAATATGAGTCATCTAGGGGTCTAATGGAGCTAAAGACTTCTCATGCCAATGCCACACGGCTAGTTTAGGCAGTTCGTGTTTATTGTGTGCAAAAGTTTAGTGATGCAAGGACCTATTATATCAACATGAGCTATTAGAATTTAGTATTCTCGTCGGATTCAACTTCTCTTATCCCCAGTTGACACATCTGAAAAAGGATTGTCTCCCAAGTATAGGAGTGTCGAAGTAATAAACCTGGTGAGACCGGGGTCGATCCACGAGGAAGGAGATTTTAGCGCTACAAATTATAAGCTAAGCAAATATGATATGAATGATTCAAAGATATGACAAGATAATATCAACAATAGATGGGAATAATTAAAATATGCAAGTAAAAGGAATTAACACAATAATAATGAAAGCTAAGGTTAGGAGATCCGCCTTTGATATTTCGAATAAGGATAAACAACCCATTTTAGTTATATGAATTATATTGCTTTGTTACCAATATTTATACCACTACTTGTAAATGGGTTCAAGCATCCAATATGCCAATCTTCATATGTCTACAACAAATCAAGGTTCCTAACTAGATTCATGTCGATAAGGAAGAACCATACGACATCTAGAAAGGATCCAAGCATTTGATGTGCCAAGGATTGTCGACAATGGATCAAGACCTCCACTTTACGAGTGGTGTCAAGATTGATTAGAAAAATAAATATAAATAATATAAACAACACAAGATTATGATTATTAAGCACATATTAAAGGGTTAGAGAATCCTTACTCTCATATCAAGGGTTTCACCCTTTCACCTTAGCAAGAGAGAATTTAGAAAGACATTATAAGAGAAAGAACACAAATTGCAAGAAAAAGGAAATTCATTAATAACACACAAGAGATACATAATACAAGATCCCAGCTAAGGCCAAGATGCCCTAATGGGTCACAAGGCACCTCTATTTATAGATACATTCAGGGGCAAACTTGTCAAATTATAAAGGAATAGTTGTCAAATGTTAGGTGAACGAACTTTGACCATTGGGATCATTAGGTGCACCACTTTGACCACCGATATTGACATTGAAATATTGAGCATTTTAATCACATGTCTTCATAAAAGTTGTAGATATTTCTCTCAGATTTCTAGAACATATTAATTTGCATAATTTGGATACGTATTTTGAGAGATATGGTCCAAATACTGAGGCCTGGTCAGACTGGACCGAGACTGTAGATGGGTTCACTTCAAGCCCAATTTTGGTCCACTAAGAGCCCGAATTTGATGATACTTGTGAAATGCAATCTTGTAGATAATTGAATCAGCTTTCCAAAACATTAAGATTTGCACCATTCGAATCTATAAATAGAAATTTATGCCCAATTAACCGAACCTACATCAAAATCGAAATTAAGAGAAAGTTAATTCAAATGATGTAAAAACTACAAATGTGCTTAATTTGAGGAATTTAATGACACTATTAATGCAATATGATGAATTAAGCGCTTATTAAGCATACATGTTTAAGTATTCATCACCAGTGGAGTCGCTACTGTGAACGGTGCTTTCATCTTGCCAGAGCATTTGTGACCACGATATTGTGTCAAAGCCTCTTTCGAGACCTAAGGGAACACAAATGAGCCATTGGCACGTTTGGAGGGAGTCATCGCCCAATTATTCAATTGGAAATGAATGTGGGCAATATGATCCCTTGTTTAAGGACCTAAACTACCCTCATCCCTTCAGAGATGGGTTTGAAAAGTTAGGTATGAGTCTTTCAACCCGCCCAGATCAAAATCCAGCCTTTACTATGAAATATTAAATAATAACATCTCATGCCGTTACTTAGTCCACTTAGTGTTGTCCGTTTTATACACATATTTCATATTTTATCTTTATCAGACATGTGAGATGATTATTCAATCAATGACAATTATATAAGCATCCATAGAAAGAGCGAGGAGAATTAAGTTACATTTCCTTTCAAACATGGGGGAAGAAGAAGAGGATTACATCCATTATTCTTCAATAATAAATAAAGTAATTCTAATTAGAATCATTCCAAATATAACATTCACATAAATGAAGTATTCAATAATAAAAGCATATTCATCCAAATCATACATATAATAAGCAATCAATTCGAGATTCGATAAATAAGGAATTTTCCACCATCATATGTGAGTCTATTCCATGTTTATCAAACCTCTACATGCATATTCATACATATATTACTCTTTAGTGATGGTCCCTCACCATCAATGTGAGTCCACCATCACTTCATGGCATTATTCTAATTAAAGTCTATTCATAGTTTATTCATACATTCATAAATCAATCAATCAAAATATAAAGCTATAATCTACAATCATGGCATTATAGCCTAGATTTGATAATTCTATCATGACATTCTAGCCTATTGTTATTCTAGCATAATTTATATTAATTAATAATTTCAGGCATTTTTAGCCTAAACATGGTTATCATGGCATTTTCTAGCCTAAATCAAATAATCAAAATCAAACAAGGCTATTCTAGCCCAATCCAAACAATCAAGGGGCAATATGATAATTCTTACTTATTCTATGCTATTTCCTAGCAGGCTTCGAAGCAATTATAAGTCTTCCTAGCATGATTCTAATCATGAGCTTCTAAGCATAATTCTTAGTATGTGCTCTTAAACATGATTCTAAGCATTTGCAAAGAAAATAAACTCCTAATCATGTTTCTAGATAAACGAGGGAAAGATGACTTACCTTGACAAGCATTTCCACCTTGCAAGACAAATAAAATGTTAAACAATTCTTATATAACCATGCTTCTAAGCATCAAAATTAATCCTAAACATGCTTATTCTAAGCATAAATAAATCTAAACATGCTTAATTCTAAGCAAGAAAAATAAAGAAGAAAATATGAGAGAGAAGTGAAAACTGCTCTCTGAACGTACTATTCCAGGTTTAGAATAATATAAAATGCTTAAAAAATATTATACTAGAAAAGACTCATAGAATTCTCACAAGTGTGTCCTGGAGGAAGAGAGAGAGAGAGAGAGAGAGAGAGAGAGAGAGAGGGAGAGAGGATTTCTGGATGTCTTGCAATGTGTGCCTAAGGTGTGCTTTTATAGGCTTTTCTTGGAGTGAAAAACTGATAAAAAACCAATGTGGGGTTCAAATGAATAGTACTATGTGAGCAGTGTTACGTGAACAGTGTACAACTCTTTGGCTCTTCCTATTTTACAATTTTGTAATGTAGTTTCTTATGAACTTTTCCTGTTTGATTGCACTTAACTTTTCAAGTTCAACTCCGATTTATGATCCGTAAATTTTTATGAAAGCTAGACATCTGTAGCTTCACAATGATATATGACTCATAATCAAATTCCTCATAAATTAATTTCTATGATTTTTTGAAGTCACATGTCAGTTTTCGAGACCTTTCATCAATTCTTTCTCACCTTAACTTTCTTGGCTTGTAAAGGCATTTTTGTCATTTTTATTGCTTGACATTTATCTTTATTTCATCAGCGAGCCTTAAAAATTCAGTGTCTACAATTTTTAAGTTGATGAACACTTAAATATGTATGTTTAATAAGAGCTTAATTTATCATATTACACTAATTGCGTCATTAAATTCCTCAACTTAAGCATATTCCTAGTTTTTGCATATTTTGAATTAGTTTCATGTTAATTTTAGTTTTTGATGTAGGTTCGATAGAATGGGCATAACTTTTCATTTATAGATTAGAATGGTACAAATCTTGATTTGGTGAAAACTTGATTAAATTGTCTACAAAATTGTATTTCACAAGAATCATGAAATTTGGGCGTCTAGTAGACCAAATTAGGCTTGAAGAGAACCCTTTACAGTTCAACCTAGCCTAACCATGCCTTTGTATTTTTATCATATCTCTTGAAATATGTATTCTAATTGTATGATTCAAAGTGTTCTACAAAGCTGGGACAAATATCTACAACTTTCATGCAGATGTGTGATCAAAGTTACTAATATTTCAGCATCAAAATAGATGGCCAAAGTTGGTACACATGATTATCCAAATTGTCAACAATTGTCTCCTTTATAATTTGACAATTTTGCCTGTCAATTGTGTCTATAAATAGATGAAGTTATGACCCAAAGAGGCATCTTGACTTTTAGCTGAGATCTCTTAATATTGTGTTTTCTATCTTATGTTTTGTTCTTTAATATTATTAATAAATCATTTTCTTCTTGCAATTTATTTTCTTTCTTGCATAATATTTCACTAAATTCTCTTTTGCTAAGGTGAAAGTGTGACACCCTTGATATGAGAATAGGGATTTTCTAACTCTTTGATATGTGCTTAAAAATCATAATCTTGTGTTGTTAATTTTATATGTTTTATATTTATTTTCATAATCAATCTTGATACCACTCGTAAAGTGGAGGTCTTGATCCATTGTAGACAATTCTTGACATATCAAATGCTTAGATCCTTTCTAGATGTCGTATGGTTCCCTTACCGAAACAAGTCTAGTTAAGAACCTTGATTTATTGTAAACATATGGTGATTGACACATTAGATGCTTGAACCCATTTACAAAAAGTGGTATAAATATTGGCAGTGAAACAAATATAATTCATTTAACCAAAATGGGCTTAAATGACATACCTTTCGATTGGAACCTCCTTGATATGTGGATTCAAACTAAGTAATAATTGGGTTATTAATCCTTATTTGATATATCAAGGTCGGATCCCATAACCTTAGCTTTTATTGTCATTGCGTTCTCTTACTTGTGTATTTTAAATATTTTCGTTTATTGCTTATGAACTTGTTCTTTCATTTGCTCTCTGGTAGGTTTCGCCACATATTTCCATGGTTGGTTTTATCGCTTCTTATTTTTGTTTTACATTTGAATGGTCGGTCATACCGCCTATCATCTTTTATTTCTTGTTGACATCATCTTGTATTTATTTGCTTATCCTTGATTTTTACCACTAAATTTCTTTCCTTGTGGATCGACCCCGGTCTTGCTAGGTTTATTGCTTTGACACTCCTATACTTGGAAGATAATCCTTTTTTTTGGATGTGTCAGAAGTGGTATCTTAATTCCCTAATGGCCCACATTATACAATTTATCATTTACTTTCACGCAATATTTTGACAAATGTTGTAATCCCATCCTTGAAATCCATATATCTGAAAAAAAAATACAACCTTATTCTCCTCCCTCCTTCTATGGATGTATATAAATTGTCTCACCTACATGTAATTAAAAAGATAAAATTTGATAATGTGCAAAATGAATCTAGGACCAAGATGGATAGCATTGATGAATTAGAAAGTTCCAACCTAGTAAACCTTAGTGGAGGTCAGACTTTTTCTAGGCAGACTGAGTCTGTATCTACTTCCTGAACTCTGCTCTAAAACAGTGATGGGTAGTTAGGTCCAGAAGCAAGAGATCGGCTGCTGTTACTCACACTTTTCCTACGGTTAACTATCCAAGTGAGGACTCCATTTCATTTCTCCGAACCCTGCCTTTGTGGCTTGGTCTGATGACCTTATGAGTCCCTTCACAAAACTCAGAAAAGCAATGCTGAGGTCGTTGTGACTTTGGCGTGATGGAAGCCTCGTCCACAGTTTGGCCACTCTACAGGGCACAATAGAGAAGTTGATTCTGATGGGAATATTGGATTGTTAGTTTCTCTTTCATTAATGATATCCAATGTATCACTACACTTGCATGTGACAAATCACCAAATTGCCTTTATTTGACCTGGTGGCTTTGGTATGGCAAGTCTTTGGCTCCATTCGACCCTTAGACAAACGATATCATTGATGACCACCACTTTGAGCACGTACCGAAAGGAATAAAAAGAATAGGCCTAAGGGGGCATCTCTTGCTCAAAGGGGCTCTTAGCCATAGAACACAGCCTTAGCCATATAACACATCCCAAAGCCTATATAGATAACCTAGTTATTTCCCCATAGGATTACCAGAATCTTTAGTGTGATGTCATTTAAAGTCAAATAGAGGTGGAAATGACATGGATTGCAAACCCGTTACGTCACGTGTGAACATTTTGTGACCATCATTTCTCAACATTTTGATTAGTTGACAATAGTTCTATGATAATTATAAAACAGTTGCCATAGAATCACTGTCATAACTAATCTTCATAAGGTCACAGATTGTTCACACACTACAAGAATTTTTTAAATATTTATCACTTGGCAATTTTTATATTTGGCCTTTTTTAAAAAAGTGAGAAATATAATAATGATTTGGAAGTCAAACCCATCTTTTAATCTTATTTGGCATTTTTCGTCTTTTTTAATCATATATTTATCATATTTTTAGAACAATGACAAATATGTTATTTTTGTCTCTTTCTATCATTATTTTCTTTTGGCTCCATTTTTTTCATTTCATCCCTCTATCTTTTCTTTTCCTCGCTTTAGCAAAAGCTTGCCCTAGCAGTCACTTCGTTACTCATCCCAAATCAACCCGAATCATTACTGAAATCTCTCAAATCTCTCTAATTCTTATCAGCCCGATCATTAATCAAGAATTTTATTATCTGAAAATGCATTATTGGTGAACAAATCGAGCATGTTAACCCCATTTTTTCGCATTCATGGATCTTTAGATTAGTGACACCCTCTTCTTTTACCAGTAGCGCACCGATCGAACTTCATCCTCATCTCATCTTGTGAGTTCTCTTCTTCTTTACGATTTATCTTTTTCATTATCTTGTTCGATCTATTGTAGTTAGGGTTTTGTTTTCCTTAAAGGAAACACTTTGTGCTGTGAAGGTAAATGTCATAGCTTTTGTTGTTTTTGCTTGTCTTTCCTCTTATTTTTTTTACAATTTTAATTTTTCTAAGCATGATTGTGATATTAAACGTATTAATTTGGATTAGAATCTAAAGCTCTTCTATGTTCTTCAATGTTCTAATGCGGTAATAGTGATTAGGAATTTAATAATTGGAGCTAATTGTGAGAAGCATTGTAATTAGTTTACTGGTTCAGCATTCTCGTGGTGGACTTCATCGTTTTGAGTATTGTTATATGATATATCAGTACATGATCAATGGTTGAGATTAATTTGATAGAATAATAATTGAATTTTAAAAATGATATATATTTAATATAATCTCATTAATTTGTGTACAACAATTCTCTAGATAGATTCATAGGTATGTAGTTGCCTTTGAAGGTTGAAGCAAAAGCAATGAACCGTTAGTCCAAGTTATATGCCTAAGAGTTTGCATTTTTTTTTTAATTTCTAAGGCAAATTGATAAGAAAAGAAAAATTCTATTAGAGCAAGATTGGTTACTCTTTGTGTTTATTTGTAAGTTGGATTTTGCTTTTTTTTTTGTTTTTCTATAAGTCTTTATATTTTTGGTCAACCTGCTTGTTAGTAGAGCTATAATTTAAATGAATGGTTGAAAAGCTAGCTAAGTTTAAGAAAACTGAACTTTAAACAAACTTGTCTTTTTGTTAACCAATTAATATTCAGAATTAATTAGGAGTTGATTGATGTTCGATAAAGATGCATGGATGATAAGCTATTCTATGCAGTGATGCAAAGCTAATTATTATTATTATTATTATTATTATTATTCTCTTTAGAATATTTTTGTATTGGTCTTAGAGCTAACACACTTTTATCCAAGATTTTGGTCTCACCTATATAATTAGAATCCTAAAAAGCAAGATTTTGATCTTGTATTTTGCAGCTTTGTAGAGAAATCAAGGGTATGTCGTTACCTTTCTTATCAGAAGAAAATGCATTATGTATCATAAGTAAATACTTAACTTTAATTTATTAATTCAAATGGAATTTGTGCATCCTTTGTTGTTGTGCCATATTGATGAAGTAGATCATACTTTGTCAAATTGTTGTCCTTAGTACTTTAATATCCTTATTAACATTGATAGTGCTAGTATTTTTGTAGAGTATATTCTAAATTATTGTGCTGATTCACTACAGTGCTTGACATTAACAAAGAAGGTTAAAAAGTTCTTTTTCTTTTTACTTGTGATATCCGATGGACTTCTAGATGATTGAAATCAACTTGGTTGACAAACCTTTTGAATCTGATCCAAAAAACATTAATGTTTAACTAGTTGATGATGTTTACAGCAACTGCTTGTACTTGGAGGATTCTTATGGTTTAAGGAATTTTATTTGGAGTCTTCTCTTGTAATTTCAGGTAAACATTAATCATTTTGTTATTGAATAATGATTACATTTATTTTAAAAGATAATATAGCTTCATGTTTGTTAAATTGTGGATGGGAATTATATTTTTTACTTTGAAGCCTAGTTGTTGTATAATGACTTCTACTTGATTTTGTAATACCTTGTAAGGTAAATATGAAGTATGTGGCTGCACGTTGATGCCTTTGCCATTTAATTTTGTAAATCTGACAACAGGGTTACTCTACTGTATTTGAAATCTTTTAGATTTATGCGTCCATGTATGTTTTTGAGTGTATGCATAAAATTGTAATTGAGGATTGATTGACTTATTATTTTGAAATTTAAATATGAGTTAGATGGTACTAATATTATTTTGTTTTCTTATAGTGAGATTGAATTGATTTTGCTTCAATTTCATTGCATTAGTGTTAGCCACGAGTGAGTTATGCTTTTATTATTTTGGATATTCTAATGCTGGTACTAGTTCAATCTTATTGATTTTGTTCAATTTTATACATTTTGCATATAGGGGTTGAAAAGAAAACACAAACACCTATCTGGTTAATCATTTTAAATGAGAACACATGCATTGTGAAGTATATATTACTACATAGAAGATTTCATTAGTGAATGCATAAATTTTTAGTAGAAGTTTAGTGTCTCTGTATAATAGCTTTGTGATCAATAACAAGCTAAACATGCCCATCTTTGAAATTTACATAACACAACACTTTCTTTGTTGGTGTGGTAGAACAACATTTATTTTATTTGTTGTCTTTTGCTTGACATGAAGTTGTAGGCAGGAAATTATCCTGATTACTTAGCTGAAGTTGTGAATGAGATTGCACTTTCCATCTTTAATTAAGTTATCTTATGTTGATTTAGTTAATTGGTGAATAATTTTATATGAGCTAATTATTTGAGCATGTTAGGGGCTTCGAATTGAATTCAGTTTCAGTTTCCATCACTTGGAAAGGTAGCTAAGAATATCTTAGGTTACAGTTAACACCATCTTGCTTCTGTGTTTGCTGTTAGGTATGTTTTCAATTTAAAATGTCATGGATTGTTTTTGAATATTGTCTTTTAATTAATGTTGGTGACATGTTTCGACTATTTAATTTGTTTTTATCATTGCTTTCATTCAAAAGTGTCTTATATTAGCATGTTTAACATGTTATTCAAAGATTATACATTTCTTAATTTGTAACCTTTATATCTGTCTTGTGTTTGCTACTTGGCATTTAGAAATGCAATGTTATTTTTTTATTTAGTTTTTATTGAATGCACAATCAAGGCTACCCCTTAAATTCATGGCTGAGGTTATTGTTTTATTTTGCCCCGTCTTTTGCTCGAGTTTGCATGAACATGGCTAAATTTTTTGTTAACTTTGGCCAGATTTTGTTAACGATTACTTCAAAGGGTTCTATTTTATTTAACAAGGCATTTTTGGCTTAAATTAGAGCCTTAGTGAACAAATTGACTTTATATTGGTTGCACTGAGCTTTAGTAAGTGTTGGCACATTTAGATGAAATGTTTAACTCAGTACTTTAGTCTTGAGTACTTAAATTTCTCTATTTTGAGATAGATGGCAAAGATAGCAAAGATTTCTCTCTCCATTTTATTTAATATTAGAATGGCATGAATCCAGTAAGTTGTGCATGCTGATTTTTTTGGGTTTTGGTTTTGATTTTGAATTTGTGATGTTATTGGATTGAAGGTTCCTCTCTCAATCTCTGTTTTTAACTCAATTTGTTGTTGCTTGTAGATGGTCTTCTTGCTAGCTTATTGAATTTCCTAAATTTGATTTTGTCAAGCATTGGAATTTGCTTGTAGTTATTCAATTAGTAGAATTCGGATTGGTTTTTAAAATGGATCTAAGTAGATTCGTGGAGGGGCAAGGTGTGTAAGCAAGCAGAATAATTCATTGCACGTGAGAGAGTAGGGAGGAATGTGTTGTTTTGTGTTTTAAGTGATTTTGAAGCTCCTTTTCTCGAAAGATAAGTTTAGTTTTGTACTACAAATTAATATAAACTTAGATATGATTATGAAAATATATCAATAGACTCGAAATTACATTTTCTAGAGTTAAGATATAATTGCTTATATTGAGATGTTTGAAAGTCAGATGTTGATGTGATAAACATTGTAATTATACTGTTATTACATGCTAGGTTCATGAATTTGTTTTAACATTTTATAAATAGTTAATTCGCCAATATTTCGGACTATTTTTTTAAATTTCTTAAAAATCATATTTGGCAACTAAAAGCTGTCAAGTATGTTTTTTTTAATTTTTTAATTAACTATATTTGGCAGCAAAAAACTGTCAAGTATAGTAAGATACATATTTGACAGGTTGACCAACTGTCAAATAGACTATATTTTTGGCGGTGCCATTGGTATCGGTTTAGAAATCGCCCTATATGTATATAATTGACGGCTAAAAACTGTCAAATATGAGCATTTTTATTGTAGTGACATAACCAGACACATACAGTTTTGCACGGTGTAATATCATAATTAACAATGCCTCAGTCACTTGATGATAATCAGTCTAGATTGTATGACATTTGAATGTTATGGGATCATGCTTGAAAAGCATGAGTGATTAAGTACATCATAACTTTGATATTATCACTAAACCTTGTTAGACTATGACCATAAGTATTTGACAACTAAGGAAATCACACTAATCTTGTGTCGAGAGCTTTGTACAAAATTTTGTGTCCCCTGTTGATGACTTTCTCAGAATAAAGTCATCAACAGATAATGGAGGCTATGAGACAACAGATAATGGAGATGATGACCTTGATCACAACCAGATTACCACCAAACCCAACCGTAACACCAAACCAAAACATGAGTTTCAAACCCAACTCAGTCCAAGCCCAACTCTAACACTAAATCCAACCACTAGCCTAAATTCAAACACTAGCCTGATCTTAAACACTACCCAACTCAGTCCAAGCTCAACTCCAACACTAAATCCAAACACTATCCTAAATTCAAACACTAGCCTGATCTTAAACACTAGTCCAAACCCAAATAATGGTTCAAGTCAAGGTGTTGTCCGTATTCCAAATGTAGAATCAAACCCTAACTCTAACTTTGATCGACTCCAAGCACCACTTGATGCTTTTGGGTCTGATGCTGATAGAGGGAAAGAAAAGATGTCGATTGATCCCTTAGATGAAGGATTCTTTGATAGAGATGATCATCTAAAGTCTAAACATGCCAAACAATTGGAGCAATAGTTTTCTTAGAAGGTAGAGAAGATCCGTACTTTGATGAGAAAGAAAGGGATAGAGGGGACTAAAGGCTTACTTGACATACAGATAACGGGAGTTTGCAAACTTCCACAAAAATTCAAAATGCCAGACATCGTGAAGTTTGATAGAAAGGGTGAACCAAAAGAACACTTGAGGCATTATATGGGAATGATAGGCTTGACTGACCTATCAGAAGAACAAGTTATGGAATTGTTCTTTAGATCCTTGGAAGGACCAACACTGACATGGTACTTTAGGCAGAAGAAGAAGACTCGGAAGGATTGAAAGAAGTTGTCTAAAAAGTTTGTTAATCAATACTCGTACAATTCTCAGTTGGAAACAACATTGAGAGATTTGTAATCTACTCAATAGAAAGTAGATGAGATGTTTTGAGTACTTAGATGGAGGGAAAAGGCTGCCACTATGATCACGAGACCAAGTCAAAAGTACCAAGTAAGGATGGTGTTAAAGGGAATGCTTCCCTCTCTCTATAGTAGGTTAGTTGGCATGCCAATCAAGACTTTTGAAGACCTTTATGATTTAGGTCTCCAAGTTGAGGATCTAGAGTTGGAACAGAAAGGAACTTTCCAAAAAAGAATCAAAGTAACTTCAATCAAGGTGGAGAACCCCAAAATGTTGAAGTAAATATAGTAGGCTAGTAAAGGAATTTCAGTAATTTAGGATAACCATTGTCCAAAGTATTTGAGAGACTTTGTCCTCTTGGTGAAATGCTTCCCTTGGCACTAGTACCCTTACCAAATCCACTCCCAACTAAATTCAAGCATCATGAATGTTGTGAGTTCTATCAAACACCTGCCCATACCACTGATAAATGCACCCACCTTCGTCATGACTTCCAAAACCTGATCGATAGCAGTATAATCCCTAATCCAAAATAATAATCACCAAACATGGTCCATATGATTAGCTCTTATTTGATAGAACATCAAGTATTGACTTCCTTTGGTGACATGAAGAAAACTAACAGAACAAATAAGGTTGAGAATGGGAGGAAGGAGTAAGAAAAAAGGACCAAAGAAGTAGTAATGGGAGTATGTGATCATTTTTAGGATGATTTTGATAGTGGAGAAGGTAAGGGAAAAAGAAATAGTGCACAAAGTGAGGAAAGTGATAAAACACCAGTGGTATTGAGAGTAGGAGATGTCACCTATACAAAGGAAAACAAGTAAGTGGCTATGTGTCAAAGGAATAGAAAAAGAAAGAAGAGGACGTTTTGGCCAATAGAGGAAAATGTTCGTAGAAAGTAGAGGTTTTTGAATCCTATAGAGAGGGATTTGAATAAGAAAATTGATAAGTTTAGTGCATATATAGAGGTATTAAAGTTGCAAGTGGCCTAAATGACAGGACTACTCATCCAAAAGTTAACTCTGACTCCCTTTTCAACTCTACCGCCACATGGATCATAACACTTACAAACTCTAAAAAACCCTAGTGTTGCCAAAGGAAATCTAAGAAGCAATCATGATGGAGCAGCCACTAAGAATTTTGAAGTGAATGTTTCGAAACGGCACCAAAAGAGAGAATTTAGTGAGCTAGAGCGATCCTTGTCACAAGTATTTGAGATTCTTAGGGCCCGATCAATACTGCTACCACTACCATTAAAAGAAATCCCAAACACTTTTTCATAAAACCATAAACACAATGAGTATTGTGAGTTCCAGCAAGCTTCTGGCCATCTCACAGACAATTATCATAGACTTCGCCATGAAATCTAGGATTTGATTGACAATGATCAATTCCACGACCTAAGCAAAGAACATCCAAAACTCTTGCCATAACCTATCACCCTCACTAGCCACTACCCACTTGGCTAGCATGAAGTTCATGGAGGAAACAGTGTTGAACTCTTTTGAACAGATAGTTTCGTCAAGGGCAAGGCAATCAAACTTGATTGATGTCACTTTGGGGAGAGACTATTAGTAATGAAGATGTTTTTAAATTCAAAAAAGTGATTTGACTTGCTTTAAAACTTTGATTTTTATATTCATTTGAGTTAAAACATATGAGTTGTGTAGTCTTTTTGATGATCAATATCCTATGATAAAACCATGATACTCATTGGAAATAAATCTTTGATAATGCTTGATATTGTATCATTTGCATGCTTCATTCTTTCACTAGTTGAGTTTCATTCTTAAATTCTTCAACGTCTAAGCATAATAGCCATAAATACGAAACTTTTCATCAGTTACAGAAATCTTATGTGAATAGTGTGATGTGTTGACATCTTACAAGACTCTAGAACCTGTTTGATCACCATTCAAGGTAAAATCCTATGTTACACAGTGTTAGGGAAATGATTTAGGTCTTCTTTTGATTGGTTGAGCCTTTTTAAGCCAACCGGTGCATGCATCATTATTCCTAGTGCACCCTATTAAGCCTGATTAAGCATTTTTCTTTGCTGATCAATCTACCCCAGTCTCAAAATTTTTCCACCTTAATACCTTTATCCTTCACCTATAACAAGTAGACATTCTAGGAAAAGACATCAAGGGCTATACTTATAAAGGAAGTAAGGAGTTGAAACAGGTTTTTATGCAATGTTATGCCAATAAAAAAACAAAACAAAGAAAAAAACAACACAAAAAATTGAAAAGATCAACAAAAGAAAGAAAGAAAAAAGAAGAAGAGAAAAGAAAAATGAGAAAAATTGGTGGTTTGTTAAAGGACAAAGAGACTATATTGGTTATGTGACTGTGGGTGACTTAGCCTTATAATCTTCCTCATCATACCTTGACCCTAGCCCTACATTACAAGCTTGATAAAGCCTTAATGATCCTTGATGTTGTGATTGACCTACATTATTGGACAGTAGTGTGAAAAGCAGGCCTATGCTAATCCTTTTGTTTCAATATCATTAAAGATAGATCACTAGCTTTTGTTTATATAAAGCTATTCGAGTTTCAAAGGGTGAAATATGATTAGCTATGCGTGCACACACACACGAAGAATCTTGAGTGAAATAATACCAACATCAGAGTTGAAGTTATAAGCAATCACAAAGTCAATGTATTATCTACGAGCTATTAAATTTTGAGAAATCTTTGAGGAACCTAATTGTGAATCAAATTGATCGGCAACTCACATTTGTCATTTTAACTCATCACATGTGTAGCATGCTTTGACAAAAACCAGTAAAAGTCGGAGATTAGGGGTATGTGATTCATTTCTCTTTTGAGCTAGCAAAAGATGGAAACTGGAGACGAGTGATGTGTGAGGATCAGCAAAGGTTTAAATCTAATGACATTTGGTGCATTGAGAATTTACAGCATTCTATGCTATCAATTTGTCGGTTATTGGGCATTTTTCGTATGGCAGACATCGTGCTTTATATGTTGGAGTACAAACAAGCAAACATACCAGACAAAACCAAATTCCTCACACAGTAGATAAAATTCCTTAGCAGTTAGAATGAAGAACATGATTTGAAGGATAAACAACAAACTTTGAGGAAAGCGATGTTAAGCAAAAGGATTGTCCACCCGATGGAGATCACTTGCTTCTCAACTAAGGTTACCTCAAGCATGAAGGTATGACATCTAAAGGAGAATTAGAAGGTGGTTATGGCGATTGATTCTTGAAACGGATGGAAGCAATTTTTTTTTTTTTACAAAATTAGGGGAAAATTAGATGGTCGAGTTTTATTAGGGGAATAGTATATACAGATATAGATTTGGGGTACCACGCCATGTGATGACTGACAATAGAGAATAGTTTTAGCTAGGGAATTTGTCATAGAGACACAAGATTGAGCATCATAAGTTATACTCTTGTAGACCATGAGGAATATCCAAAATAAAGAATGACCAATACCAAAGATCCCAAGTACCAAAAATCTACAGAGCCCACAAATATGAAAGAAAATATCATCTCCAATGTCTGTTTATCTGCTCCTTGCTTGACACTATTTTGCAAGTTGTCTAATGAAATTGACTCTTCTCTCATGAAATTAGCAAGTTGAACCTGGGATCGATTCCTCTCTTGCTGAAGTTGGTTTATCTCTCGGCCGCCTAGCCCAAGAAACATAAGTTGGAATAAAAGCATAAACATCAAAACATGCATACATAACATTTGTATAGATGTGTTGAATAATTGTGTATAGACAGGTAAAGAATAAGGGAAGCAAGGAAAGAGATGAAGCACATGTAGAGAAATGAAGATTAAGAAGATCAACATTGGAATACACATCTGCTTAAGAATGACGCGCCACTAGCCGATGTCAAGCTTTTGAGAGATGGATCTCTAGTTATGTTAGAGGCAATGTGATGGTGGTGTTTTGCCTGATCATAAAAGGTAAAAGCTAGAGAAATCAACGAAGGTGAGTAATGATCAAGCACATCAAAAGGAGCATTCAGTGAAGAAATGACCAAGCACATTTAAAAGGCAAAATTTTGGTGAAATACTGGGGGTAACTCCTAAAGGAAGAAGGATCAGCTTATCTGAAAATAGCAGGAGCAACAGAAGATTAGACTAGCTCTTCAAGGGGTAGTAACCTATAAAAAGATAGGATCTTCGTAAATTCTGATAAACTTAATGATAAATCTTTTTTCCAGGAAGTATAATGCAAATAAATCTAGTCAAATACTGGGGGTAACCCTACGATGAAGAGGGATTGATTCCTTCAAGAGTAACAACAGTAGTAGGAGAAGAAGGACCAGCCACTTTCCAAGCAATAAGAATATGCTGTAGAAACAATCTAGTTAAGAATCCATTTTTTCAAAATTGCAGTCTAAAGGAGTGCATAGTCTTAATGCAAATTGTAGTGAGACTTAAAATAGAGAACAACCAAGAATTGACCTTTCAAGATACAGCCTAGAATGAACAGAAAGTGAGAATTAGAGTGGAATGTGATTGAGTGTTGTCGATATTCAAGGATTCCCCAATGGAGAAACTCAAAAGTTTGTATCAGAACTATGGCCTAAAAGGAGCTTAAGATGTTTGAAAAGTAAACCATACTCGATTCTCATTGGAGTACGATGGACAAGAATCCCAACAGTGCATAAAGTTCAAATATAGCCCCAGTGGAGCAAAATGGACAAAAATCCTTAGTAGAGCATGAAATCCAATCCAATTTCTAGTGAAGCTTAAAAATCAGATTCTATCATTATAAATTATGAAATTGGAATCTTTTGAGATATAGTTTAGAGTGGATAGAAATCCCCAATGAAGAAAGGACTCAAAGACCTCGTAACTCATTTAGAACCAATTTGACTATGCCTAAAAATGGCAAGAGTTTCATTCAGCCCCCAAAAAAAGACCTCGTGAAAGCACAATGTACCATAATCCAGACCCCCTGTCATGGCCAAATTTCAAGGTGGCTCTTCCATAGCAAAAATTCTAGGACACCCTATAACCAATTTCAAGATGGTCCTCTCCATAGCCAAATTTCAAAGAAACCTTATAGCCAAACTTCAAGGTGGCCCCTCCATAGCCAAATTTTAGAGAAACCACTATATTGCTAGATTACCAAAACATCAACACATCAAAAATTACCAAAATACCCTTATGCCACCAAATCATCAAAGTACCCCAAAGAATGCAAATTTGCATCAATATTAGATTCATACCATTCCTTAAAAGATACAAGTTTAAGAAGCGATCCTTTATAGAGTAACAAATTCTATCCATGGCATCACAGAGTGACAGTGCCAAATCTACTCATCAGCAAAATCCATATTCAACTCTAGATTCGGCTAAGCCCTCATGAAAGCACAAACACCTGGATGAAAGTATCTAGTTTAAGTAAAGCCCTTGTGAAAGCATAGGCACCAAGATGAAAGCATCTAAGACTCAGTTAAGCCCTCGTGAAAGCACAGACACCTAGATGAAAGCATTTGAAATCAATCAAGTCCTCGTGAAAGCACAAGGTAACAAGATGAAAGCATACTAGTTCAGTCAAGCCCTTGTGAAAGCACAGGTACCTTGATGAAAGTGTCCATGCTTAATCAAACACTTGTGAAAGAACAAAACATTAAGATGAAAGTATCTAGACTCAACCAATCCCTCGTGAAAGCACTTGTATTAGGATGAAAGCATATGAATTTAGTTAAGTCCTCATGAAAGCACAAGGCAACTGGATAGACACATCTAGGATCAATCAGACACTTGTGAATGCACAAGCAATAGGATGAAAGCATCTAAGTTGCCCTCATGAGAGCACAGATACCTGGATGAAAGCATCTAGACTCCAGTAGGCACTTGCAAAAGCATAAGTACAAGGATGAAAGCTTCCAAACTCGAATAGAAGTGGTCTTCAAGCCACTTGGAGGTGCAAAGTAGCTAGACTCGGATATCTAACCTGAACCAGGTAAGTATGCTTATAGTATACTTCATCGATGTTTGTGTCCCCATAAACCCTTCCAAGGTAGGGGGTAAAATTTAGTCATTGAAATCTTTGCTTATAATTTAAGGCCTGATGACAAGACATGGTGCCTTTATCAAAGATGTTGTCTCTCAAACAAAGCTCATGAACTTCCAAAACAAAGCCCAAAAAATAGAAAATAACTCAAACACCCAAAAAATAATGCAAAAGCAAGTTAGAACTGAACAGGTGCTAGAATAAGAGGAGTAGGTGCATGCCTATATGGTGAATAGGTGCATGTTTATACTAAAGGTGCATGCCTACATGGCGAATAGGCGCATGCCTCTTCGCAGATGCCACATTGAAAAAATATGATATTTGCATTGCTATAGTGCATCTATATAAGCATTCATAAGCTTAAGGTGAAAGGCATGTAAGACATACGAGGAATTGATGGAGTACAGTCAAAATTATTTCCTAAACACTATCTTTGTTGAGGCTTTCTCTACAAAACCTTGACAAATCAAGTTTTCTTCAAGTTTAAGCTTTGGAAGTGAGGTAATTACCCTTGAAAAGGATACAAAATTAAGGGCCTAGTTCCTTAATTCTTTTCGTAGTTTTCTTTAATATTTTGTTAGTAGCATGTTTAGGTTGTTTTGAAGCATGTTTTAGGAGTAATGTTTTAGTTTAATTTCTTTACTTACTTTTTTTGCCATGTTCGATTAGTTAGTTGTTTAATTGCTTAGTTAATCAGTTGGTTAATTAGTTTGCTTATTACTTAAGCATGTTTAGATTAGGATTAATTAAGCACTAGATAGGTAAGGCATTTTTAACTTAGAAATGTATGCTTAGCAATCATGATTATGCCATATTAGTAATTAAGAGTTTTTGATTATGCATGAATGTCTAAAAGTTACAGCGGTGAATGATTAATTATATCCTTATGTGATACATTTAACTTGAATCTCTTGTTTGAATCATGATTTGAAAAGTTCCTGTTTAAATAAATCTGACCGCTTGTTTGCCATGTGAGAAACTGATTATGGCCATGAATAGGCGTGTGCCTGTTCTTGATCTGGTAGAGGTGCACGCCTATTTGTAGGTAGATCATGGAATGTTTCTGACACATCCGAAAAAGGATTGTCTCCCAAGTATAGGAGTGTCGAAGTAATAAAACCCGGTGAGACCGGGGTCGATCCACGAGGAAGGGAATTTAAGCGTTACAAATTATAAGCTAAACAAATGTGGTATGGATGATTCAAAGAGGTGACATGATAATATCAACAAGTATGTAAGATGGTAGGTGGTATTACCGACCATTCAAATATAAAACAAAAAGCAAGAGGAGGTAAAACCATCCATGGAAATAGGTGGTATAACCAACCATAGTAAATTAAAGAACAATTTCATAAGGTGGTAGAACCTACCATAGTAAATAAAATAAAAAGTTCATAAACAATAGAATAATTAAAATACAAGAGGAATTAACACAATAACAATGAAGGCTAAGGTTAGGGGATCCGCCCTTGATATTTCGAATAAGGATAATTAGCCCATTTTAGTTATATGAATTATATTTGTTTCATTACCAATATTTATACCACTTCTTGTAAATGGGTTCAAGCATCCAATGTGCCAATCATCATATGTCTACAACAAATCAAGGTTCCTAACTAGATTCGTGTCGGTAAGGAAGAACCATACATCATCTAGAAAGGATCCAAGCATTTGATGTGCCAAGGATTGTCGACAATGGATCAAGACCTCCACTTTACGAGTGGTGTCAAGATTGATTAAGAAATTAAATATAAATCATATTGAATAAACATTATAAGATTAAGATTATTAAGCACATATTAAGGGCTAGAGAATCCTCATTGTCATATCAAGGGTTTCACCCTTTCACCTTAGCAAAAGAGAAATTAGAAGAACATTATAATAGAAAGAAAATAAAATGTAAGAAAAAGGAAATTCATTAATAACATAAACACACAAAACACAATACAAGATCCTAGCCAAAGCCAAAATGTTCCAGCCAAGGCCAAGATGCCCTAATGGGTCACAAGGCACCTCTATTTATAGATACATCCAGGGGCAAACTTGTCAAATTACAAGGGCATAATTGTCAAATATTAGTTGTAAATATCTTTGACAATTGGGATCATTAGGCACCGACTTTGACCATCAATTTTGACATTGAAATGTTGAGAATTTTAATCACATGTCTTCATGAAAGTTGTAGATATTTCTCTCAGCTTTCTAGAACATATTGATTTGCACAATTTGGATACGTATTTTGAGAGATACGGTCCAAATACTGAGGCCTGGTCAGACTGGGCTGAGACTATAGATGGGTTCATTTCAAGCCCAATTTTGGTCCATTAAGAGCCCGAATTTGATGATGCTTGTGAAATGCAATCTTGTAGAAAATTGAATCGGCTTTCCAAAACATTAAGAATTGCACCATTCTGATCTATATATAGAGAGTTATGCCCATTTTATCCAAACCTGTAATAAAACCAAAATTAAGAGGAATTAATTCCAAAGATGCAAATGTTACAAATATGCTTAAGTTGAGGAATTTAATGACACTATTAATGTAATATGATGAACTAAACTCTTATTAAACATGCATATTTAAGTGTTCAAAATAAAATGACAAATTGGTTAGAATGGGTTTCAAGAGTTCAAACTGGTCCTCCCTACTCTGCCATTCCTGACCCAGAATGCGTCTCAAGAGGATTTGAATTCCTTACACCGCACTCTGAATCTAATTACTAACTCGCTTTTTTTTTTTTGCAAGAAAAAATAAAATTTCAAGACACACTTATGTCTACTATCCTTCCCCCCCAACCAAATGAAACATTGTCCTCAATGTTTAAATGTAGAGAGATAAAGTATAGGAGACATTACCTGAAGCTTCTGTTATTCAAGAGAGATGACCTGAAAGACTCATAAAATAACATGCTAAAAATAAAATAAAATAAAAGACAAAAAAAATTACAAACGGAGATTCAGATCCAATTTGCACTTTTTGTTTTGCCCTCCTGCCCAATTAATTTGAGTACTAGCTGGGTCAGGTTCATACTCAACTTCTTGCAATTTGTCAAGTAACTCACCAGTAGAAGTGGCAGAAACAAGGATCTCTCTCGCCCAATGTGGGATAAAATTTTGTTCTACAGCTGCATCAACAAAACTTATTAAAGGATCAAAGAAATTGTTAACATTCAACAAACCTATGGGTTTTTGATGGAGATTCAGTTGGGCCCAAGAGGCAATTTGAAAAATTTCTTCAAGAGTGCCAAAACCACCTGGTAAAGCAATAAAGGCATCTGAATTGATGAGCATATGTGCCATGCGTTCATGCATAGAGGAGACCTGTAACTCCTTCCCAACCGTTTTTCCAACAATGCTTTCTACAGCCAAAGCTTTAGGAATAACTCTTAACACTTGACTACCTCCTACATGTGCAGCTGTTGATACGCAACCCATTAACCCGAGGCTACCTCCCCCATAAACCACATGAATCTTTCTTTCAGCCAGTAGTCTACCAAGGTAATTTGCTACTTCTATAAACTCCTCATTTTTACCTGGTCGGGATCCACAGAATACACATATCCTTTGGATTCGACGTTTTGAAGTTCCCTCCATGTCTATGCAACTCTCTAACTATGTGTGAAGAAAAGAACAAGAGATGTGATATTTATGGAGTGCAAAAAGGTATGCTAATGATGATATCTATCTAGGTAGCTCGGTTGTTTGTTGAAAAATTTGACAATAATGCATAGAAATTCAAAAGATGATGAAATAAGACACATAAGTCAAACAAAAGATACAAATTCAAAATGACAGCTATGAGGTATTAAAATTCAAAAATGATGGCATGCATGCATATGTACAGGTAGTTGTGACTACGGCTCACATCTTCCTCTGGTTTTACGTCCAGAAACGGCTTAAACACCTTCTATGAGTTGGGGATATGCTTCCCATCCAGTTTTCTTATAAACTGGCAAACAGGGTCGTTTTGAGTCAGATTCCCAAGACTATAGCGTTCCTGCTCATCTCGGAATTGTGTCCACAAATTAAAAATTTCACGCTGCACAAGTCCACAAGAATGCGTCTCAAGAGTCGTTCGGATATCATCCAAAGACTCCTTACTCAGTCCATTCTTGATGAACTGTAGTTTATCCTCTCGATTGTTAGACAAATATCCCAAGGAGCGGCAACGCTGGTTACAAGTCCATCTTGCACATCTGGGACAAACTTGTAACCTTTTCGCTCTTTGCTTTTTGGCATAAGAGCTTTTTTCCAAACCTGGCATATGGGAAACAAGATTATCTGAAAACTCACAAGAGAATCGAACCTTGGCTTCAATTAAGCATCTTAAGTCAGCAGGAATACCCTTACGCATCAACAACCTTAGTCTTTCTACACGAGCTTTATAAATTTTAAGTAAATCATTTTGAGGAAGAGAGGGAAAATGTTTGTGCAATTTTGAGAGAATGGTATCCATGTGAAGAAAATGAGAGAGAAGAAAAGAAAATGGATGCAAGCAACAGTTTTTAGGGAACTGAAAAACCGACTTTAATAGTCACGGAGTACCGTATCCGCCACTTGACCGGGAAAAATCAATCCTTAAAAAGGATCGACTAAAGCAATGGACTCTTCGTTTTGGTCAAAATTTTCAAAGAATGGTTTTAACCGTTGTCCATTAACTTTAAACACATTACCATTCTTTGGGTTCTCAATTTCAACTGCTCCATGAGGGAAAACATTTTTAACAATGAAAGGCCCAGTCCAACGTGACCGAAGTTTACCAGGAAATAATGCAACCTTGAATCATACAAAAGAACTTTTTGTGAAGGTTCAAAAGATTTTCTAACAATAATTTGTCATGAAAAACCTTCATTTTTTCTTTGTAGATTTTAGAATTTTCATAAGCCTCATTCCTGATTTCTTCAAGTTCACTCAGTTGGAGTTTTCGTAACTTGCAAGCATCATTCAAGTTTGTGTTAAATGTTTTAATGGCCCATAAGCTTTATGTTCAATTTCCACTGGCAAGTGACAAGGTTTCCATAAACTAATCTATAAGGAGACATTCCCAATGATGTTTTGAAAGCAGTTCGGTAAGCCCAGAGTGCATCATTAAGTCTTAAAGACCAATCTTTACGATTTGGGTTAACCGTTTTTTCTAAGATCTGTTTTATCTCCCTATTAGCTAATTCAACTTGTCCACTTGTTTGTGGTGATAAGGTGTAGAAATTTTATGGGTTATTCCATATTTCTTCATTAAAGTTTCAAATGGTTTGTTACAAAAATGTGTACCCCCATCACTAATAATGGCTCGAGGAATTCCAAATCTACTTAAGATATTCTCCTTCAAGAATTTGACAACTGTTTTGTGATCATTGTTTCGACATGGAATTGCCTCGACCCATTTTGAAACATAGTCTACTGCAACAAGGATGTACACAAAACCAAATGATGGTGGAAAGGGTCCCATAAAATCAATACCCCAACAGTCAAAGATTTCAACGACAAGAATGAGATTCAACGGCATCATGTTTCTTTTTGAAATAGATCCCAATTTTTGACAATTTTCACCCGTTTTGCAAAATGCATGTGCATCTTTAAATAAGGTGGGCCAATAAAATCCACATTATAAGATCTTAGCAGCTGTTTTTCTAGATGAAAAATGTCCTCCACATGCTTCAGAATGACAAAAGTTAATGACACTACTTACCTCATTGTCGGGTATGCATCTTCTTATTATTTGATCCGGACAATATTTGAAAAGATACGGATCATCCCAGTAAAAATTTTTCACCTCGGTTAAAAATTTTCTTTTGTCTTGAGCATTCCAATGAGGTGGCATTTTCCCTGTCGCAAGAAAATTTACAATATTAGCAAACCAAGGTACAGTAGCAACGAAAATAAAAATTCATCAGGAAAAGAATCATTGATAGGTGAAGTTTCAATTAATGTCTCTGTCGTTAGTCTTGAAAGATGATCTGCAACGACATTTTCGGCTCCTTTCTTATCCTTTATTGTGATGTTGAATTCTTGGAGCAATAAGATCCACCGTATCAATCTAGGTTTTGCATCCTGTTTAGTCATTAAATATCTCACAGCTGCATGGTCAGTGTAAACAATTGTTGGAGAGCCAATTAAATAAGATCGAAATTTGTCCAATGCAAATACTACTGCAAGTAGTTCTTTCTCAGTTGTTGTGTAATTCATTTGTGCATCATTTAAAGTCCTACTTGCATAGTATATTACATAAGGCTTACCTTCTTTTCTTTGTCCTAAGACAGCACCAACGGCATAGTCACTTGCATCACACATCAATTCAAAAGGCAAGGACCAATCACGAGATTGCATAATTGGAGCAGTTGTTAAAAGTCCAATTAGTGTATCAAAGGCATTTTGACATTCTTGAGTCCATTCAAAGGAAGTATCTTTTATTAAGAGGTTACAAAGAGGTTTAGATATAGCACTGAAATTTCTTATGAACCTCCTATAAAATCCAGCATGCCCTAAGAATGAACGAACCTCTTTAACTGTTTTTGTGGAGGCAAATGAGAAATTAATTCCACTTTTGCTTTATCCACTTCAATTCCTTTAGAAGACACCACATGACCTAAAACAATTCCTGAAGTGACCATATAATGACATTTTTCCCAATTCAAAATAAGACCTTTTTCTACACACCTTTTTAGGACTTTTTTTAAATTTTCAAGACAATTATCAAAAGAGTTTTCAAAGACAGTTAAATCATCCATGAAAACTTCTAAACAATGCTCAACCATGTCACTGAAAATGCTTAACATGCATCTTTGAAAAGTGGCTGGGGCATTACAAAGTCCAAAAGGCATTCTCCTAAATGCAAAAGTGCCAAAGGGGCACGTGAATGTGGTCTTTTCTTGGTCTTCAAGTGCAATGGGGATTTGATAGTAGCCTGAGTATCCATCAAGAAAGCAGTAGTAGGGGTTTCCTGCTACTCTTTCAAGAATTTGGTCAAGAAAGGGTAAGGGAAAATGGTCTTTTCTAGTGACAGCATTTAATTTTCTATAATCAATGCACCTCCTCCAACTAGATGAGACACGAGTTGGCAATAATTCACCCTTTTCATTTTTAACTACTGTAATGCCAGATTTTTAGGTACTACTTGTGTAGGGCTTACCCACTTACTATCAGAAATAGGATAGATAATTCCCACATCAAGTAGTTTGAGAACTTCAGCCCTAATGACCTCTTTCATGTGTGGATTTAATCTCCTTTGAGGTTGTTGAGATGTTTTGGCATTTTCCTCTAAATGTATTCTATGTGTGCAAATTAAAGGGTTAATGCCTTTTATATCTTTTAAAGTCCACCCAATTGCATTTTTATGCCTTTTAAGCACTTCTATCAACTTACATTGTTGCTCGCATGTGAGGGATGAAGAAATTACCACCGGATATGTCTGATTCTCCCCAAGATATGCATATTTCAGTCCTTCAGGTAAGGCTTCAATTCTAGCTTGGGAGCTTCATCTTCCTTGCTTTCATTCATTTGCCCCAATTCTTCAAATCTTGATTTTGAGCCTTTTTCCATCACCTGTGCACAATCCAATAAAGAGCATATATCAGAAAGATCAGACTCTAGTTCCATGCTTGATTCTAATGAATTCACTAGAGAAGTTTCCAAAGGGTCAGAAGAACTCCCTTTTTGGATGTGATCTTCCACAATAGATTCAATTACATTGGCTTCATCAACTTCATCTTCTTCTTCATTTGGTTGTTTGCACATATTAAAAACATTAAGTTCTAATGTCATGTTCCCAAATGATAGCTTCATGACTCCATTCCTGCAATTAATCAAAGCATTAGAAGTAGCTAGAAATGGACGCCCTAAAATAACAGGAATTGAATTGCTTACTTCCACTGGTTGTGTGTCCAAGACGATAAAATCCACAGGGTAAATGAATTTATCGACTTGAACTAACACATCTTCTACTATTCCTCTTGGTACTTTAATTGATCTATCAGCAAGCAAAAGAGTGACAGAAGTTGGTTTTAACTCACCTAGATTGAGTTTTTGAAAAACTGAGTATGGAAGCAAATTCACACTAGCACCAAGATCAAGTAAAGCTTGTTCAATTTTATGGTCTCCAATAACACATGAAATTGTAGGACAACCTGGATCCTTATATTTCACTGTATTATTATTTTGAAGAATAGCACTTACTTGCTCGGCTAGAAAGGCCTTCTTTTTCACATTTAGTTTTCTTTTCACAGTGCACAAGTCTTTCAAAAATTTTGCATAAGAAGGTACCTGTTTGATCACATCAAGTAAGGGAATGTTGACCTTTACCTGTTTGAAAATTTCAAAGATTTCAGAATTGTGAGTTGGCTTCTTTTGTGTGGCTAATGCTTGAGGAAATGGAGGTACAGATGAGGATTTGGTTTCTTCTTCGCTAGGTGTTGGGTTGGCAGCCTCTTCCTGTCCTTTAGAGATCGATTCTTCTTCTTTCTCACAAGGATTAGGAATGTGTTTTTCAACAACCTTACCATTGCGAAGGGTCATGACTGACTTGGCTTGGTCAAAATAATGGTTGTTTGAATTCCCTGCATTTGAGTTAGATTGATCTTTGGGGTTTTGCAATGTTTGAGAAGGAAATTTTCCTTTCTCTTGGATGCTACATGTAGATGTAAATTTTGCAAGAGTTTCTGACAAATTTGCTAGTGTTTGAGTAGTTTGACTATTGAAAGTCTCTTGCTTTGTAATGAATGAATGCAATGTTTCTTCAAAGTCATTCCTAGGAGGAGGAGCATATGCATGATCATGAGAATTTTGAAAATTTTGTCGTGTTTGAAAAGGGACTTGTGAAGATTGTGCATGATTATCATTTTTCCAGCTAAAATTTGGATGATTTCTCCAACCAGGATTGTAGGTTTGTGAATATGGATTGTGATTTGGCCTTTTGAAAGTGTTCAAGGCATTGGCTTCTTCATGGAGACATTCCCTAAAGGCAGGCAAAGTTGGACAATTATCAGTAGAATGGTCATTGTCATCACAAATGTTGTAGACATTTTCTCGAATAGAATTCAATTGACCACTCTTTTTCATTTCTAAAGACTCGACTTTTCTAGCTAGGGATGCATATTTGGCTTGAAGGTCATGGTCTTCCCTAAGGTTGTAAATACCTCTATTGGATGTCGAGGTTTGGGCCTTGCTTGGTACCTCATAGGTGCCAGCAGTGTCCCAATTTTGTGCCTTTTCTGCTAAGGAATCTAGGAAGTCAAGTGCTTCCTCAGGGTCTTTTTCTTTAAATTCTCCTCTACACATTAATTCTACTAGTTGCCTATCTTGAGGTGTTAACCCTTCATAGAAGTGTGCAACTATTCTCCAAGTTTCGAAACCATGGTGAGGACAGGTATTAAGTAGTTCCTTATATCTATCCCAACATTGGTAAAGGGTTTCCCCTTGTTTTTGAGAGAAATCAGAAATTTGTCTTTTAAGAGAATTTGTTCTATGGGTAGGAAAAATTTTTTTCAAAAATTGTTGTTTCATCTCATCCCATGAACTATGGAATTCGACCTCAAATTTTGTAGCCATGTTCTAGCTTTATCTTTTAAAGAAAAAGAAAAAAGCTTTAATCTAATGGTGTTTATGCTACAATTTGGGTCAGTGTAGGAGCTACATACCTCTTCAAAGAGTTTCAAGTGGGAATATGGGTTCTCCATGTCAAGGCCATGAAAAGTGGGTAGAAGTCGAACAAAACTTGGTTTGAAATTGAAATGGATTGAATCTGGAGGAGAAACTACACAAGATGGTGCACTAGTCCTTACCGGATTCATGTAGTTTCTAGGGTTCTTCGTTGGTTTTGATCATTTTGTTGCGAACGGTTGTCCCCTTCATCCGTGAATATTTCTTCATGATTGTTGGCCATGTTTTCTAAGGAAGATGATGTTTTTCTAACAAGTCTACCACTAGATGTTCGTGACCAAATTTTCATGCAAGAAAGGGAGAAGAAAAGAGAGCAAAAGATGAACACAAAAAATAAAAAATTTAGATCTAAGATGAGAAAAGAGAACACTTACAATTTTGCACGCCAATTTTTACCTTCCCCGGCAACGGCGCCAAAAACTTGACACATCCAAAAAGGATTGTCTCCCAAGTATAGGAGTGTCGAAGTAATAAAACCCGGTGAGACCGGGGTCGATCCACGAGGAAGGGAATTTAAGCGTTACAAATTATAAGCTAAACAAATGTGGTATGGATGATTCAAAGAGGTGACATGATAATATCAACAAGTATGTAAGATGGTAGGTGGTATTACCGACCATTCAAATATAAAACAAAAAGCAAGAGGAGGTAAAACCATCCATGGAAATAGGTGGTATAACCAACCATAGTAAATTAAAGAACAATTTCATAAGGTGGTAGAACCTACCATAGTAAATAAAATAAAAAGTTCATAAACAATAGAATAATTAAAATACAAGAGGAATTAACACAATAACAATGAAGGCTAAGGTTAGGGGATCCGCCCTTGATATTTCAAATAAGGATAATTAACCCATTTTAGTTATATGAATTATATTTGTTTCATTACCAATATTTATACCACTTCTTGTAAATGGGTTCAAGCATCCAATGTGCCAATCATCATATGTCTACAACAAATCAAGGTTCCTAACTAGATTCGTGTCGGTAAGGAAGAACCATACATCATCTAGAAAGGATCCAAGCATTTGATGTGCCAAGGATTGTCGACAATGGATCAAGACCTCCACTTTACGAGTGGTGTCAAGATTGATTAAGAAATTAAATATAAATCATATTGAATAAACATTATAAGATTAAGATTATTAAGCACATATTAAGGGCTAGAGAATCCTCATTCTCATATCAAGGGTTTCACCCTTTCACCTTAGCAAAAAAGAAATTAGAAGAACATTATAATAGAAAGAAAATAAAATGCAAGAAAAAGGAAATTCATTAATAACATAAACACACAAAACACAATACAAGATCCTAGCCAAAGCCAAAATGTTCCAGCCAAGGCCAAGATGCCCTAATGGGTCACAAGGCACCTCTATTTATAGATACATCCAGGGGCAAACTTGTCAAATTACAAGGGCATAATTGTCAAATATTAGTTGTAAATATCTTTGACAATTGGGATCATTAGACACCGACTTTGACCATCAATTTTGACATTGAAATGTTGAGAATTTTAATCACATGTCTTCATGAAAGTTGTAGATATTTCTCTCAGCTTTCTAGAACATATTGATTTGCACAATTTGGATACGTATTTTGAGAGATACGGTCCAAATACTGAGGCCTGGTCAGACTGGGCTGAGACTATAGATGGGTTCATTTCAAGCCCAATTTTGGTCCACTAAGAGCCCGAATTTGATGATGCTTGTGTAATGCAATCTTGTAGACAATTGAATCAGCTTTCCAAAACATTAAGAATTGCACCATTCTGATCTATATATAGAGAGTTATGCCCATTTTACCGAACCTGTAACAAAACCAAAATTAAGAGGAATTAATTCCAAAGATGCAAATGTTACAAATATGCTTAAGTTGAGGAATTTAATGACACTATTAATGTAATATGATGAACTAAACTCTTATTAAACATGCATATTTAAGTGTTCATCAGTTTCCCCCCTTTTTTATGAAATGTCCATTTTCAATTTTTATGATGTGTGGTAGAAATAGATTAATTCTTTTTGTTAACTGTATTATTCCAAAGATGCAAATCTTGATTCCCTAATGACTCCCATTGTACAATTTATCATTAACTTTCACATAACATTTGGACTATTGTTGTAATCCCATCCCCGAAATCCCTATGTCTAAAAGACAAATGTAACTCTATTCTCCTTTATCTTTCTATGAATGTATATAAACTGTCTCACCCACATTTAATTAAAAAGATAAAATTTGATGATGTGCAAAATGAATCCAGGATCAAGATGGATAGCATTGATGAACTTGAAAGTTCTAACCCAGTAAACCCTAGTGGAGGCTAGACTTTGTTCAGGAGGACTGAATGTCCATACCTGACTTCCTGAATCCAACTCTAAAGGGGTAATGGGTGGTTAGATCTAGGAGTGAGTGATCGACTGCTATCACTCACACTTTGTCTCATGGTTAATTACTCGGATGACGACTCCATTTCATTGCTCTGGACCCTACCTCAGTGGCCTGTCTAATGACCCTCTAGGTCTCTTCAAAGTACTCAGAAAAGTACTGCTGAGGTTGCTATGACTCTATTGGGATGGAAGCCCCATCCACGCATAGGTGGCATGTCGAAAGCAGAATGTGCACTTGTTTGGCTACCATATATCAATAATAATAGATGGCATGAACAGAGAAGTAAAGTAATGAAGGTATGATGAATGGCAGTTGTTGCACAAAATGTGAACATCAATTGCACATATTTGGTGTAGCTCATCAGGAGTAGTTTCATAATATAGATGATCATTTTGTGATTTCACGCATGTTTGTTTTGACATTTCTTCCTTATATAAATCTTATATATAGCTAAGCAGATAAGACTTTTAACTTTAAGAATTTAGTCTGGCATATTCTTATCAAGAAAATTATGACAATTGAAATGCATAGTTTAAGAAAACATCAACAATTACGCGGGTAGCTTGAATATATATATCAATTTAGAGAATATAATACCTATGAAAAAATGCACTTTGATTGAAGGTTCTAAAAAAGTTACACAAACTAAAAAATGTAATTATTCGTCTCATATAGCTTGCCATGCCATCCTGGAAAGATGTGTTTGTCTTAGATTTCACATGTTTTGTTTTATTTTTCTTGAAATTATGTATCTTATTTAACTCCCTTTATTTATAAAATGACCATCCCATTGCTTTGAAAATTATCATAAGAGTAGTGTGAACGGGGCTTTCATCCCGTTAGAGCATTTGCGACCATGACACTGTGTCAAAGCCTCTTTCAAGACTTAATGGAACATAAACAAGCCATGGACACGTCTGGAGAAAGGACTTGCCACCCAATTATTCAATTGGGAATGAATATAAGCAATATGATCCCTTGCTTCTAGACTTAAGCTACCTTCATACCTTCAAAGATGGGTTTGGGAAGTTACGTACGAGTCTTTCGACCCACCCTGATATAAATCCAGCCTCTACTTGGGAAATACCAAATAGGAATAACTTATGTTGTTACTTAGTCTACTTAGCGTTGTTCATTTTATGCACACATTTTTATTTTTTATCTTCATTAAGCATATGAGGTGATTATTCAATCAATGATAGTTGTATATTCATATATAGAAAGAGGGAGGAGAAAATATTACATTTATATCAAACACGGGAGAAAGGAAGAGGATTACAACATTTATTATTCAACAATAAAATAAAATATTTCATACATTCATATATTTGAATATTTATTCTAAGTGATGGTCAATGTGAGTCCACCACTACTTCATGGTATCACACAATTACGCTTCTTAATAAATAAACATTCATACATGCATCAACAATAAAATCAAACAAAGTCGTAATTTAATATCATGGCATTCTAGCCTAGATTTTGATAAATACTATCATGACAATTTTACCTTATTGCTTATTCTAGCATAATTCATATTAATTCATGGCATTTCTTCATTTATGGCATATTCTAGCCTACACATGATATTTCTAGCCTAATTCAAATAATTGAAATCAATCATAGCTATTCTAGCTCAAACAAGACATTCAAGAGCAAGTAAATTTTCCTAGCATCCATCAAAGCAAGTAAATTTTCCTAGCATGATTATAATCATGTACTCTTAAGCATAATTCTAAGCATGTACTCCTAGACATATTTCTAAGCATTCGCAAAGAAATTAAATTCCTAAGCATGATTCTAAAAAAAGAAGGATTGTGAACTTATCTCGACATGCTTATCCATCTTGCAAAACAAATTGGGTCAGCAAAATTCATAATAACCCTAGGTATGCTCCTAAGCATTAAATTAAACCCTAAACATGCTTCTTCTAAGCAAGAAAAATAGAGATAGAATAGGAGGAAAGAAAGAATCCTGCTCTCAAGACGTACCCTTCTGGGTTTAAAGCAATAAAACACATACAAAAATATTTATACTGGAAAAGACTTCTCAAATTCTTGAGCATTTCTTCAAGAGGGAGAAAGATTATTGTATTCAACAATCGGTGTGCATTTCAAAGTGAGAGGATGTGGTTTATATAGGAGAGGGGTGAAGATGAAAAAGGAAGCTTTTTAAGATAATTTTCAAAAACAAGCCAACAAGGGCCGGGCGGCCATTTGACAAATGGCCGACCATTGGCAACAGCCAGGCAACTGTCAGATGGTCAGACGACTGTTTGATGGCCGGCCATCCAATATCCCTTCAGCCCTTTCCTTTTTGTCATCCTTCGATGTAGTCCCTTTAGACCTTTGTTCCTTCGATCGAGTATAACTTCTCGAGTTCAACTTTGATTTGCTATTTGTAAATTTTTACAAAAACTAGACATCCGTGGCTTTACAACGATGTATGATTCATCATTAGATTCCTCTTGGATTAATTTTTGCGATTTTTCAAAATCATATGTTAGTTTTCGAGGTCTCTCGCCAACTTCTTCTCACCCTTCTCTTCTTGACCCTTAAGGGCATTTTGATCATTTTCTTTGCTTGACATTCATCTTTGTTCCTTCATTGAGCCTAAAAAATTCAGTGTCTATTGCTTACCCCCTACGTTGGAGAGGTTTGTGAGACACAAAAGTTGACAAGGGACTCTTCTTTTGTCTTTCTTTCTTCCATCTCAATATCTCTAACTTCGTCCTCCTTCTATTAGACTTTATCGTCATCTTCTTCTCTCTCCTTCTGCTCTTACAAAAAGTATGTCCATTCGAGGGCTAATATGCCCATTCAAGGGCTAATGTGCCCATTCAAGGGCTAAAAAGCATCCTTATGATGTTATGATCAGTACACCTATTTCTTAGGGTTTTAAACACTCTTTAGTGCACCTACTTCTTAGGGTTTGGTAGCACTCTTCAGTGCACCTATTCTAAGGGCTTCAAACACTCTTAAGTACACCTACTTCTTATGGTTTTCAACACTCTTCAATGCACCTCTTCTTAGGGCTTGTGCCTATTCTAAGGGCTTAAAACACTCTTAAGTGTACCTATTTTTTAGGGTTTTCAACACTTTTTAGTGCGCCTCTTCTTAAGGCTTGTGCCTATTCTAAGGGCTTAAAACACTCTTAAGTGCACCTACTTCTTATGGTTTCCTTCTAATGCATGCCTATGGGGTAAACTTCTATCATGCACTATTTCGCAGTCTTTAGACCTTCTCTTTCGTGCCTCCAGCTAAGATTCCTTCAGAGTTTGTATTCACTAGGTTTCATGCCCCTCTTGTAAGTATTCTTCATACTTCTTCTAGTCTTTGTATTCATTAGGTTTCATGCCCTCCTATTCCTGCTTCTATTCTCAATTTCCTTTGGTCCACTAGGGAAATTTTGTTGACTTTTTTATTCCCATATTCATGTTGTTCATTATCTGACTTGCTGGGATCTGTCCTTGTCTTTGCAAATTTTTGTAAGATTGAAACATTTCTCAATATTGGAAAATCAATTTAAATTTTACCTTGTTCAGTGTGTTCTTCAACAAAGTGCTTCCTCGTATCTAAAGGAGTTCATCCATGTGATTCCGGTCGAAGGCTCTATCCTTGTAATTGCTAAACCATTGCCATGGCTGAGTGCTCGTCACTGGTTTGTTTAAAAATTCTTTCGATGTCTTAGGGTAGAGTTTTCCTTCCTTTCTATCTATTTTTTCTCTTTCCTTTTTCTTTCTCTCTCTTCTTTTTCCCATCTTTTCTCTCTTTTTTCTTTTTTCTCTCTTTTTCTTTTTTTTTTCCTTCCCTCTTTTCTCCTTTTTCTTTTTTCTTTCTCTTCTTTTTTTCTTCTTTCTTTCTCTTCTTTTCTTTTCTCTCCTTTCCTCTTTTTTTTTCTTTTTTTTCTCTCTTTCTTTTCATTTTTTTCTCTTATTTTTTCTTTTCTTCTTTCTTCTTTTTATTTTCTCATTTTTGCTTTTCATTGGAGGGATGGTCAATAGTCGCCTGACTATCTAACTGTTGATCAGTGGTTAGGGGCTTCTATAAAGCCCCGCTCATCCTTTTGCATCTTCATTCATGCACAACTTCTTCATTTTTCATCTGATTCGCTCCTAGTTTTTTCTTGCATGTTTGTCTCAACTTATTCTTTCTAATGACTACTCATCCAGTCCATCTTGACCTCAATGAGATTGATCCAATCCAAAAATTGAAATTGAGGGGTTTTCCAAAAGACGAGGAGGTGTTAGTTGTCCACGACGTGGCTTCCCATATGATCAACCTAGTACACAGTTTCTTCATTCTTTTCTTTTCCATTTTCTTTGATTTTGTCCAGGCTTGTATTTATGTAGAGACTTCAATTTCTTGTTTTTAGGACTATCACGAGAACAAGAGGTGTGGGGCATTTTCTTAAGCCCACAGTTGGTTCCTTGAGATAGAGAATGATGTGAGTAAGAGTAGGATTACAGATACTAGCTTCTATGAGTTCATTACTTGTTCTCGCTTGCTTAACGATATACCAATCATTGGGCATTGGCTGCTTTGTGTGAGAGGTGGATGGATAAGACCCATACATTCCATCTTTCGATCGGCGAGATGACTATCATGCCTTTGGACGTTGCTGCTCTTACTGGCCTTCCATACGGTGGTAAGCTAATTCCTATTAACGTTTGCATTATGGATTTGAGGGATGAATAGAACTTGATCCTACAGCTTTTGGGGTGCGAGGTGCATTTTAAGAGCAAGCCAATATGACTCCAGTTGCAGTGGACCAATATGCTCGTTGCCTCATGGTCTATCCATTGGGTACGATGCTTCTTGCCAATTCGTCGAACACCATTGCTTTGACTTTACTTCCTGCCCTTAAGGACCTTGATCGAGTGAGGGATTTCAACTAGGGTCGCGTTGCTCTCGACTAGCTGTATTTTGGTTTGGATCAAGCTTGTCGAGGTATTATTAGGGTCCTCGAATTTGGTCCACTTATTGAGGTAACTTCTTTCTTCTTTACACCTTTGTGTCTTATTTGTATGACCTCCATTTCCAATTCTATGCTATCCATGACAGATATGGGCATATGAGTTAGGAGTTCTACCTTCTCTTCTTCCTGTGAGTGAGGATTCTTCATTTCCTCAGATGAAGAGGTAGGCTACACATCGTGCAGAGCTTGAGAGATCTCACGATCTTGACTTCTTTCGTGATTACATTCATACATTGACCTGGGACAATGTAAAAAAATTAAATTATAGTAAGTATTTCATTTAGAACATACTCTCACTATGCTTCTTTGTTCTTTTGCATATTCATTCTGAGTGGTGGGGACCCAAAGAAAACTGGTCTGCAGCTATGAGAATTGCTTCCCCCTTCAACTTATATTGCATCCTCCTTCCTTACATGAATAGCATGATATGGTATCTGGGTGATCACGTGTGGGATTAGTTCTAGGGCCCTACATGCCATTTGATTCCTCCTTCGCCACTAGTTATGATGATTGATTCAACTGACTTGGCCATGGAGCCAGAGTATCAGACTACACAACCGGGATTCACTTGAGTGCCATTGAGTTCCTGTTGATGACGACTTCTTACATCAACTGGGCTCGAGCCACCCTGTTACGTACTAGGCCTGGCTGATCTACCGATGACACTTCTTATCCTCCAATGGTGTCTAGTCGCTCTGGTAGTTCTTTCGCCCGTCGTGGGAAGAGATCGAGAGTCTCCTCTTCAGGTATTGGCATGTCGGTTTCTTTTTCTACAGCGGCTCAATAACCACCTCCTCCTCCAGCTTCTTCAGCTACTCTGGTTGCTCCAACTAGTCATGTGATTGGTGATCTTTAGGCTTACCCCAATAATGTTGTCTACACGTGGGATGACAATGGGTCGATCCATAGTCACGTGATCACCAAGGATCCAAACATGCCCGTCCCTTTTGTTCAACAGGACACCAGTTTGGTAAGTTTCCTGATTGTTCATTTCTCAAACTCTTTGTCATTTATCACTCATGGAAATGTAATGTAATACAAGTGCCACGATCTTCCATGAGCGGGTTTTTTGTATGCAGGCCGCCTCTCATGGATATATCATGTAGATGTCTCATCAATATCAAGTAAAACATCCTTCTATACTTCATGTATGCATGATTTCTACCATAATAGTTTCTCTAACTATATGATTCTCTTGCTTAGTCAAACGGGTTGTTAAGAAGTTACTCGTCTACAGTGTGAGGTAAAGCATCTTCAGGCTCAGGTTGTTGCTTTTCTTTTGATATTGATAATGATGGTGATGAGTGAGGACTGCCACCACCGACTTTTATTAGGAGTTTTTTTCTTTGTTAATTTTGTTTCGACATATGAACTTCTTATGATGTACAATCAAATGTAAACAATTTCAAAGACTTAGTGAAAATTCTCTATTTCTGATTCGATACATTACGCGTGTTGTACTAAATTTACATCCAAATTTGTTCAAATTTGTTTCCATATCATCATTCATTCAATTCTGAATAAAACTACAGAATTTGAAAGTCACACGTCTAAAATCGTCAGCTAGTATGTGTTTTGGAAGTCGAAGAATATAGTCAGAGTAGGGATCATGGGCTGTTTAGCCTTAATGGCCATTGGTTCGCCACTAGATAGTCGGGCAGCTATCTGACAATCGAGCGACTATCAGATAGTCGGGCAGTTGTCATGCAACAACTGGCCGACAGTCAGATGGCCAACTGGTGGTTCTTCAACCTTTTCTATCTTGATTTGCTCATTATTTAAGTGCTCATCCTTACTACTTCTCTGTGCCTTTTCTCTCTTTTCTTGAGACTTCTTTTTCATCTCTTTGAATCATTCGGCATGTCTGAAGCTTCCCTTTAGATCTTCCAGTCCCTTCTAAAGCCTTTGAGGGATGAGGATTGGAAACAACTCAAATTTGTTGGCCTCTATCATCTAAAATTCCTTTGCCACGTCAAACTTGATAGCCCTTTTCTAAATGACTATGCAACATTCTCGGATTCTCACGATCGTGTCTTTCACTTCAATGGGCAAGAGCTTTGCCCTCTATATGTGGAATTGTCAGCTATATCATCCAGTTCTGAGAGCCTCATTCTTCCCACTATCTAGACACCATCAACATCTGATCTTGCCTACTTCTTCGGCTTCCCAATTTCCACCATGGGCATTCACACCAAAGGTGGCAGAGTGACATTATCTTCCATCATGCCTTTGCTTGGAATGATAGACAAGAGAGTTGGCGTCACCTTCTTCACTCTTTACGCACTTTTTACTGGTTTCTCTAGATGGTCTTAGAGATCCACATCTTGTGACCGTCATTCCTCATATAGGACTCGGTTTCATGACCATTTCCTTCATTTTGGTCAAGGAGTTGATCGAATTGACTAAGTCAAGGTTGACCCAAGTTAGCGGCTTGGTGGCAATCTTCTGCTTCTTCATGTTCATGATCCATCTCATTTCATTATTATTATTATTTTTTTTTGTGCTCTAATTTTTGCCTAAGATGTCCTTTTCCGGGTTTTCGACTTAGTGAGCTTACCCTAACTATTGCCTGAGCCACCCTTTTCCGATTTTCAATGCAACGGGCTCTTTTCTCATGTCCTAAGTTTTGTTTAAATGCCTTTTTTGAGTTGAATTTGGGTTTTCAACTTAGCAAGCTTGCCTTAAGTTTTTTCTAAGCCGCCTTTTCCAGGTTTTTGACTTAGCATGCTTCTTTTTTAATTTTATTTTGTTTCTTTTTCTCAGATTTGGTTACAAGAGAGATTATTTATTTTAGCACTGTCGAATGGGATATTTCCCATTATAGTCCTTGGCTACATACAAGGAGGATGGGCTTGAGAGACGTTCTTCTTGGATTGACTGGTTTTGAGTCATTCCTGATATCCAGATTCGCTGGTAATGTCTATGGTGGAGTCTTGAGCATGTGACAATAGGGACATATATCGCAAGCGTGCCTCTAGTGGGTTTCATTTGCAGTCATTCTATGATCCTGCCAAATTATGTTGACAGTATGGTCTGAAGCAGAGGATCGTGGATTCGCTGACTACTTGTTATCTAGAGCTTGTAAGAGATTCTTAGGCTTATCCTAACCTTGTTATTCGAGTTAGGCAGTGTCGTGAGTGATACAGTGAGTCTATCCACAGTCCATCAAAGAGGCAAAGACAACATTGTTAGTTTCTTGATTGGCCTAGATGTTTGATGTTTTCTTTTTATTGTTATGCGAAATAAGAAGACATTTCAAAAGGCATATTTGTTCCAAACGACTTCATTTTATTGATAAAAGTACAATCTTTATTCTTTGAACAATATGTGCACATTAAGACAACTCCTGTCATTAATCAACTATTTCTGGTTTTTTGATTAATTATTTTTTCCCACACTCTTTTTTTTATACATAATATTTCTTTAGCCTGTCCATATTAATGGGTTCAGTGAATTCATTCCTTCCATATCTAATAAAATGACGGCTCTGCCAGATATGACCTTCGTCACAACAAATAGACCTTTCCAATTAGGTTTGAACTTCCCTCTTGGATCAAACACAGCTAGTCTTGCTTGCTTAAGGACCAACTCTCATTCTTTTAACTTGCTTGCCTTTATTCTTTTGTTAAAGGCTCAAGCAACTATTTCTGGTATAATTGCATGTGATACCTGACCTTTATTCTTTTCTCATCGATCAAGGCTAATTGCTCACATCTATTGTTAGTCCATTCCCCTTTAGGAACTTTTGCCTCCATCAGAACCCTTGCTGATTTTATTTCCATCTCAGTTGGTAAGACCACTTTTGAAACATATACCAATGAGAAAGGCGTCATGCCCATTGAGCTTTTGGGTTTTGTTCTATAACCCCATAAGACAAACAACAACTTCTCTGCCCAATCTTCATATGTCTATACTAACTTGGCCAACATCTTTTTGATGTTTTTATTAGTTGCTTCTACCGTTACACCGGCTTGTGGCCGATATGGAGACGACTTATGGTGTTCAATTTTGTACTTCTCAAGCAAAGCCTTAATATCCACCTGAAAATGAACCCCATTGTCAATCACGACATGATAAAGCACTTCGCATCTACATATGATGTTCTTCTCGATGAACTTTGCCATCTGCTTCGCCCCTAACTTAGTATAGGACTTAGCTTCTATCCATTTGGTGAAGTAGTCAATCGCACTACTATATATCGATGCCCATTAGAGATTGATGGCCTTATTTCGCCAATAATATCGATGCCCCATGCAGCAAAAGGCCACAGTGTAGTCATTTCTTATAGCTCCAAGGGTGGTTGATAGATCAAATTTTCATTGATCTGACATTGTTGACACTTCTTCGTGAATCAGACATAGTTTGTCTCTATAGTTAGCCAGTAAAAACCTTGCCTCATGATTTTTTTTGCAAGCACTAGCCCATTCATGGGTGGCCCACATACACCACTATAGATTTCTTCCATAAGTCTCCTTGCTTCTTTCTTATCAACACACCTCAGTTGCATCCCTAATGACAATCTTTTGTACATCACCTACTGATGACAAGTAAATTGTTGGGCCAACTTACGTAACACAGCCCTATCCTTCTCATTGTCCTCATCAGGCAAACTCCTTTCTTCTAAATATCTTTTCGAATCATAGAACCATGGCTTCTCATCCACTTCAATCTCTATTATATAGGGTTCCATATAGCAAGGACCCCATGATTGTGATATCACTATTGGTCTCACCAATAAGTCCCGTCTGCTTACCCAAACTAATGCCAATGAAGGTAGTGTATCAGCCATCTAATTCTCACTTCTAGAAAGATGGGTTGCTTGAACCCCCCAATCAATCTTCTGATATTTTCAAGGTAAGGTTTCAGCTTCCCCTCTTATAGATCCCAATCTTCATTGGCTTAAGAGATAACCAATTTCAAATCTCCTAATACTTCGATTTCGTTAATGCCCATTACAGTCACAACTTCTAAACCAAAGGCACAGGCTTCGTATTCAGCCATATCGTTGGTGACTCTAAACTCTAACTTGTTGACAAATGGAATGACGTCTTCAGTTGGTGACACTAGAATAACTACTATTCCAGCACCATTGCGATTAACTTCTCCATTAAAGAACATTCTCCGTCCCACGATTGAGATTACTCCCAGATGTTCATCTTCGAATTCTAACTCCCATGGTTTATTATCATCAACCAAGTTCATAGCCAAGAATTTTGCTACTATTCTTCCTTTCACCACCTTTTTGGTGACATATTTAATGTCGAATTTTGATAATTGTCTTAGACATCTTGTTAGCTTCCCCACCAATGCTGGTGCCTCATAAAGATACTTTATCGGATACTCCTTCGAGACGGCCTTAATTCTATATAACTGAAAATAGTACCTCAGTTTCTTTGAAAGCTAAACCATGGCCAAGCACGTTTTCTCTATGTAGCTATACTTCATCTCATATCACAACAACTTCTTGTTGAGGTAATAGATGGCATGCTTTACACCCCTCTCATCTTCTTATGCCAACATAGCACCAATGGCCTCTTCTTCAAGAGCCAAGTAAAGAATTAAATTCTTCCCAGGCTTTGGCGGTCTAAAAAATGGTGGCTTCTACAAGTACTTCTTAATACTCTCAAATGCTTATTGGCATTGATCATTCCCTTCTTCTGGCTAATCCTTCTTCAAAGCCTAAGGATTAGTGCACAACTGGTTGTCAGTTTAGAGATAAATCAACTTATATATTGGATCTCCCAAGAAACCTTCAAACTTCTTTTTTAGTCTTAGGGGATGGCATCTCCATAGTGGCTTTGACCTTGTCTGAATCAACTTCTATCCCTTTCTTGCCGACTACAAATCCGAACGGCTTCCCCAAAGTAACTCTAAAGACACACTTCTTTGGATTTAGCTGTAACTTTTATTTCTTTACCCTTTCTAGGATCTATCTAAGGCTTCAAACTCTCGAGTTTTAGATTTCACCATCATGTCATCCATATAAACATCTATCTCCTTATGCATCAAGTTGTGAAATAGCATCTTCACCATTCGTTGGTAAGTAGCCCTTTCATTCTTCAATCTAAAGGGTATCACCTTGTAGCAATAAGTTTCCCATTTTGTAATGAAGGCCATCTTCATCTTATCTTCATTGGCCATAATTATCTGATTATACCTAGAAAACCCATCTACAAATGAGAACATCACACTGGCAACAACGCTATCTACCAATACATCAATGTGAGGCAAAGGAAAATCATCCTTTAGTGATGCCTTGTTCAAGTCTCGGTAATGTACACACATTTAGACCTTTTTGCCCTTCTTCGGTACTGGTGCGATGTTGGCTAACCATTCTGGATACTTCACCACTTCTAGAAACTTAGTTTTAATTTGCTTAGAGACTTCCTCTTTCATTTTCTAAGCACACTCTGGCCTCATTCTTCTTAACTTCTGCTTAATTAGCCTTATATGCAGATAAGTTAGAATTGTATGCTCAGCGATCCTTCTGTCAATTCCAAGCATGTTGTCATAGGACCAGGCCAAGAATTTTTCATGTTTCTTTAATAATTTTTCAAATCTCTCTCTCTCTCTTCAGGAGTTGTTGCAAGTGCAATGCATAAGTTCTTAGGTTTTTCGATTGTACCAAGATTAATGTCATGAGTTTGAATGGTATGAATTTCAATATGCTAGTGAAATGTAAATTATAATGCACAACACCATTAGGGAAGTGACACATCCGAAAAAGGATTGTCTCCCAAGTATAGGAGTGTCGAATTAATAAATCCGGTAAGACCGGGGTCGATCCACGAGGAAGGAGGTTTTAGCGCTACAAATTATAAGTAAGTAATTATGATGTAGATGATTCAAAGGGATGGCAAGATAATATCAACAATATGATGAAAGAACAAGTTCTTAGACAATAAATGAGAATAACACAAGAGAAATTAACACAATGATAATGAGAGCTAAGGTTAGGGGATCCGCTATAAACAACCTATTTTAGTTATACGAATTATATTTACTTCGTTACCAATATTTATACCACTACTTGTAAATGGGTTCACGCATCTAATGTGCCAATCTCCATATGTCGACAACAAATCAAGGTTTCTAACTAGATTCGTGTCGGTAAGGAAAAACCATACGACATCTAGAAAGGATCCAAGCATTTGATGTGCCAAGGATTGTCTACAATGGATCAAGACCTCCACTTTACGAGTGGTGTCAAGATTGATTAAGAAAGTAAATATAAATCATATAAAATAAATAACACAAGATTATGATTATTAAGCACATATTAAAGGGTTAGAGAATCCTTATTCTCATATCAAGGGTTTCACCATTTCACCTTAGCAAGAGAGAAATTAGCAAGACATTATAAGAGAAAGAACCCAAAATGTAAGAAAAAGGAAATTCATTAATAACATAAAAACAAGAGAGAAACACAATACAAGATCCCAGCAAAGGCCAAGATGCCCTAATGGGTCACAAGGCACCTCTATTTATAGATACATTCAAGGGCAAACTTGTCAAATTACAAAGAAATAATTGTCAAATATTAGATGCACTAACTTTGACAATTGGGGTAATTAGGTGAACCGACTTTGACCACCGATTTTGACCTTGAATTATTGTCAATTTTAATCATATGTCTTCATGAAAGTTGTAGATATTTCTCTACGCTTTCTAGAACATCTTGATTCATACGATTTGGATATGTATTCTGAGAGATATGATCAAAATACTGAGGCATGGTCAGGCTGGGCCGAATCTACAGATGGGTTCACTTCAAGCCCATTTTTGGTTTACTAAGAGCCCGAATTTGATGATGCTTGTGAGATGCAATCTTGTAGATAATTTAATCAGTCTTTCGAAAAAATTAAGATTTTCACCATTCTGAACTCTAAATAGAAAGTTATACCCATTTTACCGAACCTGTAACAAAACCAAAATTAAGAGAAACTTAATTTTAAAGATGCAAAGACTACAAACATACTTAAGTTGAGGAATTTAATGACACTATTAATGCAATATGATGAATTAAACTCTTATTAAGCATACATATTTAAGTGTTCATCACACCCCCCAACCAGCTTATTGCTAGTCGCTATCAATTAAAGCGTTATTATTTAGAAGTGATTTATAGAATTTTACATCCAAGGTGGTCATTATTGCACTCTCCTTGATTTTATCCAAATAAATAAACTCTCAACTGTTTTTTTTATGATTCATGTACCCTTCAGTCAAGATATCAATAAACCTTCTTTTTGTGCTTAGCCAACACATGACTATGGAGCTTATTAAAAAGAAGCCATATCGGTTCTAATATTTGTTAAGGCTAACAACTGTAGGTGAGGGGGATTCATTTATTTTATATATATATATATATATTTTTTTTCTTTTTTTCTCTTTCCCTTTTTTTTTGAAAGAATGCATCTTTAACCCATGTAACGAGTCTTAGGCTAATGACTCCTAGACCAGTTGGCCTTAGGGCATTAGGTGTTAAGACACCCCTACGAGCTTAACGACTCGGGTTGCTGATGCTTTATTTTTGCTTAGAAACTTGTGGATAGTGCAATGTTCAATCCCATTAAGCTTTCTCCTTAATCCATGTAGCGAGCTTTGGGCCAATAGCTCTCAAACCAGTTGGTCTTAAGGTATTAGGTGTTGAGGCACCCCTCGGGCTTAATTGCTCGAATTAAGTAGGCTACGAGACCAAACTTATCCACAATTGCTTTCTCTTTTTTTTTCTCTTTTTTTTGCTTTTTTTCACTTTTTTTTTTAACTTTCCCCTTCCTTTGTGTTGTTATCCTAAACAAAACAAAAGAACTCAAATATTACAACATTTCATTTTGCCACCCACAATCATGCATCAAGGTATGTGTGTGTGTGTGAAGAAAGGTTCATGAATCTTGCTTAATGAGTACATAAGCACACAATTTTTAAATGATAAGTTGTGAGAGTTCATAGATTTGAATAATTCAAAGTGAAATGAATAAGACCTCCTTGTTATAAAATTAAAAAATCAAGACTAAATAATATCAAGTTAGCTAAAATGAGTTCACAAGATCAAAATAAAATGACAAATTGGTTAGAATGGGTTTCAAGAGTTCAAACCGGTCCTCCTTACTCTGCCATTCCTGACCCAGAATGTGTCTCAAGAGGATTTGAACTCCTTACGCGGCACTCTGAATCTAATTACTAACTCACTTTTTTTTTTTGCAAGAAAAAGAAAATTCAAGACACACTTATGCCTACTATCCTTCCCCCCAACCAAATGAAACGTTGTCCTCAATGTTTAAATGTAGAGGGATAAAGTATAGGAGACATTACCTGAAGCTTCTGTTATTCAAGAGAGATGACCTGAAAGACTCATAAAATAACATGCTAAAAATAAAATAAAATAAAATAAAGGATAAGAAAAAATTACAAACGGAGATTCAGATCCAATTTACACTTTTTGTTTTGCCCTCCTGCCCAATTAATTTGAGTACTAGCTGGGTTAGGTTCATACTCAACTTCTTGTAATTTGTCAAGTAACTCACCAGCAGAAGTGACAGAAACAAGGATCTTTCTCGCTGAATAAGGGATAAAATTTTGTTCCACAGCTGCATCAACAAAACTTATCAAAGGATCAAAGAAATTTTTAACATTCAACAAACCTATGGGTTTTTGATAGAGATTCAGTTGGGCCCAAGAGGTAATTTGAAAATTTCTTCAAGAGTGCCAAAGCCACCTGATAAAGCAATAAAGGCATATGAATTGATGAGCATATGTGCCATGCGTTCATGCATAGAGGAGACCTGTAACTCCGTCCCAACCGTTTTTCCAACGATGCTTTCTATGGCCAAAGCTTTAGGAATAACTCCTAAAACTTGACTACCTCCTACATGTGCAGCTGTTGACACACAACCTATTAACCCAAGGCTACCTCCCCCATAAACCACATGAATCTTTCTTTCAGCCAGCAGCCTACCAAGAGTTTGCTACTTCTACAAACTCCTCACTTTTACCCAGTCGAGATCCGTAAAATACACATATCCTTTGGATTCGACGTTGTGAAGTTCCCTCCATGTCTATGCAACTCTCTAACTATGTGTGAAGAGAGAACAAGACATGTGGTATTTATGGAGTGCAAAAAGGTATGCTAATGATGATATCTATCTAGGTAGCTCGGTTGTTTGTTGAAAAAGTTGACAATAATGCATAAAAATTCAAAAGATGATGAAATAACACACCATAAGTCAAACAAAAGATACAAATTCAAAAATGAAAGCTATGAGGTATTAAAATTCAAAAATGATGGCACGCATGCATATGTACAGGTAGTTGTGACTGTGGCTCACATCTTCCTCTGGTTTTACGTCCAGAAACGGCTTAAACACCTTCTATGAGTTGGGGATATGCTTCCCATCCAGTTTTCTTATAAACTGGCAAACAGGATCGTTTTGAGTCAGATTCCCAAGACTATAGCGTTCCTGCTCATCTCAGAATTGTGTCCACAAATTAAAAATTTCACGCTGAACAAGTCCACAAGAATGCATCTCAAGAGTCATTCAGATATCATCCAAAGACTCCTTACTCAGTCCACTATTGATGAACTGTAGTTTATCCTCTCGATTGTTAGACAAATATCTAAAGGAGAGGCAACGCTGGTTACAAGTCCATCTTGCACATCTGGGACAAACTTGTAACCTTTTCGCTCTTCGCTTTTTGGCGTAGAAGCTTTTTCCCATACCTGGCATGTGAGACACAAGATTATCTGAAAATTCATAAGAAAATCGAACCTTGGCTTCAATTAACCATCTTACTTCGACAGGCATACCTTTACACATCAACATCCTTAGTCTTTCTACACGTGCTTTGTAAATTTTAAGCAAATCATTTGGAGGAAGAGAGGGAAAATGTTTGTGCAGATTTGAGAGAATGGTGTCCATGCGAGAAAAGAAAGGAAAATGAATGCAAGGTGAGCAACAGTTTTTAGGGAACTGAAAAACCGACTTTAAAAGTCACGGAGTACCGTATTCGCCACTTGACCGGGAAAAATCAATCCTTAAAAAGGATCGATTAAAGCAATGAACTATTCATTTTGGTCAAAATTTTCAAAGAAAGGTTTTAACCGTTGTCCATTAACTTTAAACACATTACCATTCTTTGGGTTCTCAATTTCAACTGCTCCATGAGGGAAAACATTTTTCACAATGAAAGGCCCAGTCCAACGAGACCGAAGTTTACCAGGAAACAAATGCAATCTTGAATCATACAAAAGAACTTTTTGTGAAGGTTCAAAAGATTTTCTAACAATGGATTTGTCATGAAAAACCTTCATTTTTCTTTGTAGATTTTAGAATTTTCATAAGCCTCATTCCTGATTTCTTCAAGTTCACTCAGTTGGAGTTTACGTAACTTGCAAGCATCATTCAAATTTGTGTTGAATGTTTTAATGGCCCAATAAGCTTTATGCTCAATTTCCACAGGCAATTGACAAGGTTTTCCATAAACCAATCTATAAGGAGAGATTCCTAATGATGTTTTGAAAGCAGTTCGGTAAGCCCAAAGTGCATCATTAAGTCTTAAGGACCAATCTTTGCGATTTGGGTTAGCTATTTTTTCTAAAATCTGTTTTATCTCCCTATTAGCAAGTTCAACTTGCCCACTTGTTTGTGGGTGATAAGGTGTAGAAATTTTATGGGTTATTCCATATTTCTTCATTAAAGTTTCAAATGGTTTGTTACAAAAATATGTACCCCCATCACTAATAATAGCTCGAGGAATTCCAAATCTACTCAAGATATTCTCTTTCAAGAATTTGACAACTGTTTTGAGGTCATTGTTTCGACATGGAATTGCCTCGACCCATTTTGAAACATAGTCTACTGCAACAAGGATGTACACAAAGCCAAATGACTGTGGAAAGGGTCCCATAAAATCAATACCCCAACAGTCAAAGATTTCAACAACAAGAATGGGATTCAAAGGCATCATGTTTTTTTTTGAAATGGATCCCAATTTTTGACAATTTTCACACGTTTTACAAAACGCATGTGCATCTTTAAATAAGGTGGGCCAATAAAATCCACATTGCAAGATTTTAGCAGCTGTTTTTCTAGATGAAAAATGTCCTCCACATGCTTCAGAATGACAAAAGTTAATGACACTACTTACCTCATTGTCGGGTATGCATCTTCTTATTATTTGATCTGGACAATATTTGAACAGATATGGGTCATCCCAATAAAAATTTTTCACCTCGATTAAAAATTTCTTTTTGTCTTGAGCATTTCAATGAGGTGACATTTTTCCTGTTACAAGAAAATTTACAATGTTAGCAAACCAAGGTACAACAGCAATAGAAAATAAAAATTCATTAGGAAAAGAATCATTGATAGGTGAAGTTTCAATTAATGTCTCTGTCGTTAATCTCGAAAGATGATCTGCAACGACATTTTCAGCTCCTTTCTTATCATTTATTGTGATGTTGAATTCTTGGAGCAATAAGATCCACCGTATCAATCTACGTTTTGCATCCTGTTTAGACATTAAATATCTCACAGCTGCATGGTCAGTGTAAACAATTGTTGGAGAGCCAATTAAATAAGATCGAAATTTGTCCAATGCAAATACTACTACAAGTAGTTCTTTTTTAGTTGTTATGTAATTCATTTGTGCATCATTTAAAGTCCTACTTGTATAGTATATCACATAAGGCTTACCTTCTTTTCTTTGTCCTAAGACATCACCAACAGCATAGTCGTTTGCATCACACATCATTTCAAAAGACAAGGACCAATCAGGAGATTGCATAATTAGAGCAGTTGTTAAAAGTCCAATTAATGTATCAAAGGCATTTTGACATTCTTGAGTCCATTCAAAGGAAGTATCTTTTATTAAAAGGTTACAAAGAGGTTTAGATATAGCACTGAAATTTCTTATGAACCTCCTATAAAATCCAACATGCCCTAAGAATGAACGAACCTCTTTAACTGTTTTAGTGGAGGCAAATGAGAAATTAATTCCACTTTTGCTTTGTCCACTTCAATTCCTTTAGAAGACACCACATGACCTAAAACAATTCCCGAAGTGACCATATAACGACATTTTTCCCAATTCAAAATAAGACATTTTTCTACACACCTTTTTAAGACTTTTTCTAAATTGTCAAGACAATTATCAAAAGAGTTTCCAAAGACAGTTAAATCATCCATGAAAACCTCTAAACAATGCTCAACTATGTCACTGAAAATGCTTAACATGCATCTTTGAAAAGTGGCTGAGGCATTACAAAGTCCAAAAGGCATTCTCCTAAATGCAAAAGTGCCGAAGGGGCACGTGAATGCTTAACATGCATCTTTGAAAGTGCCTGAGTATCCATCAAGAAAGCAGTAGTAGGGGTTTCCTACTACTCTTTCAAGAATTTGGTCAAGGAAAGGTAAGGGAAAATGGTCTTTTCTAGTGACAGCATTTAATTTTCTATAATCAATGCACATCCTCCAACTAGATGAGACACGAGTTGGCAATAATTCACCCTTTTCATTTTTAACTACTGTAATGCCAGATTTCTTAGGTACTACTTGTGTAGGGCTTACCCACTTACAATCAGAAATAGGATAGATAATTCCCACATCAAGTAGTTTGAGAACTTCAGCCCTAATGACCTCTTTCATGTGTGGATTTAATCTCCTTTGAGGTTGTTGAGATGTTTTGGCATTTTCCTCTAAATGTATTCTATGTTTGCAAATTAAAGGGTTAATGCCTTTTATATCTTTTAAAGTCCACCCAATTGCATTTTTATGCCTTTTAAGCACTTCTATCAACTTACCTTGTTGCTCGCATTTGAGGGATGAAGAAATTACCACCGGATATGTCTGATTCTCCCCAAGATATGCATATTTCAGTCCTTCAGGTAAGGGCTTCAATTCTAACTTGGGAGCTTCCTCTTCCTTGCTTTCATTCATTTGCCCCAATTCTTCAAATCTTGATTTTGAGCATTTTTCCATCACCTGTGCACAATCCAATAAAGAACATATATAAGAAAGATTAGACTCTAGTTCCATACTTGATTCTAATGAATTCACTAGACAAATTTCCAAAGGGTCAGAAGAACTCCCTTTTTGGATGTGATCTTCTACAATAGATTCAATTACATTGGCTTCGCCAATTTCATCTTCTTCTTCATTTGGTTGTTTGCACATATTAAAAACATTAAGTTCCAATGTCATGTTCCCAAATGATAGCTTCATGACTCCATTCCTACAATTAATCAACGCATTAGGGGTAGCTAGAAATGGACGCCCTAAAATAACATGAATTGAATTACTTACTTCTACTGGTTGTGTGTCCAAGATGATAAAATCTACTGGGTAAATGAATTTATCGACTTGAACTAATACATCTTCTACTACTCCTCTTGAAACTTTAATTGATCTATCAGTAAGTAAAAGAGTCACAGAAGTCGGTTTTAACTCACCTAGATTGAGTTTCTGAAAAACCGAGTATGGAAGCAAATTCACACTAGCACCAAGATCAAGTAAAGCTTGTTCAATTTTATGGTCTCCAATAACACATGAAATTGTAGGACAACCCTGGATCCTTATATTTCACTGTATTATTATTTTGAAGAATAGCACTTACCTGCTCAGCTAGAAAGGCCTTCTTTTTCACATTCAGTTTTCTTTTCACAGTGCACAAGTCTTTCAAAAATTTTGCATAAGAAGGTACCTGTTTGATCACATCAAGCAAGGGAATGTTGAACTTTACCTGTTTGAAAATTTCAAAGATTTCAAAATTGTGAGTTGGCTTTTTTTGTGTGGCTAATGCTTGAGGAAATGGAGGCATAGATGAGGATTTGGTTTCCTCTTCGCTAGGCGTTGGTTTGGCAACCTCTTCCTGCCCTTTAGAGATCGATTCTTCTTCTTTCTCACAAGGGTCAGGAATGTGTTTTTCAACAATCTTACCATTGCGAAGGGTCATGACTAACTTGGCTTGGTCAAAATAATGGTTACTTGAACTTCCTGCATTTGAGTTAGATTGATCTTTAGGGTTTTGCAATGTTTGAGAAGGAAATTTTTCTTTCTCTTGGATGTTAAATGTAGATGCAAATTTTGCAAGAGTTTCTGAAAAATTTGCTAATGTTTGAGCAGTTTGACTATTAAAAGTCTCTTGCTTTGTAATGAATGAATGCAATGTTTCTTCAAAGTCATTTCTAGGAGGAGGAGCATATGCATGATCATGAGAATTTTGAAAATTTTGTCGTGTTTGGAAGGGGACTTGTGAAGATTGTGCATGATTGTCATTTTTCAAACTAAAATTTGGATGATTTCTCCAACCAGGATTGTAGGTTTGTGAGTATGGATTGTGATTTGGCCTTTTGAAAGTGTTCAAGGCATTGGCTTGCTCATGGAGACATTCCCTAAAGGCAGGCAAAGTTGGGCAATCATCAGTAGAATGGTCATTGTCATCACATATGTTATAGACATTTTCTTGAATAGAATTCAATTGACCACTCTTTTTCATCTCTAAAGCCTCGACTTTTCTAGCTAGGGATGCAATTTGGCTTGAAGGTCATGGTCTTCCCTAAGGTTGTAAATACCTCTATTGGATGTCGAGGTTGGGGCCTTGCTTGGTACCTCATAGGTGCCAGCAGTGTCCCAATTTTGTGCCTTTTCTGCCAAGGAATCTAGGAAGTCAAGTGCTTCCTCAGGGTCTTTTTCTTTAAATTCTCCATTACACATTAATTCTACTAGTTGCCTATCTTGAGGTGTTAACCCTTCGTAGAAGTGTGCAACTATTCTCCAAGTTTCAAAACCATGTTGAGGACAGGTATTAAGTAGTTCCTTATACCTATCCTAACATTGGTAAAGGGTTTCCCCTTATTTTTGAGAGAAATCAGAAATTTGTCTTTTAAGAGAATTTGTTTTATGGGTAGGAAAATTTTTTTCAAAAATTGTTGTTTCATCTCATCCCATAAACTGATGGAATTCGACCTCAAATTTTGGAGCCATGTTCTAGCTTTATCTTTTAAAGAAAAAGGAAAAAGCTTTAATCTAATGGTGTTTATGCTACAATTTGGGTCAGTGTAGGAGCTACATACCTCTTCAAAGAGTTTTAGGTACAAATATGGGTTCTCCATGTCAAGGCCATGAAAAGTGGGTAGAAGTCGAAAAAAAACTTGGTTTCAAATTGAAATGTATTGAATCTGGAGGAGAAACTACACAAGATGGTGCACTAGTCCTTACCAGATTCATGTAGTCTCTGAGGGTTCTTCATTGGTTTTGATCATTTTGTTGGGAACGGTTGTCCCCTTCATCCGTGAATATTTCCACATGATTTTCGGCCATGTTTTCCAAGGAAGATGATGTTTTTCTAACAAGTCTACCACTCGACGTTCGTGACCAAATTTTCATGAAAGAAAGAGAGAAGAAAAGAGAAGAAAAGATGAACACACAAAAAAATAAAAAATTTAGATCTAAGATGAGAAAAGAAAATACTTACAATTTTGTACGCCAATTTTTACCTTCCCCGGCAATGGCGCAAAAAACTTGACACATCCGAAAAAGGATTGTCTCCCAAGTATAGGAGTGTCGAAGTAATAAACCCGGTAAGACCGGGGTAGATCCACGAGGAAGGAGGTTTTAGTGCTACAAATTATAAGTAAGCAATTATGATGTAGATGATTCAAAGGGATGGCAAGATAATATCAACAATATGACTAAAGAACAAGTTCTTAGACAATAAATGAGAATAACACAAGAGAAATTAACACAATGATAATGAGAGCTAAGGTTAGGGGATCCGCCATTGATATTTCGAATAAGGATAAACAACCCATTTTAGTTATACGAATTATATTTGCTTCGTTACCAATATTTATACCACTACTTGTAAATGGGTTCAAGCATCCAATGTGCCAATCTCCATATGTCGACAACAAATCAAGGTTTCTAACTAGATTCGTGTCGGTAAGGAAAAACCATACGACATCTAGAAAGGATCCAAGCATTTGATGTGCCAAGGATTGTCTACAATGGATCAAGACCTTCACTTTACGAGTGGTGTCAAGATTGATTAAGAAAGTAAATATAAATCATATAAAATAAACAACACAAGATTATGATTATTAAGCACATATTAAAGGGTTAGAGAATCCTTATTCTCATATCAAGGGTTTCACCATTTCACCTTAGCAAGAGAGAAATTAGCAAGACATTATAAGAGAAAGAACCCAAAATGTAAGAAAAAGGAAATTCATTAATAACATTAAAACAAGAGAGAAACACAATACAAGATCCCAGCAAAGGCCAAGATGCCCTAATGGGTCACAAGGCACCTCTACTTATAGATACATTCAAGGGCAAACTTGTCAAATTACAAAGGAATAATTGTCAAATATTAGATGCACCAACTTTGACAATTGGGGTAATTAGGTGAACCGACTTTGACCACCAATTTTGACCTTGAATTATTGTGAATTTTAATCACATGTCTTCATGAAAGTTATAGATATTTCTCTCAGCTTTCTATAACATTTGATTCATATGATTTGGATACGTATTTTGAGAGATATGGTCAAAATACTGAGGCATGGTCAGGCTGGGCCGAATCTGCAGATGGGTTCACTTCAAGCCCATTTTTGGTTTACTAAGAGCCCGAATTTGATGATGCTTGTGAGATGCAATCTTGTAGATAATTTAAGTAGCTTTCCAAAACATTAAGATTTGCACCATTCTGATCTATGAATAGAAGGTTATGCCCATTTTACCGAACATGTAACAAAACCAAAATTAAGAGAAACTTAATTCCAAAGATGCAAAGACTACAAACATGCTTAAGTTGAGGAATTTAATGACACTATTAATGCAATATAATGAATTAAACTCTTATTAAGCATACATATTTAAGTGTTCATCAGGAAGACATCACACAAGTAAGCAAAATCAATTTTCATTGCATGAAACTTTAAAACATAAACAATGTCCTCTTTTTCAAAGAGGTTGGGTACAAACACATCTTCATAAGATACACTTGTAATTCCTTCTTAGATGAAAGCAGTGAGGTTGGTGGATCGATCTATTGGTGGTGCTTGTTCTTGAGGCTTGTCCATCTTTCCCAACAAGTCATTCCCCTTAGAGGCTTCTGCTTGAAGAATATCTTTGAAGATCTCAAATCTGGGCTTCCGCATTCTTTTAAGAACACATGGTTCAACAGCCTCTACAAACTTCGTATCTTGGGCCTTCACAATTTTGATGAATCTCTCTTTCTTGGGCTCAATGTCTTCTTCTTCCTTTTCAGATTTATAGCCTAAACCTCTTCTAGAAGTCTAGCCTTTGAAATTTGGAAAAGATGGTAGGCCACATCCATTCTTCCTAAGCCTAGTTCCTGGCATGTAACCTTGTTTCTTCATTTTCCCGCTACAATTAGGCTAACTTCGTCAATCATGGTTACGTAAAAGCCATCATGTAAGGTATTTCTCCAACCTTCACACTCAAAGCAGTTGGTGCAATCATTGAGGCTGCATGAATGGTTACGATCTCCCCATCTATGTTGAATCAGATTTTCTGATGTAAAGCAGAAGGATCTCCCCCTAGTGGATGGAACCATGCTCGTCCCAACAAGGCAGCAAATGTGACTAGAATATGAAGGACTGTGAATTATGTCATAACTTTGATGGGCCCAATCTTCAACAAGGCTTTGAAGATTCCTATAGCACTTCTCTTTGAATCACCATAAGCTCTTATCACCATCTCACAAGGCTCGAGTTCATCTTCACTGACTCCGTATTTGTGTAATATCTTCATAGGCATAATGTTGATGGCAGACCCATCATCCACCCTAATGCAAAGAGATAGTTTCCCACCAATCTCTACGGTGATGAATAATGGCTTGTTATGGCTCCTCCTTTCGAATGGTAGATCTTCATTAGTAAAGTGATTTCTTCATTTTCTCTTACCCTTTTGGGTTCTTCTCTAGCCAAGGCGATTAGCGTCTCGCTAGTAGTGGCAACCATTGATATCTCTACCTCTGTCAAAGCCTTCCTATGGCTTCTCTATGCTTTTGGGATGATATAAGTAAGTCCTAAATGCTAGCATTTGTTGGAGTCTTTTTCAACTATTTGATCACTTGATCTTCTTCTCCTTTGGTTTATTCTTCTTTGGCAACTTCTTTTCCTTTTTCAACTTGTTGCTCAATTAGTTTCTCTTTTTCCTTCTCATGGTAAAATCTACCACTCCTTGTCACTCCTTGGACATTCTTTCTCTCATCCCTGAATGTTTCTTCCTCATGTGTTTCCCTGTCATGTGTTTTTCCCTCAATTCTTACTTCATCTTCTTCATCGCTGCTAAAGTCAGCCTAAATGTTTGGAAGGGTTTTGACTTTAGGGATATCATCCCAAATCCCCATTACCTCCTTACACCTTTTAGGTAAGCTCTCTCTCCTCACAAGACTCTCAACTCGCTTCCTTTCCTAGCTTCGCTACCCTTTTTCACCTTGAGTCTCCTAGGAGGTGGGCCTTTTCCAGCCCCTTTTCTAGCCATCCACTTCTTGGCAAATGAGCTTGATGACGTGGACTTCTTCTTGATGGGTGTCATTTGGACTTCTTCTTCTTCTCGTGGTTCCTCCTCTTCTTGATCACTGAGGCACACAAATTCAGGTTCTAAGCTTTGCTAGACTCTTTTCACTGCAATGTTGGTCCATCCACCTTTTTTGGTATGAATCTTGGCTGCCAAAGGAACCGGCTCATCTTCTGCTTCTCAATGATCTCCTTGGGCTCTTTTTCTTTGGGCTTTTCAGCCTTGGGCTTTTTTGTTGAGATTACCCTTCTAGTGGATTGTTCTAACTTGGACTTCTCCCTTCTCTTGGCTCTCTCAGCCTTGCTCAATCTACTCTCCCTGAAAGAGTTCATGACTTGCTCTTAAGTCAAGTCTAGTCCAATCATATTAGTCGATGGAGGAGGTACCTGGTTGTAGTTGGGCAATAGATTACTCTTCGTGTTGGGCTCATATGTCATTGGGTCAGGAATCTGGCCCTTGTCAATCAAATTTTGGATCTCATGGCGAAGGCGAGTGCAACCATTAGTCTTGTGATTGGCAACTTGATAGAATTCACATTTCTCATGGTGCCTTAAATTCCTTGGTAGTGGATTTGGAAGCTCTCTTGGTGGCAATGGTTGCAAGATCCCTTCGGCTCTCAACCTTGTAAAGATTTTAGAAAGTGGCCTTCCCAAATGACTTAATCTTCGTTGTATAGCGTAACTGCTTTCATTTCTACATGCTTCGTGCTAGGCCCACTAGGTTGGTGATACTGCCCTTGATTTCTTTGAGGGTAGCTATGATTGTTTCTCTTCTGTAAGACTCAAATTCTTCTATTTGGATGCCTGAGTCATATAAGTCTTCAAAGGTCTTGATAGGGAAGCCCGTCAATCTATCACTAATGAAACTATAGGCCGCACTAATCACCATGCGAACCTGGTCCTTCTTTGTAGGCTTGGTGGTCATTTTGACTGCTTTAGCCCTCTAACAAACTAGGTATTTCAAAAGAGTCTCACTAGGCTTTTGTCTCGTCATCTCCAAATCCCTCAACGTTACCACCATTGGGTATTGTGGTAGTACTGTTTTACAAATTGTTGAGAAAGTTCCTCCCAATCTTCTCTAACTCTTTTTGGGAGGTCATGATACCATGCTACCGCATCGTCTTCTAAGAATAGCATGAAATATTTGAAAATGTCCTCCTTCGTCAAAGGAATGGTAGCCATGATAGTTGCAAGTGAAACTTTAGAGGCAAATCTTGGTCTCCTATAAGCAAGATGTCATCTAGGTCTTCAACCCTCTTCAGCCCCTTCTTCTTCAAAAGTGATTGGACTTTCTCCATGTCCTTGGCCAATTGCTTGACCGATTAAGGTTCTTTTGGATTGATAGGGCTTTTCGCTCTATTTCTGCCTTGGCTATTCTCACCATCGCCATCACCAATATCCTCGAGTGGTGGCTGATTCATGCAGTTAGGCCCATTTTGGAGTGCTTTGATGAGTTGGGCTATTTGTTGCTAAAGTGTGGTCATGTCAGCTCTCAACTGCGCTATTTCAGTATTGTTGTTGTTGGGTGCTACCATTTTGTCTTCTTGTTTTGTCAAACAACCATCTTGTCTAACCCAAGTAATGATGGCTGCAAAACAAAAGTGTTAATGTCATGTATGCATGCATGCGTGATACGATGCATGCTCATACAACAGCATAGACACGCTTTTAGCCTTCTAATCTTATTCCTCCCACACACATGAGGTTGAGTCCTTTTCTTAGGATTTTAGGCTTCATTCTGAAGTTGTTATCGTGAGATGTGGCAACATGAGATTCTCTCTCCTAATTCTAATATTCATGTTGATGTTGGATTCTTAATGATTATCATAACATGGTTTTCAAAATGTCATGATAACCTTAGCTTCATGGAACATATTCGCATTTTGTTCTTATAAGTGACTTGACATTTGGCATTTGTTCATGGTTTCATGAGGTTTCAAGTTAATGTTATTCTAATCATGGGGAATTTACATCCATAGACATGCAATTCAACATAGGTTTTGGATATTCATCCTATTGGAAATTTCTAGTCATCCATATGGACTTGATCTCAAGGTTCCAATGGTCTGGACTCATTTGAGCGAGAGATGCTCCCTTGGGCTGGTCTCTTTTTATACTAATTCAATGGTGCGTGCTCAAAGGTGGTGACACCAACATGAGTCATCTAGGGGTCGAATGGAGCCAAAGACTTCTCATGCCAATGCCACACGGCTAGTTTAGGCAATTCGTGGTCATTGTGCGCAAATGTGTAATGATGCACGGACTCATTATACCAACACGAGATTTTAGAATTTTGGTATCCCCATCAGAATCAACTTCTCTTATCCCTAGTTTAGTCGCCACTGTGAACAGGGCTTTCATCTCGCTATAGCACCTGCGATCACGACACTGTGTCAAAACCTCTTTCAAGACTTAAGGGAATACAAACGAGCCATGGGCACATCTAGAGAAAGAAGTTGGCACCCAATTATTCAATTACTAATCAATGGGGGCAATCCGATCCCTTGCTTCGAGACCTAAACTATCATCATCCCTTCAGAGATAGGCATGAGAAGTTAAGTACGAGTCTTTTGACCCGTTCGGATACAAATCTGGCCTCCACTTGGGAAATACTGAATAAAAATAATTCATGTTGTTACTTAGTCCACTTAGCGTTGTTTATTTTATGCACACATTCTCATTTTTTATCTTTATTAAGCATATAAGGTGATTATTCAATCAATGATAGTTGTATATTTATACATAGAAAGAGAGAAGAGAAAAGATTACATTTCCATCAAACATGGGGGAAGGGAAGTGGATTACAATATTTTATTATTCAACAATAAATAAAATATTTCGTATATTCATATATTTGAATACTTATTCTAAGTGATGGTCCCTCACCATCAATGTGAGTCTACAACCACTTTATGGTATCACACAATTACACTTCTTAATAAATAAACATTCATACATGTATCAACAATAAAATCAAGCAAAGCCATAATTTAATATCATGGCATTCTAGCCTAGATTTTGATAAATTCTATCATATATAGTAATTCTACCTTATTGCTTATTCTAGCATAATTCATATCAATTCATGGTATTTCTAGCCTAACATGTCATTCATGGCATTTCTAGCCTAACATGCCATTCATAGCGTATTCTAGCCTAATTTAAATAATTGAAATTAATCATAGCTATTCTAGCTCAAACAAGACATTCAAAGGTAAAGCGGTAATTCTTACCTATTCTATGCTATTTCCCAGCATTCATCAAAGCAAGTAAATTTGTCTAGCATGATTCTCAGCATGTATTCCTAGACATGTTTCTAAGCATTCACAAAGAAATTAAATTCCTAAGCATGATTGTAAAAAAGGAAGGATTACCGATTTACCTTGACACGCTTATCCATCTTGCAAAACAAATTGGGTTAACATAATTCATAATAACCCTAGGCATGTCCTAAGCATAAAATTAAACCCTAAACATTAAGAAAAATAAAAGAGAGAATAGGAGGAAAGAGAGAATCTTGCTCTTAAGACGTATCCTTTCTGAGTTTAGAGTAATAAAACGCCTAAAAAAAATATTGATACTGGAAAAGACTTCTCTAATTCACAAGTGTGTCTTCAAGAGGGAGAAAGATGATTATATTCGACAATCGGTATGTATTACAAAGTGAGAGGAGGGGGTTTTATGTGGGAGAAGGGTGAAGATGAAAAAGGAAGCTTTTCAAGCTAATTTCTGAAAAAAGCCAACAAGGGCCGGGCGGCCATCTCCAGATGGCCGGGCCGCCATCTGATAAATGACATACCATTGGCCAACAACGGTGGCTGTCCAACCATTTGAAAAATGTTCGGCCATTAACCGACAGCCGAGGCAACTGTTTGATGGCCGGCTGACCAATATCCCTTCGGCCCTTTCCTTTTTTATCATCCTTCGATGTAGTCCCTTTAGACCGTTGTTGCTTTGATCGTGCATAACTTTTCGAGTTCAACTCTGATTTGTGATTTGTAAATATCTACAAAAACTAGACATCCGCAACTTCGCAACGGTATATGATTCATCATCAGATTCCTCCTGGATTAATTTATGTGATTTTTCAAATTCATATGTCAGTTTTTGAGGCCCTTCACCAACTTCTTCTTACCCTTCTCTTCTTGGCCCTCGAGGGCATTGTGATCATTCTCTTTACTCGACATTCATCTTTATTCCTTTATCGAGCCTCAAAAATTCAGTGTCTACAAGTAGTCTATTCAACCCTTATTTTTTTTTTCATTAGCCTCTGCCTTTTATTTAATGAGGATAAAGTTATAATTTAGATAATCTTTCATTACACTCAATATTCACTCTGAAATAGTTTTATAGTAAATTTAATTAATTATCATTTGATGTTAATGGTGTTTGACATTTTTCCCCTTCAATTTAACCTTTAATTAAATTATCATTTAATCTTAATACTATTTAATTTAATGAAATTATTTGAAAAGTAATAAAATTTTATTGTACACATTTTTATAAATTAGTATTCTAAAGTACAATTATTTACAAATAATCTTAATCCTTTTTTAAACTTTATCATAATTATTCAAATTTTTTATTTTTTCTATAAAAATCTCAAAATTGATTTATCATAATGCTAAGATTTTTTAGAAAACTTTTATTGATAATTGAAAGAAAATAAATATCTTTAAATTGTTTAATTATTTAAAGATTCTCATTTTCATATTATTATATTGTTAATTTAAAATTTAGAAACAAGGTGATGAGATACTTTATATGAAAAAGAGATGCATGATACGTGTCTTATGGACTTTAGTTTGACTTTGCTTTCATTGTTAACATTTAGGGCTTTTGTGTACAAGTAGTCAAATATTTGGATGAAAAATGGTATGTAGTTGGGTTTTTTCTTTAAAAAAGCTGGACCAGCCTATAGGTCGGTCCAACCCTTAATGTAGGAATGGGATTCGTGTTATGTCGTGTTAACCCATTTAATTATTTGTGTCAAGACATGAAACACGGTCCGACACGATTATTAAATGTGTTACCCACATATTGTAATCGTGTCATATTTAATTCACATAATTTACTTAATTGTTTAACCTAGTTATGCATAATATATTATATTCTATATATTTAAATCAATTAAAATTATTTTTAGAATATAAACCATTGTTAGTATAAAATATTATTAAAATCATCATAATTTATTATTTTATAAATTAATTTATTTTATAATATAAAAATTTCAGTTTTATAAAATATATGTTGTAAGTGGGTAATAATTTATATCATTGAATGAGCTTACATATTAAGGATAGATAAAATATATTCAACTATTTGTGTAATTAACCGGGTTGGCGTGTTGAACACCTTTAAACACGAATACGACCCATTTATTAATCGTGTATCATATTCGTATCGTGTTCGTGTGTCGTGTCACAAATTCCCACCCTTACCTTAATGAGATCGCCCTTGATTTGCTTAATTGCAAAATAACCAAAATTATAAGACTCTTTTAAAAAATAGAAATGTTTTCAAAACATTTACATACCATAATCACTACTTGATAGAGACAATTAGATAGATCTTTTTGGCTATTGGGCACTATCATTAGACAACTCGACAACGAGCTCTACAAGATAGAAAGTCAGATAAGTTTTTTAACTATCTAGCGCTAGTGTTTGATAGCTAAACAAGTTTTTTAAAAAATGTGAATATTTTTCAAAACTCCCTTATTATTTTTGTTGTTTTAATTCTCAATTGAATTTAATAATAATATCATTTATTATATTTTTTTGTAATAAAATAAGATGTTTAAGGATAAAATAATCTATTTATATAAGCATCTGATGAAAGATTGAGATTTTTCTCCATCTAATCCATGGAAACTAATTTAAGTTCAGTTGCTGCTGTTGGAGAAACAATCAAAGCGAAGAGTACTTACCGATGCATCTCACCAAGAAAGTTAGCCGTAGTGCTTGCATTTGCTTGGAAATAAGCAAAGAAATTAGGGCTTAATTTGCCAGTAAAACAGGTCATGCAAAATAGCATCAGTAAACTCTTTCAAAACATGATCTTCCACGCACTCTGGCAAATAAAAGGAAACACCTACCCGACTAGACTAGTGCATAAGGCCATGCATCCAGCTAGAAAATAAGCAAAAAATGTTACTGATTCGATTTTCTAGAAGAACAGACATATGATGATTATTAAGCATTTTCCTAGTTGATTAGGTAGCCATTAGCACAAGTACAAAAGAATGCTACCAAAAGCAAAGTATTTGTCTTCAATGAAAAAAAAAAAAAGACAAAAAGAAAAAAAATGATTGTGCCAATAACTTAAAACCGTTGAACGTAAGTATCAATGCGTGAAAAACATTAAAAAAATTGAAATAAAGAAGAAATATAAGTCTTCCACTTGCTTCACAAAAAATAATATTCCTAGCTGCTACATATTTCGTAATTTGCACCATATTCACGCCACGCCACAACACAACACAACGATGCGGCGATATGATTCAAGATTTTTTTTATCGGAATCAAGAATTAATGAATAATGTGAACGGGAAATGGATTCATTTCCAAAGAAAGTTTTCCTTTAGATCAATATAAAATATATATATGGTCGTGATATGCACGACAATTTCGAGACTGAGAAAGCTAGCTGTAACTGCCAAGCTAGCAGATTAAACAAGAATATCCGAATTTTAACGATTATTGCAAGGAAATAATTAATCTATAAATATATCAATTTGTGCTTCCTTAAGAAAAAATTTCAGTGCTTTTCATTTTATACTTGCAAATTAATTAGTTAATACAGCTTTTTCTTCTTGATGGGTTGAAAGTTCAACCGCGGGGGAGATGAAAGCAAGATATTGTTCAACATTCCTTGCCTTCTGCATAATTAATGCTCGCTTCGTCCACGCCGCTTCAGATGTTTTTCATCTAGAAGATCAATCATCAGGTTAAACATTTGTTGTTGTTATTACTATTATTTAGATATAAGTAAGAAAATATTAATCAAATTGGAAAAGTGTTTTAAAAAATAATTAAATTTTAATTTTTTTAATTGTTCAGACAACTCATGAACAAAAGCTTTCATTTGGCTGTTACGAGCAAACGGGCCTTTGCTGTTAGACCATTAGGGCTCGTCAACGCCATCTGTGCTTTTTAACATTCAACTTGACTAAAAAATAGAAAAATAAGCAATATTAAATTTACAATTTTTGAAAACATTTCCTCTAGTTTAATTATTTTATGTTATTCTTATATTCAAGACTTTTTTTCAAAATTATTTCGGTCAGGTCCATTAAATTTCTAGCCAGCTACGTCTCAGTAATTTAACTTCTAACAACCTATCATGGTTGCAGGTTGTACTTTAAACTTCTCTAATAACCTTTACAAACCATCCGGTGACTGCCTAATCCGGCCGCTAAAGAGAGTAAACTTTTGGGGCAGCATCCCATCAACTCTTTGTTGTCGAAATGCCCTCGTTGCCTTCTCAGAGGCATTAGCCCAACGTGCAAGTAGAACCAGAAACAGCTATATTTTCGTTGGAAAAGATGAGTGGAAAAACTGCATAGTACTCCCTTTCCGAGAGCAAGAATCTGTACGTCTCGATTCTTGTGGCTTCGGTGGATTTGCCTATGGGACTAGCAAGTGCTCAAACTTGTCTCTGTTTGCAGTTCAGCAGCAGAAGGAGTTCCAAGATGTTATGTATTCGTGTTCTCACTTAAACTCTTCTTTTAATGATGCATGTTCTAGTTGCACTAAGGCAATATTAAAAGCAAGGGATTCTCTGCGGACAGGCACAGATGAACATGATGATGATAATAATGAAAAGGCCTTCTGTGGTTTAGCAGTTGTTGCTTCGATTGTAGCCAATTGGAGTACTGATGATACCACATTAACTTCCCATTTGTTCAGCTGTTTGATTTCCTTGGATCAATATGGTAAGAAACATGGTAAATATTTGGTCAATTGGTCTAGTACACATAAACTCTTAAACATTGAGAAAAAGATCAATTTTCTCTTTTGCTTGTACTCCCGCATCTGATCATACTAATCTTTTGCAATTGTCACAGATCCTGGATATTTCAGATTAAAAAGTAAGTGTAATTACCACTTCTCATCTTTGGTTACAATTCTTCTGTATAGTTTCAATTCAATCATCTTCTTTGCTTTTCCAACGATCCTTATCAGATTCTGTGGTGAAAGCAATACTAGCGGTCATCATGGTGGTCATCACACTGATGCTTGTCCTTGCACTAGTAAAATATGTGGGGATGAAGAAGAGAAGAAGAAAGCGCAAAACTCTTAAGCCTAGTAAAGAAATTACTACGTGGTCTGGTCTCTATAGATTTTCCCAGGCCGAGATTGAGAACGCTATAAATTATGACACCGAAAGGAAGTACCTCGGCCGAGGAAGCGCTGGCCAAGTTTACAAAGGCGTTTTGCCTAGTGGACAAGCTGTGGCAATCAAGCATATTTACAAGAGCAGCACTACTGACTCATTTACGCGGGAAGTTGAAGGCCTTTCAAGGATTCGCCATCCGAACCTTGTTTGCCTCTTCGGTTGCTGCATCGAAGGGGGGGAGCAGTATCTAGTCTATGAATATTGCCCGGCTGGGAATCTAGCTCAACATCTTCTGAGTAATTAATTAATTTTCTCACCTAGATTTTTGGGATTCTTTTAGCTTTTAATCGGTTTGCATGATTCACTAAGATTGTTGCCTTTTACTGTCCCTTGTGTAGGAAAAGACAGTGCTTTAACATGGGACAAGAGAGTTAAAATCCTGAGAGATTGTGCACTTGCACTGAGGTATCTCCACCATTACATTGATGGTTGCATTGTCCATAGAGATATCAAGGTAACAAACATGATGTATATACTTCTCATGCCTTTTAATTAGGAAAAAAAAAAAAAGAAGAGAGAGAGAAGTTACAAAATTGTGATATCAAGGTAACAAACATGATGTATATAATAAATTAAATAATAAATGAATTATAGTAAGATAAAAAATATATACACCTAGCCAGACATTTTGTCTTCTGCTGATAGTACTTGTTTGCCCCATATTATAGCTTACAAACATCCTTTTGACGGATAACCTGGAGCCCAAGCTTTCCGATTTTGGATTGGCAAAGATGCTAGGCATGGAGGAGAGCAAAGTATTCACAGATGTTAGAGGAACAATAGGCTATATGGACCCAGAGTACATGAGCAACGCCAAGCTAACCTGTGCAAGTGATATCTATAGTTTTGGCATTGTTGCTCTGCAACTTTTATCAGGACAAAAGGTCATCGAGCTTGACCTAGATGCTAGAGATCAGCTCACAAGAAAGGTACTTGTTGAGTTGTTGTGCAAGCCTAACATATACATGACTACTTCAGAAAGAGAGAATATTGAGTAATAAATTAATTTCAATTTTGTAGGCAAGGGATGTAAGCCTAGGGAAACGCCCGGTTTCAGATTTTGAAGATCCACGGCTGAATGGCAAAGTCAACAGGGTCGACTTTGATGCCATCTTGCAAATTGCCGTCCTTTGTGTTGCCAAATCAAGCAAAGGCCGGCCAACAATTGACGTTGTCTTTGATGAGATTGACAAGTGTTGGAAAAACACAATGGCTGAAATGGTAATTAATTGGCTACTCTAGATTAATATATATAATATCATGTTATAAACCATTATATGCCACCGCATAAACGCTTGCTTAGCATCTGTTCAAACCATTCTAGAGAATATCTACCATGTTGTGCATTCTCTTACTGTGCAGAGATCCAAGAAGCTGGATGAAATGGGTTCATCAGCAACACCCCAGTCAAGATCCTTAGAAGTGATTCCGGTTTGAGATGATATGGAGATCAAAGTTGAATGGGAAATGGGAAATCAAGGTTTTACATATATAAATACATATAAAGCATATATATATATATATATATATATATAAAAGGTAGTACTTGCTTCGATTAATTAGGAAATAAGAACATAAAAATAAAGTGCTGTTTTTAATTTGTTTCAGAATTCAGAGACCTGTTCTGCTTATTTCATATGGCGTAGATTGAATGTTGCTGTGGGCACTGGAAGGAGCGAAGAGGTCGCTATGCAATATAATCAATCAGTCAAAGAGAGGCAGGAAGTTGTTCTTGCCTTTGAAGTACTGGAATTTGAGGGAGTTCACCTTATTGTCATAAAATAGGCTAGCCCGTGGTGTGCCGGTTGCTACTTAAGTTTGAGTGGGGTTTTTGATTAATATTCTTTCAAGATCATGTAAATTTGAGTAAATGCCAGAGAGGCAGCTGAAGCAATCTTGTTTTCAATTATTTATCTATACTGTACAAATAGTTTATGTATATTGCGGAAATAAATTTCCAATTTTCCATCTTCCATTAGTTTCAATTTAATATCCTGAATTGACTGGATAATTGTTGGAAAAAAAAGCATTATGAAATCACATGGATAAAGATTCCCTCCTCATCTCATCCTTATCTTATCTTTTTACAAGAATGCGATGTATAGTTATAAAAAGTATATTAATAAGGATAAATAATAAATACACATCTCAAACATATATTAATATTAAAATCTATGTGCCCTCAAATCTTTAAAAGAAATTTGTTAATGAGAAGAGAATAATTACACATTTGACCGTCTATTAACATTAAAATCTCTGTCTTGAAATAATAAAGATGAATATTTTTATTCGTTTGTAAAATAATTGTACATCAGTTTATATAGGGATGAATTCCCCAATTAAAAATCTAAATCAAAGCCTTAAAACAAGCTAATCATCATAAAATAATTTATCATCGAATCCTCTTGATTTGATTACAGATAAGTAATCTTCTAACAAATGGTAAGGAGAATCAATCACATTAATTTACAAGATTTTGTAATCTCAACACTCCCCCTCAAGTTGGTGCATAGATGTTGCACATGCCCAACTTGTCCAAACACTTTATGAATGCTCGAGTTAAGACTGCTTTGGTGAGAATATCAGCTATTTGATCTTCTGATTGAATCTTTGGCAACTCACAATTTTTTTCTCCAATTTCTCCATAATGAAGAATCTGTCAACCTCTAAATGCTTTGTTCGATCATGCTGAACTGGATTATGAGCTATGTCACATGCTGCTTTGTTATCATAATACAATTGGATTGGTTTATTTGATGAATATCCCAAATCTTGTAAGAGGAATCTTAACCACATGCAATGCTTCACAAATTCCAAGTGGCATTCCCCTATATTCAGCTTCTGCACTTGACCGTGCAACAACATTCTTCTTCTTGCTCCTCCATGTGACAAGGTTTCCACCTACAAAGGTAAAGTGTCCAGAGGTAGATCGCCTGTCGTCAATCGCTCCAGCCCAATCTGCATCTGTATATACATCTATATTTTCTTTTTCTGTGTTTTTAGAGAATAAAATTCCCTTTCTGGGAGCTGATTTCAAATACCTTAAAATGCCCATGACCGCATTCATATGTTGCTCACCAGGATTATGCATAAATTGACTGACAACACTCAATGCATAAGCAAGATCTGGTCTTGTATGTGCTAAGTACATTAGTCTTCCAACAAGTCTCTGATATCTTTCTTTGTTAACCGGAACCTGATCAACCTCAACACATAATTTCAAGCCTTCTTCAACTGGTGTTTCAGCTGGTTTACATGTTGTAATGCCAGTTTCCTCCAATAGGTCTAAGGTATATTTCCTTTGGGATAGAAAAATACCTTTGTTGGATCGAGACACTTCTATCCCAAGAAAATATTTCAAAGGACCAAGATTTTTAATTTCAAACTCCTTAGCCAAGTATTCCTATAGAGCTCTCCTTTCTTCTGGATCATTTCTTGTAATGACCATGTCATCAACATAAACAATAAGAGCAGTGATTTTTGCCTATCGCTTTTTGAGAAACAAAGTGTGGTTTGAATTGCTTTGGTGATAACCAAAGTTTGTCATGGACTTTGTAAATCGTGCAAACCATGCTCTTGGAGACTGTTTTAACCCGCATAATGATTTTCTCAAACTGCAAACCTTTTCACTATGTCTTTCTGGTATCCTGCATCCAGATGGAATATCCATGTAGACTTCTTCAGACAATTCACCATGTAAAAATGCATTCTTTACATCGAACTGTTGCAGAGGCCAATCCATATTCATTGCTAGATATAATAAGACCCGCACTATGTTGATCTTAGCCACAGGTGCAAATGTCTATATATAGTCAATTCCATAGGTTTGCGTATACCTTTTGCCACCAATCTTTAAAACGCTCGATTGTTCCATTGACCTTGTATTTTATTGTGTAAATCCACCGACATCCAACTGGTTTCTTTCCTCATGGTAGATCAGTGAGTTCCTATGTTTCATTTTTTTGCAAAGATTTCATCTCCTCGTTCATAGTTGCCTTCCATCTAGGATCAGATAATGCTTCCTGCACACTGTTAGGAATAGATACAGTAGATAATTGATTTAAAAATGACAAATTTGATTTAGACAGGCATTGATCAAGATACATAATGGCTCATGGGATATTTTACTTTACTAGAGAGATCAGGCTCATAAGTAAAAGTTTAGGAATACCTCTAGTGATACGATGGGGTAACTGTCTTTTAGCTGGCTCAGTTTCCACATCAGGAACATTTTCAGCAGATGATTAATATGGTATATTAGTAGAAGATGAAGCTATGTCTTGAATTCTCAGGATTAAGGATTCGGATAAAGAATAACCATTTTCAATATCTTGATGTTTATTACCACTTTATACCGATGGAGAGTTACTAGTTTCAATTTCAGGATATTCCTTTCCACTCCAATCCAGTTCACCTTCTCCTTGATTGTATGTGTTTCCATCCAATTTACCTGTATCTTGATCATCTAAGTTTTTAGAGATGAAGTCATAGTCTAAAGTCTGAATTTCCTCCTGATACTCCTTTTGAAGTTCAAACTTGGAAAAATACAGTGAGTGTTCATGGAAAACTACATCCATGGTGAAAAACATTTGTTGGGTAGGAGGATGATAACACCAATATCCTTTTGGTGAGCAGCATAGCCAAGCAAAACACATTATAATGCCCAAGGAGTGAGTTTATGGCGTTGATGCTTATGAAGATAGACAAAAACAACACACCCAAAAATATGAGGTGATCAGTTTGGAATAGTTGGAGCAATGACTGCCTCAGTAAGAGTGTGAAAGGATGTTTGAAAACCAAGAGAGCTTGAAGGTACCCGATTGATTAATTATGTTGTAGATGTAAAAGCTTCGCTCCAATAGGATAACAACATATGAGCCCCTATTAATAATGCACGAACAACTTCCAAAAGATGTCTATTTTTCCTCTCGGCCACCCTATTCTGTTGAGGTGTATTAGAGCAGGTAGTTTGATGAATTATTTCATGTGTCTCCAAAGAGTTTTGAAGTTCAGAACTTTGATATTCTCCACCATTGTCACTACGAAGAACCCGAATCTATGCATTGTACTGAGTACAAATTAGTTTATGAAATTTCTGAAATAATAGATTCACTTCACCTTTGGATTTCATTAGGCATAACCAGGTCATCCTGGTACAATCATCAATAAATGTAACAAACCAACGAGAACCTCCTAAAGTGGTAACTTTCGATGGACCCCAACATTAGAATGAAAAATTATAAAAGGAACTACACTTTTATTTAAACTTCGTTGAAATAGAGCACGATGGCTCTTTGCAAGTTCACAAACCTCACATTGAAAATAAAAAATATTAACTTTTGCAAATAGACTAGGAAATAACTTCTTTAAATAACCAAAAGAAGGATGCCCCAAACATTTTTGCCATAACCAAATTTCAGTGTTCTTCTTCTCCCCCTCAGATCCACCTATCATCAAAGCCTAGTGGAATTTATCTGATTCCTTTGTCACTAGGTCTAGATAATACAACTTTCCTCATCTAATACCATAACCAATCGTCTGCTTCGTTTGAATGTCCTTAAATTCACAAAAATCAGGCCAAAAAATTACAATACAATTCAAAGCGGAAGTAATTTGAGAAATAGACAAAAGGTTAAAATCTAAGGAGGGAACAACAAGTACAGAATCTAAATGTAATTTATCACTCAAAGACAAAGATCCTTCCCCAATAACTAGCGTTGAGGTACCATTGGCAGTAGAAAGTGATGGTTGTAATGGTTGTATGGACGGTTGAAGGTGTAAAACCTGTCTAGCATCAAATGTCATATGATCTGTAGCACCAGAATCAATTATCCATGTACTATTAGAAACAGTTACAGATACATTAAAAAACTTACCACCATTATTTGCCGAAGCTATCAAAACTGAAGTTTTCTCTGTAGCATGTGCTTCACCAGTAGTAACAATAGTTATAGAGGCATTCTTGGAATTCTTCTTTTGGCTATGATCCCACCATTTTGGATATCCAACAAGTTCAAAACATTTGCTTTTTGTTTGGCTGATTTTCACTTCTCGTCGAACAATAGAGTAACATTCTTCTAAATCTGGACTAGAATCTCTCTGCAAAATTTCACCACGTATTTGTTTAAGATTTCCATCTAATCCTGCGAGAAAAATATGTACCCTAAGCCGGCCAATGGACTTTCGATATGCGTAATCAGCATGTTTCATGATCACTTTATCATGATGGTCCAGTTCTTGAAAAATTTAGGTCAATTCTCCATAATATATGGAGAGTGGTCTCCCATTTTGTTTGGCAAGAAATGCTTTCTGGTTCAAACAAAAAACTTGTAACTCATCACTTCCATCATAAAACGCTTTTGCTAAAGCTTCCCAAATATCTCGAGTAGTGGGTAAGCGTAACTAACGCTTCATAATCTTTGGGGACATTGACATCAATAGCCACCTCTTGACTTTTTGATTCTCAGCATACATTTTTCATATCATCATCAAATTCTGCAGGTGGTTTTTCCTTTCCACGAATTTATAACAATTTTTCCCATTCAGCAATGTACATCTCCATAAGTTGAGACCAAACATCATAGTTGGATTCAGTCAAAATGATTCCTACATTGAAGATACTTTCTGATTGAATAATCATAGGAACAGATTTTGTTCTAGATGACGATGAACTATTTTGTCACTCATTTTTTCCCTTTTTTTCTATTTTTCTATTTTTCTTTTCTTTGTTCTTTTTTTTTTCTTTTCTTTCTTTTCTTTTTTTTCCCTTTTTTAAAAAAAAACTTTGACAAACTTCAAACTAAACATGTGATATAAGAATGAAAAATAAAGTAGAGGATCAAAATGAAATTTTAAGGGGCAAACATCACAATTCAAACCTTAAGAATCAATATGTAATTTGCCTTAGAGCACTTACAAATTCACGTGGATGGACCTCTCTTGTGGTGGACTGGATGGTGGCCTACACTTGTGGTAATCTGCATGGAGGCTAATGGCTTTGACAACAATAAAAGAACAAGGCAACTATTTTTTTTTCGTATGGATTTGATTAAGGTGTTTAAAGATTTCAAAGTTTGATGAGATAATTTCAAAGGCTAAAATTTTGATTGAAAAAGAATTTAAACAGTAGATAGAACCAATTGTGGCTCTGATACCATCTTGAAATAATAAGGATGAATATTTTTATTCATAGTTGTAAAACAATTGTACATCAGTTTATATAGGGATGAATTCCCCAATCAAAGATATAAATAAAAGCCTTAAAATAAGCTAATCATCCTAAAATAATTTATCATCAAATCCTACTGATTTGATTACAGCTAAGTAATCTTCTAACAAATGGTAAGGGGAATCAATCACATTAATTTACAAGATTTTGTAATCTCAACACTCTGTGCCATCAAATTGTTAAAGAAAACATATTAATGAGGAGAAATAATAATTACACATCTCAACTATCCGTTAATATTAATAAAATTTGTATCATTAGATTCCTAAAAGTGGAGATAAAATATCAGCTTAAAAACCAATTGTAATACCTTGGAGTGCCTTCATAGTTTTGTTCTTTAATTTTTTAAATCTAAAAGGCCTCTAACAGTTTAAGCAGCGGAACGGAAACCCACCCCACCAATTTATGGGTCTTGGGTGTTATATATACAACGTACATTGTGGTTGTGATATGAACTAAGGGTGTGCCTGGGTCATCTTAGGTAGTTTTTTCTTAACCCAAACCAAACCAAAATTTTCAGGCTAGTAAAAAAAAAAAAAAAAAAAACTAGCTAAACCATTCATGTTTAAAAACCAAAAAAATTAAACCAAATAATTAAATTCGGTTAAGATTTTGTTAATTGGGTAAGACTAAAATAATAAAAATAATAAATTTTATTTTGCTTATCTATTAAAAATTATACTAGAACTAATTTCCATATATATTAACACATTATTGTCACCAAAGTCCATACAAAAATATGCGCTTCTCAATTATTGATTATCAACAAATAAACATCTTCTAGACTACTAAAAATCAAAGATCAAACACTGTCTAAATATATCAGATGAAAAAAGACCACAAACATTATTAGCATCATCAACCAAACTATCCAAGCAAATAAAAAACAAACAAGTTTACATTTGTAGTACAATCCATAGAAGATACAAAGAATTATGAAACCATAAGAATAATAACTATTTTATAAAATTAATATTTTAGATTTCGAGTGGGTTCAATTTTGAAAAATTAAACCTAACTGGAACCATAAAAAAATTGGTTTATCATTATATAATCCAATAGTGGTTACATTTAAGCCCCACTTATAATATAAACAACTCCCAATTTATAATTTTATGAGGATAAAATTGTAAATAAAAAAGTAGATTGTTATTAAAAATAAACTACTGTAAACAATGGATGTATTGAATACTAATGTAAAATTGTATTTTCTTATCTACTCCTCGGGGAATGAAGTATCGAATGCTATAGTGAATCATATTTCTCACTTCTCAAGGAATTTATAGTATTCTAATTTCATTTGACGAGTTTTACATTGCTTGCGATATTTCTTTCCATTTTAGCTTGCTAATACTTAAAAATCCAAATTCTTTTGTCAATTTCCTTTTTAACCTAATTTAACTTGATTATTGGTTGTTTTACTTCACAAATATAAATAACTAAGTCAAAGGCATGATGGTGGAGAATCATCATGGAAATCAAACAAGAACTCAAGAAAGAACGCAGGAAGAAAATATGCAAGAAACCGAACACCAACTAGGGGGAAATCTCTTTATCTTTAATAATCAATTCATCAACAAGCCTAAGAATTCAAATGACCAAGACACTTAATTTATACTATTCTAACTTTAATGACACATAAGATAGATAAATCCGAACATAGTGAAATTTGAGTCAAAATCCTTACATATTAAATTCCTAATAATTAAATCCTAAAATATGCAAATTAATGACAAAAATAAGCTCAATAATCCTAAATTGAAATATTCCTATCCTATATCAATTCTCCCCCAGTTGAAAAACTCGACTCTTGGAAAGTTGATCAAGGCGGATGTTTCCAAAATACAATGAAACACCATAGCTTGTCTAACACAAACGTAGAAAGATTGTCAATCCAAGTCTTCACTTCGAGATAGTTCAAAACCACAAACACAAATGGTTAGTAATTTGTCAATGTAGTATTAGTTGACTTGGATATTGATGAAAGAGCAAAGAACTTCATAGGAGACTTCAAAAGAGACAAGAGACTTCCTTGGTTAGAACATTTGTTCAACAAATTAGAGCTCCCAAGAAATCAACTTCAATATTGGACTTGGAGATAACTTCTTAAAGTGGTTTAGGGGGCTCAAAAGAATTTTCTTCAACCATAGGCACAACGTCAATAGGATAATTTTCAAACTTGACATTATCAACAAGTGTATATTTGATTTCACTTATAAGCTCAACCTTAATAGTACTCTCTTCAATCTTGACTTTGACATCTTTAACTTGAATGTTAACTATTTTCATTAGAAGTAGCCTTATGATCATTATCTATTGGAACTTCATCATCTATAACTTTATTCTCAATATCTTCTCTTGCAATTTGGAACTTTTCTTCAATAAGTTCACACTTGATAAGTTGGACTTTCTTACAAAAGATATGAGGTAAAGATACGAGAAGAATCAATTTGGAGAGCTAGTTGAGTGGCAATAGGGTAGTTCTCAAAATAATTATGGTGTTCTAGGGGTGTTGTATATGATGACTCCATAGTAAGGTCGAATCTTCATTTACAAATGAGTTTATCACATTGGGCTTTTAAATGTGATTGACTAAAAGTCTAAGATTGATGACTTACCATTCTAGGATACTCAAATGTTTGAGGTTTCCTACTCATAGGTGTGTTGGATCCCGAACATGATTTTGATCTAATCAAGATTATGGAAGCAGCTCTAAGACTCAGATCTTGCGACTACATGCGTCAAATATTTTATGCAGCTTTTTTCCACTTCAGTTCTTGGATTTGTTTGTAAATTGCCCAAATGAGACGAGTGCGTATCTATGGACAAGACCTGAGAACACAAGACAAAGGTTAGAGGGAGCCCTCGAAGTTGAAACATCACTTGGAGAAGCCTTTAGGGCTAAATTCATTTTTCTTAAGGCAGGGATGTATCTCTTTCACGTTTTTGGCTTTTTAGTGGCTACAATAATCAAAACTTGAAGCCCTAAGCATATATCTTATATGAATTCCCTTATTCCTTGTCTAATTATAATTACTAAATCTAGTTTGGTTAGGGTTATATCTAATATAAACCTAATTTGGGCTTTTAACTTATTAAACATTTATTTGGGCTTGCAAGGCTTTTAGGGTCCAACCCAAGTTTAGGCCTTATTTAATTAAACTCTTTAATTGACCCAATGGCCCCATAATTTAATTAATCTAATTAATAAAATAATAGACCCAATTACTCATTAATCATATTATTTAAATTGGCCCAATAACTAGTTTACTAATCATTATTTATTTAATTTAATACCTAGACTTTATTATTTAATAAACCCAATTAAATTAAATAGTTAATTTCTCAAGTCTAATCCTTGTTCAAGTAATTTGTTAGTCGGCTACCTAGGGGACCTTCATAGACATATTTAATTACAAGTTTTAATAGATTGCTAGTACCATATTATCTTATAATTGTAGTGAGCCCTACCTAATAACTTTGCTCCATTGTACTCTAGATCCAAATCTATACTCTTAAATTAAATACTCTTTACAGAAAGCTTAATTATTTAATTTGATTAAATGGTCTTTGAGCCCTATCCATTGAGCAATAGGTTTACATAACTATCTTTCATGAAATGCCAATAATTGGAGCTAGTTATAATTTGTCGTTTTACCCCTTAGATACATCTTGATTTCTTGATGCCAGTTTTACACCATTTAAATGGGTCAAGATTTATTAAATAAATATTAGTTTAATGAAAATCCTTGATTAAACACTAGGCCAAGATTCTACCATTTAAAACCTTGTAAAACCATTAAGGTGGTACTCTACAATCCTTTCAGAGTCATGAATTCCATATCTATGGTGTAGTGTTTACTAGATATAGATCTTCCAATCCTCACTAGCTAAAGTGTTGACCTTTCTCTTTTAGATCTCACTTTTTATTCTAGTCAAAGACTATAGACTATATAATAGAGGTATACCATTCGCTCAAGATTAAGGTAGGAATGACTTTAGTACTCAGTTGTGGTAATTTACATGCGATCATGGTATTTCTACCAGATGTTATAATTTCACGTGGTTCACGTTCAATGCATTCGTTAATGCACTAGTGTCTTTGTCTTGAAGGCTCCACTTCAAATGGTTAAAGACTCACCATTTCCCCATTAAAGACAAAAAAATACTATAACCTTGTCCAAACAAAGTGCCCAACTTTTGCTTCTAGTTTGTGAACTAGTTTTGAGTTATAATAAAGTTTTATGTCTCATATATATCTTATCTATAAAGAACTTTACCAATGTACAAGCTCTGGAGCCTTTAGTCATTGATATAATCATATTTGGGCATAAATAAATAATAACAACATTATTTATTATTAATGTTTATAAATTACTGAAAAATATCCATACTCTTAGGGCATATTCATAACAATCTTCCACTTGGCCTTAGAGTAAAATGTGACATATTTGTACATCTCTACGCTACATGATCTCTTGTATCAAGTGGTACTTCCTTTCTATATGCTTTTCATTCTTGTGGTTTCTAGGTTCCTTAGAGTTAGCCACTATTCCACTATTATCATGGTAAAGTGTAATGGCCTTTTCTCCATTTAGAACTACTTGCAAATCTGTAAGAAATTTATGGAGCCAAACAGCCTCTGTAGCTGCTTTACAAGCTGCCGCATACTCTATCTTAATGGTGATGTCAACAATACATGATTCCTTGATACTCCTCCATACTATGGCTCCACCATCCAAGGTGAAAATAGACCTGAGGTTAGGCATGGCAAAACCCGAGCTAGGGCTAGGGCCAGCACCGGTAGTCCCTGGCCCCGGCCTCCAATTTCTAAATCCGGCCCCGAAAAAATCCCTAAAAGTTTTTTTCAAGGCCGGGGTCGGGTTTTTCCAATAACCTGGGATTAAAACCCGAGTTGCATATATATATATATATATATATTTAAATCTGATGCTTTTTGTAAGCCTATATAAATTTTTTGTGTTCACTATTGGTAGCAAAATGGGCTGTAGCCCAGTGGTAGCGCGTGGTGATCTGCTTCGCTATTTCAAATATGCATAAGGGGGAAGAGGTTCGAACCACCTGTATGGCAGATTTCATTTTCATTTTATTTTTTAACTTTGGCATGGGTTGGGCTTTGGCCTTGGGTTGTTAGGTTAAAAGGAGAAAGAAATGGGCTTAAAATTAAGTAAGGGTTTATAAGTAAGTATTGTAAACTATGGGATATGAAATTAATTCAATACAATTGTAATTTCAATTGAACACCCCAGGTTCAATTCTAGGTCCCTGGCCTCAGCACCCCCACCCCGAACCAGCCTCGGCCTTAGCCGAATAGAAAAATTGCTCCCCCGTCGTGGCTAATTTTCCTTGTTTTTTTTTGGCAATTCCCAGGCCCTATACGTTTGATTTTTTTGGGTCCCCGACTTCGACCGAGTCTTTTGCCATTCCTATATGAGGTTGACCTTTAGATTCTAGATTAGATTGGAACTCTGAATCTGTATATCTAATCGAAGATAGAACACTTCTAGAATATACAAGTATATATCCCTTCGTTGTACAAAGATATTTCAATATATGCTTGACTGCAACCTAGTTCTCTTTTTCAAGATTCGATTGGTATCTATTGACAACTCCCATTGCGTAGCAGATATCTTGCTAGTATATAGCATTGCATTGATGAGAGTCTCAATGCTAGAGGCATATGGGACATGTCTTACTTCTTTTTCCTCTTCACAAGTCTTGGGAGATTGCTCTTGAGAAAGCTTAATTCCATGCTTAAAAGGTAACAATCCTTTCTTGGAATTCTGCATTGCAAACTTCGCCATAACCTTGTTTATGTAGGAAGCCTAAGATAACACTAGTTTCTTATTCTTTCTATCCCTTATCAATTGGATCACAAGAACATAATTAGCCTCTCCCATTTGGAATTGCTCAGCCAGCCAAATTTTTACTATTGATAATACCCTTAAATCATTCCCAATGAGTACTATATCATCAACATACAGAATGAGAAATATAAAATTTTAGTCTTGAATTCTCTTGTAGACATAAGGCTCGTCTACTTTTTGAATAAAACCATAAGTTTTGATCGTTTGATCAAATCTTGTATTCTAAGACCTTGATGCTTGTTTTAGACCACAAATTGATCTCATCAATTTGTAAACCTTTTGCTCTTGACATTCTTCTATGAAACACTTTGGTTGCATCATATAGATGCTTTTGTCAAGATTTCAATTCAAGAATGTTGTCTTGACGTCTATTTGCCATATCTCATAATCATAATGAGCAGCAATACACAAAGGAATCCGAATTGATTTTAGCATGGCATTGGCAGGAAGGTCTCATCATAGTTGATCATTCATTTTGGGTGTAACTGATAGCCACTAGCCTTGCTATGAAGTTCTCTACCTTCCAATCAACTCCTTTTTCTTTTTTCTCTTGTAGACCTACTTGCATCTTATGGGTTTTATGCCTTTAGGTAAATCTATAAGTTCCTAAACAAAATTAGAATCCACATATTTTATTTTTGATTCCATAGCCTTTTGCCAACTATTGGCATCAACATCTTTCATTGACCCTTCATAATTAGCAAGATCAGATTCATTTTCTTCAATATCTTATGATGCTCTTTTGAATCTATCAGGTTGTCTTACAATCCTCCCACTAAGTTGAGGCACCATAGGAGTTTTTCTAACAATCCTCCCACTATGTCGAGGTACCATATGAGGTTATGTAACTAGATCTTATATTTCTTTTGTATTAGAAGTAGATGTCGAACTGATAGGTGCTTAATGAGACATTATTTTATATCAATTCTTCTACACTAGCTATGTTTCTTAGTATTTTTATGTCTTTTGTGTTGTTTTGATGTTTGCAATGCTTTGGAGGAAGTTAGCACAAAAATAGGTAAATTGGCATAGATTGTGAATAGCTACTTGAAGCCATGACCTCAAGATTTGAAGCGACGACTCTATTATTCAAATTTTTCAAATAAAAGTAGAGAGATTCTAGCAAGTCGAGGCCATAACTTCGAAAATTCGAAGCTGCGAGTCTGAGTTTAAAAGTATCAGACATAGCTCTAGTGTGCTAAACAATTACGACTCTTTTGGGCTTAGGGCTTAATTTCTCTCACTCCAAAACGTATGAGGGATATAACTAAACCTTTGGAAGACAAAATTAGTGTTGGCTAACAAATGGAGATCAATTCTTGAGGGAGAGAAAGGCTTGGAAAGAAAGTGGAAAGCAGAAGCTACAAAGATTCGTCTGTGTAGAGGATTTTCTCAAGCTTGCAACTGAGTTCTTCCTTTTTCTTTTAATCTTTGGAATTCCCAATTTTATCATATATTTATTTTGTATTTGATTTTATAATTATGTTTAGCTAGATTTCTTTTGGTTAAGGGTGATTTCAAAACCTAAACATGGAACTTATGGATTGATTATTCTGATATTATTACTTAATTCTCCAATTGAAGTTGATTATGTTCTTCTATGATAATTGTCTGTGATTATTTTCTTGTTTTATTTAGGGTGGCCAACTAAATAGGACTTGATTATTATCTATTGCTAGTTTAGAAATCTTGATCCGTAATTGTCTTGAATTTCTATTCATTAGTAGCAGGTTGTAGTAAGAGATTACAACTGAAGAACATAACTTAAGTTAAATAATTTGAGGTTGTGTGTTTATTGCTTAGATCAACCTATCTTTCTCTTCTTAATGCATTCATTGAATTAAATTTAGAGAGCTTGCTCTAGATTATTTTATGGATAAAGATTAAATAAAGAGCTTGTTTTCTTTAACAATAAACTAAGATTCGGGTAATAGAGTTGGTTGTTATCTATATATGGTTGATAATTTCAATAGAAAATTGGGTAATTCTTTAGATGGTTTGCAAATTCATGTTTAGTGGTGGAGAATGATCCCATGACTAGATTTTTATATTTGTTATTTTCAGATTATTTAATTTTGTTTTTTAATTGTTCTTTGTTTGCCTTTATATTTTATTTAGTTAGTTATTCCCAAAACCCCTTTTATTTTAGCATTGTTCTTAATAATAAATTAATTAGAACTAGTCTTTGATCGAACGATACTTCACTTAATATTCTATTACTTGTGTGACTAGTATACTTGTTAGTTTTAAATGCATCAAGAGGATGGCACAATTGTCGGGGACTGGTTTCCTACTTGGTTTGTTATTTTGTTTCTTAATTTTTGTTCTTTTATTTGAATTTCAGATTTTTATGTTCGACAGTGAGTTGGATGAACGACTCAAGCAAGTTAGAGATTATTTAGTATCTTCAAATTTGAAGTCAAAGGAGTTGTTTGCAACTCTTCCATCTTCACCTTTGGAATAGAAGCCTATTCTCACCCTGGCACTGGAGTTCAATTCTGCACAATCCATTTTTGGTCAGTTTACCCATTATTTTGTTAAAAGTGGATCGAAAGAAATGTCAGCACAAAATAATCGAACTCTTAAGGAGTTAGCAGCTCCAAATCTTGACCAACAACCGCTATGCATTGAGTATCCTAATCTTGAGGTGAATTTTGAACTTAAATTTGGACTAATTCATCTCTTGCCTATATTTCATGGTTTTGTAGGAGAGGATCCTAGCAAGCACCTCAAGGAATTTCATGTGGGTTGCTCAAGCATGAGCCAACAAGTATTTCTAAGGAGTAGGTTAAGTTAAGAGCTTTTCCATTCCTGTTAGCAGATTTGGTGAAGGAATGGCGTTACTATTTACCACTAGGTACCATCACTACATGGACTGAGATGAAGAGACTTTTGCTAGAGAGATATTTTCTAGTTTCTAAGGCTACACAAATTAGAAAAGAAATTTGTGGCATTCGACAATACAATGGAGAGTCATTGTATGAGTACTGGGAGCGCTTTAAAAAGTTATGTGCTAGTTGTCCTCATCATCAAATCAGTGAACAACTCCTCATCCAATACTTTTATAAAGGTCTCATGCCAATGGAGAGGAGTATGATCGATGCTGCAAGTGGAGGTGCACTAGTTGACAAGACACCTGAAGTTGCAAGGAATTTGATTACAAACATGGTAGCAGACCCTCAACAATTTAGGGGCTATCATGAGACACCATCATCAAAAATAGTGAATGAGGCAGGTATTTATGACCTTAAACATCAGCTTTCCAACTAACCTCTCTTGTGAAATAGTTGGTTGTAGGAAAGAAGCAACAATCTTATATCTGTGGGGTATGTTTTGCTTTGGATCATCTAGCTGACATGTGCCCAAATTTGCAAGGACATGTGGAACAAGCTAATCCTATAGGTGGATTTTCAAGACAACTAAGGCAATAGTATGACCTCACTCCAATACATACAATGGTGGATGGAGGGATCATCCCAAGAGTTATGGGAATCACCAACTAGTTGTTCCACATGCTATCTTGAATAAGCCATTGGGTTTTAATCAACAAAGAGTGCAAAACCCTTCCAAGCTTGACCACAACTAGCTCCACAAAATTTTGGTACATCTCTTGAAGATATTGTTAAAACACTTGCCACTAATACATTACAATTTTGATAGGAAACTAGAGCAAGCATTCAGAATTTGGAGAATCAACTGGATCAACTAGCTATAGTTGTAAGCAAATTGGAAGCTCAAGGCTTGGGAAATTACTGTAAGCACTAGATTTTGGCTTATAGTTTAGATGTCCAATAAGGATAGCCAGACACACCAACTAGATGTTGAATTGGATCTAAAAGGCATCAGAACCCCAAAAAGAAACACCAGGACATGTGAAAAGTAGATAAAACAATCGTTAAACGCCATGGGAAGGTAGAAATTAGAGTTTTTTTTTTTGGAGTTTAAAACCCAATTAGGGACAAAGACACACCTATCCATAACAAGCACATGCTTATCCTTTAAGATTTTCATCACAATCGTCCATTTGTCTAGCAGTCGAGTTTTTTACTTATAAGCCTTTGAATAGGCGCATGCATGTCAGCTAGGGCACAATAGGCACATGCCTGAGAGACAAACGCATGCCCGTTGTCTTGAATCCCGTATTGATTTTGCATCATTTTGCATGCTTGATGCCTATATAAAGAAGCATTATTGTTCATTCAAATCATCAAAATCTATTGACTCACACACTATTTTGGGTTATTAAAGCGTCTAAAAAGTAGGCAATTGAGAAACTTTGAGTGTCTTTCTATGGTGTTTCCTTGGAGGAGTTCTCAATGTCCAGTGGTTCCCTTTGGATTATTCTATGGCGCCTGTCAAAATGAAGATTTTGCTTCTACTAGTGCCAGAATCTGGGTTAGTCCTAAGGATATCCTATGTTTGTTTATGCATGCTTGTTTTGTTTGTTTAGAGTCATGTTTAGGTTTACTTATGAGTTTGGTATGCTAGTTTGCATGTATTAGGCTGATGTATTTTAGAATCATGCTTAGGTTATTTATGTTAGAATCATTGTAGGATTAGGAGTAATATTGTTTACATGCTTTATTTGTGATAGTCACAATATATCCTCTTCTTCTTCTTCTTCTTCTTCTTTTTCTTATTTCTTTGTTCATGGATAAGTGTTGGTGGACTCATAACTATTGGTGAGGGATCATTACTCTGAAATGAATAATGCTTTCATTTTATGATTTTATTTCTTCTTCTACCCCTTCTCTTTATTCATTGACGCATGATGATGGATCCATAATTGATGATGGGGGATGAATATGTGCATACGAATTATTCTTGAATTATGTGTTATTTTGTGTTTGATATGGGATAATATGTTAGAATCATGTTAGGATTAATACGTTTTGTTATGTTCTCTTTTTTTTTTCTTATCTTCTTTTCTTGTTTGTTCATTGAGATGTGTTGGTGGACTTACAATTGATGGTAGGGGACTAACACATTGATATGAACTTTTTGATTTGAATAATACCATGTTAGAAGCATGTTTTAGGGGTGATTTGATTATGAAATTTACATCTTTTCTTTCTCTTTTTATTCTTTTCTTTCTTGATGAGAGTTGATAAGTAATGACGGACTCATAATTATAGTCATTACTTTGGTAGTATCTCATTTGTTGTTATTTATGATGTTGCCATGCTAAATCTACGTTTTACTTGGATATATTTGCATGATAATAGCATGGATATGAATATGATACTTAGTGACACATCCGAAAATAGGATTGTCTCCCAAGTATAGGAGTGTCGAAGTAATAAACCCGATGAGTCCGAGGTCGATCCACGAGGAAGGGAATTTTAGCGTTACAAATTATAAGATAAGCAAATATGGTGTGAATAATTCAAAGAAATGACAAGATAATATCAATAAATATGTAAGATGGTAGGCGGTATTACCGACCATTCAAATATAAAACAAAAAGCAAGAGGAGGTAAAACCATCCATGGAAATAGGTGGTATAACCAACCATAGTAAATTAAAGAACAATTTCATAAGGTGGTAGAACCTACCATAGTAAATAAAATAAAAAGTTCATAAACAATAGAATAATTAAAATACAAGAGGAATTAACACAATAACAATGAAGGCTAAGGTTAGGGGATCCGCCCTTGATATTTCAAATAAGGATAATTAACCCATTTTAGTTATATGAATTATATTTGTTTCATTACCAATATTTATACCACTTCTTGTAAATGGGTTCAAGCATCCAATGTGCCAATCATCATATGTCTACAACAAATCAAGGTTCCTAACTAGATTCGTGTCGGTAAGGAAGAACCATACATCATCTAGAAAGGATCCAAGCATTTGATGTGCCAAGGATTGTCGACAATGGATCAAGACCTCCACTTTACGAGTGGTGTCAAGATTGATTAAGAAATTAAATATAAATCATATTGAATAAACATTATAAGATTAAGATTATTAAGCACATATTAAGGGTTAGAGAATCCTTATTCTCATATCAAGGGTTTCACCCTTTCACCTTAGCAAAAGAGAAATTAGAAGAACATTATAATAGAAAGAAAATAAAATGCAAGAAAAAGGAAATTCATTAATAACATAAACACACAAAACACAATACAAGATCCTAGCCAAAGCCAAAATGTTCCAGCCAAGGCCAAGATGCCCTAATGGGTCACAAGGCACCTCTATTTATAGATACATCCAGGGGCAAACTTGTCAAATTACAAGGGCATAATTGTCAAATATTAGTTGTAAATATCTTTGACAATTGGGATCATTAGGCACCGACTTTGACCATCAATTTTGACATCGAAATGCTGTGAATTTTAATCACATGTCTTCATGAAAGTTGTAGATATTTCTCTCAGCTTTCTAGAACATATTGATTTGCACAATTTGGATACGTATTTTGAGAGATACGGTCCAAATACTGAGGCCTGGTCAGACTGGGCCGAGACTGTAGATGGGTTCACTTCAAGCCCAATTTTGGTCCACTAAGAGCCCGAATTTGATGATTCTTGTGAAATGCAATCTTGTAGAAAATTAAATCAGTTTTCCAAAACATTAATAATTGCACCATTCTGATCTATAAAAAGAGAGTTATGCCCATTTTACCGAACCTGTAACAAAACCAAAATTAAGAGAAATTAATTTTAAAGATGCAAATGCTACAAATATGCTTAAGTTGAGGAATTTAATGACACTATTAATGCAATATGATGAACTAAACTCTTATTAAACATGCATATTTAAGTGTTCATCACACCCCCCAACTAGCTTATTGCTAGTCCCTAGCAATTAAAGCGTTATTATTTAGAAGTGATTTATAGAATTTTACATCCAAGGTGATCATTATTGCACTCTCCTTGATTTTATCCAAATAAACAAACTCTCAACTGATTTTTTTTTTATATGACTCATGTACCCTTCAGTCAAGATATCCACAAACCTTCTTTTGTGCTCAGTTGACACATGACTATGGGGTTTATTAGAAATAAGCCATATCGGTTCTAGTATTTGTTAAGGCTAACAACCTTAGGTAGGGGATATTCATTCATTTTATACATTTTTTTCTTTTTTTTTTTTTTTTTTTGAAAGAATGCATCTTTAACCCATGTAGCGAGCCTTAGGCTAATGACTCCCAGACCAGTTGGCCTTAGGGCATTAGGTGTTAAGACACCCCTACGAGCTTAACGACTCGGGTTGCCGATGCTTCATTTTTGCTTAGAAACTTGTGGATAGTGCAAGGTTCAATCCCATTAAGCTTTCTCCTTAATCCATATAGCGAGCTTTGGGCCAATAGCTCCCAAACCAGTTGGTCTTAGGGTATTAGGTGTTGAGGCACCCCTCGGGCTTAATTGCTCGAATTAAGGAGGCTACAAGACCAAACTTATCCACCATTACTTTCTCTCTTTTTTCTTTTTTTTTTTTTCTTTCATTTTTCATTTTTTTCATTTTTTTTTAAACTTTCCCCTTCCTTTTGTTGTTTTCCTAAACAAAACAAAAGAAGTCAAATATTGCAATATTTCATTTCGCCACCCACAATCATACGTCAAGGTATGTGTGTGTGTGAAGAAAGATTCATAGATACTCGCTTAATGAGCACATAAGCACACAATTTATTAAATGATAAGGTTGTGAGAGTTCATAGATTTGAATGATTCAAAGTGAAATGAATAAGACCTCCTTGTTATAAAATTCAAAAATCAAGACTAAATAATATCAAAGCTAAGAGTTCAAAGATCAAAATAAAATGACAAATTGGTTAGAATGGGTTTCAAGAGTTCAAACTGGCCCTCCCTACTCTGCCATTCCTGACCCAGAATGCGTCTCAAGAGGATTTGAACTCCTTACACCGCACTCTGAATCTAATTACTAACTCGCTTTCTTTTTTTTTTTTCAAGAAAAAGTAAAATTCAAGACACACTTATGTCTACTATCCTTTCCCCCCCAACCAAATGAAACATTGTCCTCAATGTTTAAATGTAGAGAGATAAAGTATAGGAGACATTACCTGAAGCTTCTGTTATTCAAGAGAGATGACCTGAAAGACTCATAAAATAACATGCTAAAAATAAAATAAAATAAAAGGACAAAAAAATTACAAACGGAGATTCAGATCCAATTTGCACTTTTTGTTTTGCCCTCCTGCCCAATTAATTTGAGTACTAGCTGGGTCAGGTTCATACTCAACTTCTTGTAATTTGTCAAGTAGCTCACCAGCAGAAGTGGCAGAAATAAGGATCTTTCTCGCTGAATGAGGGATAAAATTCTGTTTCACAGCTGCAGCAACAAAACTTATCAAAGGATCAAAGAAATTGTTACATTCAACAAACCTATGGGTTTTTGATGGAGATTCAGTTGGGCCCAAGAGGCAATTTGAAAAATTTCTTCAAGAGTGCCAAAGCCACCTGGTAAAGCAATAAAGGCATCTGAATTGATGAGCATATGTGCCATGCGTTCATGCATAGAGGAGACCTGTAACTCCTTCCCAACCGTTTTTCCAACAATGCTTTCTACAGCCAAAGCTTTAGGAATAACTCCTAACACTTGACTACCTCCTACATGTGCAGCTGTTGATATGCAACCCATTAACCCGAGGCTACCTCCCCCATAAACCACATGAATCTTTCTTTCAGCCAGTAGCCTACTAAGATAGTTTGCTACTTCTACAAACTCCTCACTTTTACCCGGTCGAGATCCGCAGAATACACATATCCTTTGGATTCGACGTTGTGAAGTTCCCTCCATGTCTATGCAACTCTCTAACTATGTGTGAGGAAGAGAATAAGAGATGTGGTATTTATGGAGTGCAAAAAGGTATGCTAATGATGACATCTAAATAGGTAGCTCGGTTGCTTTTTGAAAAATATGCATAGAAATTCAAAAAAAGATGATGAAATAAGACACCATAAGTCAAGCAAAAGATACAAATTCAAAAATGACAGCTATAAGGCATTAAAATTCAAAAATGATGGGACGCATGCATATGTACAGGTAGTTGTGACTGTGGCTCACATCTTCCTCTGGTTTTACGTCCAGAAACGGCTTAAACACCTTCTATGAGTTTGGGGATATGCTTCCCATCCAGTTTTCTTATAAACTGGCAAACAGGGTGTCGTTTTGAGTCAGATTCCCAAGACTATAGCGTTCCTGCTCATCTCGGAATTGTGTCCACAAATTAAAAATTTCACGCTGCCACAAGTCCACAAGAATGCGTCTCAAGAGTCGTTCGGATATCATCCAAAGACTCCTTACTCATCCATTCTTGATGAACTGTAGTTTATCCTCTCGATTGTTAGACAAATATCCCAAGGAGCGGCAACGCTGGTTACAAGTCCATCTTGCACATTTTGTGACAAACTTGCAACCTTTTTGCTCTTCGCTTTTTGGCATAAGAGCTTTTTCCCAAACCTGGCATATGGGAAACAAGATTATCTGAAAACTCACAAGAGAATCGAACCTTGGCTTCAATTAACCATCTTAAATCAGCAGGAATACCCTTACGCATCAACAACCTTAGTCTTTCTGCACGAGCTTTATAAATTTTAAGCAAATCATTTTGAGGAAGAGAGGGAAAATGTTTGTGCAATTTTGAGAGAATGGTATCCATGTGAAGAAAATGAGAGAGAAGAAAAGAAAATGGATGCAAGGTGAGCAACAGTTTTTAGGGAACTGAAAAACCGACTTTAAATGTCACGGAGTACCGTATCCGCCACTTGACCGGAAAACAAAATGCAAACACACAAATAAAATAAAAGCACATAAAATAAAATGAGAACAAACTAGAAATGATAGCAAAAATCAAGAATAAAAATAAAAATATGGCACCGATGGATGAAATTTGAACAATCGTAAAAAAAAGCCAAAAGCCAAAAGAGGAATCTCTTCGAAAGTAATTTACCACGGTCAAAAATATGCCATTGAGGTGGTACCTTTCTTGTTCCTTTAATTGTAAGAATGGAAGAGATTACCACTAGTTGAATTTGTTTGTCCTTGAGGCATGCATTCTTGAGTGTGGATGTTTCTTCCTGCCTTTGTTCAAAACATGGCTCCCAACTCTTAATCTCCTTCACCTTTACAAAATCAAGCAATGAGAATTCTTTAGAAACAATGATTTCTAGTTGCACACTTGGTCCAAATGAACCGGTTAACCCGATTTCTGAAGGACTTGAAAAATTCTCATTTTGAATATAATCTTCCACATTAGTTTTAGACCCATAAGCTTCCTCATTTTCATCATGCTCGAAAAATTCGTTAGTGTCAAAATTTTGATTAAATTCCTTTGCATGATGATATGAGTGCCTAAGTGAGGATTCGGTCTTTTCCTTGTTAGGTGAAAGTTTATCAACCTCTTCCTTACCCTTTAGAATTGATTCATCATCTTCCTCATTAGGGTTAAGGACATGTTCTTGATCAACCTTATCATCATGAAGAGCACTTACCGAATCTTCATCTAGAGCACTTACCGGATCTTCATCTAGATGTTGGCCACTTGGATTACTCACGTGTGGGTTGATAAGGTTTGGCTCGAGTTGAGATGGAAACTCACCTTTCTCAAATGCAAGTTTTTCAAGAGCATCATTTAAGTTTGCTATATTCTGATTAGCTTGACTTAATAAATGCATTGTCTCTTCAAAGCCATTTCTAGGAGGAGAGGCATATACATGATCATGAGAATTTTGAAAATTTCGGTATGATTGAAAGGGAGGTTGGTAAGATTGTGCATGATGATCATTCTCCCAATCCAAATTCAAGTGATTTTTCCATCCAAAATTTTGTGAGCAAGGATTAGGATTTGACCTTTGGAAAGCATTTAAAGTATTGGGTTGTTCATGGAGACTTTTCCAAGAGGTAGGCATATTTGGGCAATCATCAGTTGGATGACCACTAGAATTACACGTGTGACAGATATTTTCGTGCATAGATCTCATTTCTAAATCCTCGATTCTTTTAGCTAGGGATGCAAATTTGACATGAAGATCATGATTTTCCCTAAAGTTATAAATGCCTTTACTAGATATTTTTGGCACCTCATAGGTGTCAACATGACTCCAATTTTGGGCATTTTTCGCTAGTAAGTCTAGGAAATCCATGGTTTTATGGTTGAAATATTTTGCATCATGAGAGAAGACTATGCATGATTGTGCACAAGTTCTTATGTAATCCATTAATATTCTTGGTTGGGTATGAGCATGTTTTTCAAAGAAGATGAGTGGCTACAAATAATTCTATCAACTAATGCAAAAAGAAAGAAAAGATTAACACATGCAAGAAAAATAAAAATAGAAATGGGGAGAGAAAAGATGAACACATACAAGAAAAATAAAAATAGAAATGGGAAAAGAGAGTACTTACAATTTTGTACGCCAAATTTTACCTTCCCCGGCAATGGCGCCAAAAACTTGACACATCCGAAAATAGGATTGTCTCCCAAGTATAGGAGTGTCGAAGTAATAAACCCGGTGAGTCCGAGGTCGATCCACGAGGAAGGGAATTTTAGCGTTACAAATTATAAGATAAGCAAATATGGTGTGAATAATTCAAAGAAATGACAAGATAATATCAATAAATATGTAAGATGATAGGCGGTATTACCGACCATTCAAATATAAAACAAAAAGCAAGAGGAGGTAAAACCATCCATGAAATAGGTGGTATAACCAACCATAGTAAATTAAAGAACAATTTCATAAGGTGGTAGAACCTACCATAGTAAATAAAATAAAAAGTTCATAAACAATAGAATAATTAAAATACAAGAGGAATTAACACAATAACAATGAAGGCTAAGGTTAGGGGATCCGCCCTTGATATTTCGAATAAGGATAATTAACCCATTTTAGTTATATGAATTATATTTGTTTCATTACCAATATTTATACCACTTCTTGTAAATGGGTTCAAGCATCCAATGTGCCAATCACCATATGTCTACAACAAATCAAGGTTCCTAACTAGATTCGTGTCGGTAAGGAAGAACCATACATCATCTAGAAAGGATCCAAGCATTTGATGTGCCAAGGATTGTCGACAATGGATCAAGACCTCCACTTTACGAGTGGTGTCAAGATTGATTAAGAAATTAAATATAAATCATATTGAATAAACATTATAAGATTAAGATTATTAAGCACATATTAAGGGTTAGAGAATCCTTATTCTCATATCAAGGGTTTCACCCTTTCACCTTAGCAAAAGAGAAATTAGAAGAACATTATAATAGAAAGAAATTAATATGCAAGAAAAAGGAAATTCATTAATAACATAAACACACAAAACACAATACAAGATCCTAGCCAAAGCCAAAATGTTCCAGCCAAGGCCAAGATGCCCTAATGGGTCACAAGGCACCTCTATTTATAGATACATCCAGGGGCAAACTTGTCAAATTACAAGGGCATAATTGTCAAATATTAGTTGTAAATATCTTTGACAATTGGGATCATTAGGCACCGACTTTGACCATCAATTTTGACATCGAAATGTTGTGAATTTTAATCACATGTCTTCATGAAAGTTGTAGATATTTCTCTCAGCTTTCTAGAACATATTGATTTGCACAATTTGGATACGTATTTTGAGAGATACGGTCCAAATACTGAGGCCTGGTCAGACTGGGCCGAGAATGTAGATGGGTTCACTTCAAGCCCAATTTTGGTCCACTAAGAGCCCGAATTTGATGATGCTTGTGAAATGCAATCTTGTAGAAAATTAAATCAGATTTCCAAAACATTAAGAATTGCACCATTCTGATCTATAAAAAGAGAGTTATGCCCATTTTACCGAACCTGTAACAAAACCAAAATTAAGAGAAATTAATTCCAAAGATGCAAATGCTACAAATATGCTTAAGTTGAGGAATTTAATGACACTATTAATGCAATATGATGAACTAAACTCTTATTAAACATGCATATTTAAGTGTTCATCACACCCCCCAACTAGCTTATTGCTAGTCCCTAGCAATTAAAGCGTTATTATTTAGAAGTGATTTATAGAATTTTACATCCAAGGTGGTCATTATTGCACTCTCCTTGATTTTATCCAAATAAACAAACTCTCAACTGATTTTTTTTTTTAAATGACTCATGTACCCTTCAGTCAAGATATCCACAAACCTTCTTTTGTGCTCAGTTGACACATGACTATGGGGCTTATTAGAAATAACCCATATCGGTTCTAGTACTTGTTAAGGCTAACAACCTTAGGTAGGGGATATTCATTCATTTTATACATTTTTTTCTTTTTTCTTTTTTTTTTTTTGAAAGAATGCATCTTTAACCCATGTAGCGAGCCTTAGGCTAATGACTCCCAGACCAGTTGGCCTTAGGGCATTAGGTGTTAAGACACCCCTACGAGCTTAACGACTCGGGTTGCCGATGCTTCATTTTTGCTTAGAAACTTGTGGATAGTGCAAGGTTCAATCTCATTAAGCTTTCTCCTTAATCCATGTAGCGAGCTTTGGGCCAATAGCTCCCAAACCAGTTTGTCTTAGGGTATTAGGTGTTGAGGCACCCCTCGGGCTTAATTGCTCGAATTAAGGAGGCTACAAGACCAAACTTATCCACCATTACTTTCTCTCTTTTTTCTTTTTTTTTCTTTCATTTTTCATTTTTTTTCATTTTTTTTTAACTTTCCCCTTCCTTTTGTTGTCTTCCTAAACAAAACAAAAGAAGTCAAATATTGCAATATTTCATTTCGCCACCCACAATCATACATCAAGGTATGTGTGTGTGTGAAGAAAGATTCATAGATACTTGCTTAATAAGCACATAAGCACACAATTTATTAAATGATAAGGTTGTGAGAGTTCATAGATTTGAATGATTCAAAGTGAAATGAATAAGACCTCCTTGTTATAAAATTCAAAAATCAAGACTAAATAATATCAAATAAGTCTTCAAAAATGCAAGAATTAAATGACAACTTGGTTAGAATGGGTTTCAAGAGTTCAAACTGGTCCTCCCTACTCTGCCATTCCTGACCCAGAATGCGTCTCAAGAGGATTTGAACTCCTTACACCGCACTCTAAATCTAATTACTAACTCGCTTCTTTTTTTTTTTGTTGCAAGAAAAAATAAAATTTCAAGACACACTTATGTCTACTATCCTTTCCCCCCAACCAAATGAAACATTGTCCTCATTGTTTAAATGTAGAGAGATAAAGTATAGGAGACATTACCTGAAGCTTCTGTTATTCAAGAGAGATGACCTGAAAGACTCATAAAATAACATGCTAAAAGTAAAATAAAATAAAATAAAGGACAAGAAGAAAAAAAATTACAAACGGAGATTCAAATCCAATTTGCTCTTTTTGTTTTGCCCTCCTGCCCAATTAATTTGAGTACTAGCTGGGTCAGGTTCATACTCAACTTCTTGTAATTTGTCAAGTAGCTCACCAGCAGAAGTGGCAGAAATAAGGATCTTTCTCGCTGAATGAGGGATAAAATTCTGTTTCACAGCTGCATCAACAAAACTTATCAAAGGATCAAAGAAATTTTTGACATTCAACAAACCTATGGGTTTTTTATGGAGATTCAGTTGGGCCCAAGAGGCAATTTGAAAAATTTCTTCAAGGGTGCCAAAGCCACCTGGTAAAGCAATAAAGGCATCTGAATTGATGAGCATATGTGCCATGCGTTCATGCATAGAGGAGACCTGTAACTCCTTCCCAACCGTTTTTCCAACAATGCTTTCTACAGCCAAAGCTTTAGGACTAACTCCTAACACTTGACTGCCTCCTACATGTGCAGCTGTTGATACGCAACCCATTAACCCGAGGCTACCTCCCCCATAAACCACATGAATATTTCTTTCAGCCAGTAGCCTACCAAGATAGTTTGCTACTTCTACAAACTCCTCACTTTTACTCGGTCGAGATCCACAGAATCACATATCCTTTGGATTCGACGTTGTGAAGTTCCCTCCATGTCTATGCAACTCTCTAACTATGTGTGAGAAAGAGAATAAGAGATGTGGTATTGATGGAGTGCAAAAAGGTATGCTAATGATGACATCTAAATAGGTAGCTCGGTTGCTTTTTGAAAAATATGACAATAATGCATAGAAATTCAAAAAAAGATGATGAAATAAGACACCATAAGTCAAGCAAAAGATACAAATTCAAAAATGACAGCTATAAGGCATTAAAATTCAAAAATGATGGGACGCATGCATATGTACAGGTAGTTGTGACTGTGGCTCACATCTTCCTCTGGTTTTACGTCCAGAAACGGCTTAAACACCTTCTATGAGTTGGGGATATGCTTCCCATCCAGTTTTCTTATAAACTGGCAAACAGGGTCGTTTTGAGTCAGATTCCCAAGACTATAGCGTTCCTGCTCATCTCGGAATTGTGTCCACAAATTAAAAATTTCACGCTGCACAAGTCCACAAGAATGCGTCTCAAGGTCGTTCGGATATCATCCAAAGACTCCTTACTCAGTCCATTCTTGATGAACTGTAGTTTATCCTCTCGATTGTTAGACAAATATCCCAAGGAGCGGCAACGCTGGTTACAAGTCCATCTTGCACATTTGTGACAAACTTGCAACCTTTTTGCTCTTCGCTTTTTGGCATAAGAGCTTTTTCCCAAACCTGGCATATGGGAAACAAGATTATCTGAAAACTCACAAGAGAATCGAACCTTGGCTTCAATTAACCATCTTAAATCAGCAGGAATACCCTTACGCATCAACAACCTTAGTCTTTCTGCACGAGCTTTATAAATTTTAAGCAAATCATTTTGAGGAAGAGAGGGAAAATGTTTGTGCAATTTTGAGAGAATGGTATCCATGTGAAGAAATAAGAGAGAAGAAAGAAAATGGATGCAAGGTGAGCAACAGTTTTTAGGGAACTGAAAAACCGACTTTAAAAGTCACGGAGTACCGTATCCGCCACTTGACCGGAAAACAAAATGCAAACACACAAATAAAATAAAAGCACATAAAATAAAATGAGAACAAACTAGAAATGATAGCAAAAATCAAGAATAAAAATAAAAATATGGCACCGATGGATGAAATTTGAACAATCGTAAAAAAAAGCCAAAAGAGGAATCTCTTCAAAGTAATTTACCACGGTCAAAAATATGCCATTGAGGTGGTACCTTTCTTTTTCCTTTATTTGTAAGAATGGAAGAGATTACCACTAGTTGAATTTGTTTGTCCTTGAGGCATGCATTCTTGAGTGTGGATGTTTCTTCCTGCCTTTGTTCAAAACATGGCTCCCAACTCTTAATCTCCTTCACCTGTACAAAATCAAGCAATGAGAATTCTTTAGAAATAATGATTTCTAGTTGCACACTTGGTCCAAATGAAGCGGTTAACCCGATTTCTGAAGGACTTGAAAAATTCTCATTTTGAATATAATCTTCCACATTAGTTTTAGACCCATAAGCTTCCTCATTTTCATCATGCTCGAAAAATTCGTTAGTGTCAAAATTTTGATTAAATTCCTTTGCATGATGATATGAGTGCCTAAGTGAGGATTCGGTCTTTTCCTTGTTAGGTGAAAGTTTATCAACCTCTTCCTTACCCTTTAGAATTGATTCATCATCTTCCTCATTAGGGTTAAGGACATGTTCTTGATCAACCTTATCATCATGAAGAGCACTTACCGAATCTTCATCTAGAGCACTTACCGGATCTTCATCTAGATGTTGGCCACTTGGATTACTCACGTGTGGGTTGATAAGGTTTGGCTCGAGTTGAGATGGAAACTCACCTTTCTCAAATGCAAGTTTTTCAAGAGCATCATTCAAGTTTGCTATATTCTGATTAGCTTGACTTAATAAATGCATTGTCTCTTCAAAGCCATTTCTAGGAGGAGAGGCATATACATGATCATGAGAATTTCGAAAATTTCGGTATGATTGAAGGGGAGGTTGGTAAGATTGTGCATGATGATCATTCTCCCAATCCAAATTCAAGTGATTTTTCCATCCAAAATTTTGTGAGCAAGGATTAGGATTTGACCTTTGGAAAGCATTTAAAGTATTGGGTTGTTCATGGAGACTTTTCCAAGAGGTAGGCATATTTGGGCAATCATCCGTTGGATGACCACTAGAATTACACGTGTGACAGACATTTTCGTGCATAGATCTCATTTCTAAATCCTCGATTCTTTTAGCTAGGGATGCAAATTTGACATGAAGATCATGATTTTCCCTAAAGTTATAAATGCCTCTACTAGATGTTTTTGGCACCTCATAGGTGTCAACATGACTCCAATTTTGGGCATTTTTCGCTAGTAAGTCTAGGAAATCCATGGTTTTATGGTTGAAATATTTTGCATCATGAGAGAAGACTATGCATGATTGTGCACAAGTTCTTATGTAATCCATTAATGTTCTTGGTTGGGCATGAGCATGTTTTTCAAAGAAGATGAGTGGCTACAAATAATTCTATCAACTAATGCAAAAAGAAAGAAAAGATTAACACATGCAAGAAAAATAAAAATAGAAATGGGGAGAGAAAAGATGAACACATACAAGAAAAATAAAAATAGAAATGGGAAAAGAGAGTACTTACAATTTTGTACGCCAAATTTTACCTTCCCCGGCAACGGCGCCAAAAACTTGACACATCCGAAAATAGGATTGTCTCCCAAGTATAGGAGTGTCGAAGTAATAAACCCGGTGAGTCCGAGGTCGATCCACGAGGAAGGGAATTTTAGCGTTACAAATCATAAGATAAGCAAATATGGTGTGAATAATTCAAAGAAATGACAAGATAATATCAATAAATATGTAAGATGATAGGCGGTATTACCGACCATTCAAATATAAAACAAAAAGCAAGAGGAGGTAAAACCATCCATGGAAATAGGTGGTATAACCAACCATAGTAAATTAAAGAACAATTTCATAAGGTGGTAGAACCTACCATAGTAAATAAAATAAAAAGTTCATAAACAATAGAATAATTAAAATACAAGAGGAATTAACACAATAACAATGAAGGCTAAGGTTAGGGGATCCGCCCTTGATATTTCAAATAAGGATAATTAACCCATTTTAGTTATATGAATTATATTTGTTTCATTACCAATATTTATACCACTTCTTGTAAATGGGTTCAAGCATCCAATGTGCCAATCATCATATGTCTACAACAAATCAAGGTTCCTAACTAGATTCGTGTCGGTAAGGAAGAACCATACATCATCTAGAAAGGATCCAAGCATTTGATGTGCCAAGGATTGTCGACAATGGATCAAGACCTCCACTTTACGAGTGGTGTCAAGATTGATTAAGAAATTAAATATAAATCATATTGAATAAACATTATAAGATTAAGATTATTAAGCACATATTAAGGGTTAGAGAATCCTTATTCTCATATCAAGGGTTTCACCCTTTCACCTTAGCAAAAGAGAAATTAGAAGAACATTATAATGGAAAGAAAATAAAATGCAAGAAAAAGGAAATTCATTAATAACATAAACACACAAAACACAATACAAGATCCTAGCCAAAGCCAAAATGTTCCAGCCAAGGCCAAGATGCCCTAATGGGTCACAAGGCACCTCTATTTATAGATACATCCAGGGGCAAACTTGTCAAATTACAAGGGCATAATTGTCAAATATTAGTTGTAAATATCTTTGACAATTGGGATCATTAGGCACCGACTTTGACCATCAATTTTGACATCGAAATGTTGTGAATTTTAATCACATGTCTTCATGAAAGTTGTAGATATTTCTCTCAGCTTTCTAGAACATATTGATTTGCACAATTTGGATACGTATTTTGAGAGATACGGTCCAAATACTGAGGCCTGGTCAGACTGGGCCGAGACTGTAGATGGGTTCACTTCAAGCCCAATTTTGGTCCACTAAGAGCCCGAATTTGATGATGCTTGTGAAATGCAATCTTGTAGAAAATTAAATCAGCTTTCCAAAACATTAAGAATTGCACCATTCTGATCTATAAAAAGAGAGTTATGCCCATTTTACCGAACCTGTAACAAAACCAAAATTAAGAGAAATTAATTCCAAAGATGCAAATGCTACAAATATGCTTAAGTTGAGGAATTTAATGATACTATTAATGCAATATGATGAACTAAACTCTTATTAAACATGCATATTTAAGTGTTCATCACTTAGATTGCATAATTAGGGATTTATTAATATTTTAATTAATATTATGTTATTTTTCTTTGTGTCTTGTAAGTCAGAATCAAATAAGTGATAAATAGACTCCCATTGGGTGGTAAGAAATTTGTTACTTAAGTTGATTTTGCCCCATTTGTTTGTGCTTATCTTTAATGGTATGAAGGTGATGTGGTGTTTAGATTGAATGTTAGGGATTTATTAGTCTTTTGAATCAATGCCATGTTGTCTTTTGTCTTCCTTATGTATGATAAATTGAGAATTAATGGGTAATAGATGGACTCTCAATTGATGGAGAAGGATCTTTTGCTTAATTTAGTCAATTTAATTCGTTCATACTTTGCTTTATGGATGACTATTTTTAATGCTTGATTTATGCTTTATATTTTTTTTGCTCATGTTTTTTCATTGATATGATTGATGAAAGGATGTAAGTGGATGATTTCCACATCTTTACTTTATCTCTTTTATTACTTGATGTAATCCCTTTCCTATTCCCCCTATGTATTTTGGAATTGTAATTCTATTCTTCTCCCTCTTTTCTTTGAATGTATAACATGATCCTAAACATTTTATCACTCGTAATCCTAACATGATTCTAACATAAATAACCTGAGCATAATTATAACATATATAGGCCTAAGACATGCATACTAGCATACCAAGCTCATAAATAAACCTAAACATGATTCTAAACAAACAAAACAAGCATGCATAAACAAACATAGGATGTCTTTAGGACTTTCCAAGGTTCTGGCACTACCAGAAGCAAAATATTCACTTTGACAAGCGCCCTAGAATAATCCAAGGGGCACCTCTAGACATCAAGAACTCATCCAAGAAAACACCATAGGAAGACACTTGAAGTCTCTCAATTGCCTACTTTCTACCCTCTCTAATAACACAAAGTAATGTGTGAGTCAATAGATTTCAATGATTTGAATGAGCAATAATGCTTCTTTATATAGGCATCATGGAAGCATGTAAAACAATACAAAACCAATGTAGGATTCGAGACAACAGGCATGCACTTGTCTCTCAAACGTGTTCCTATTATGCCCTAACTCACAAGCGTGTGCCTATTCAAAGGCTTACAAATATAAAACACTAATATCTAGATAGATGGATGGCTGTGATGAAACCCAAGTGTTTCATTTTTTAGTTATGATGTTTTTTAGATCCAATTATGAGTTTAGTTAGTGTGTTTGGCTATCATCATCAGACATCTAAACTATAAGTCAAAATCTAGTGCTTTTAGTTTGCCCCCTACTTTGGTAGGGGTTTGTGAAACACAAACATCAATAAAGAATAACAGACCTTGGCTTTTACCTATTCAGGCTAGATGTGTGTATGTTTGATACTTCCGTACCTCTGAAGCAAACTCCCAAATCAAATATATCACACTTCTTATTGTCTTTGATAAAAGTCACACATCTCCCAAATTGAATAGAGTGTGTAACTTGAAGGTGAACCACCCAAATCGAATAAGGTTGTCCTTCGTTGTGCTTGAATACTACGTGTCTCTCAAATAAAGTGCATTCAAAGTAGGCCCCCAAATCAAATAAGGCACACTTTTGTCATCTTGAAAAAGAGCTACATGTCTTCCAAATCAAATAGAGTGTGTAACTTGAAGGTGAGCCCCCAAATTGAATAAGGCTCACGTTTACTGACATAAGTCGATGTCTGAGGGTTCCCAGTGCTTTACATAGCTTGATGTCTAAGAGTTCCCAGTGCTTCGCACTACTCGATGTCAGAGTTTTGATGACTTTTTGTCAATGAGATGCCCCCTATGTTTTAATCATTCTTTCTTGACTGAAATGCCCCCATCTGGGCTCTACTGATTCCATTTCTGTAAAACATACTGAAATATATTAGTTGATACTACAATATCCTAAAATTCAATAAAAAAATTAAACTCCAAAAGCTTTTAAGGGATTTCTATAATTTGTCCGAATTTCGAGTCAAAATGAAATTCTTTGCAAGTCAAGGGTCTAAATGTCATTTCTTGAAATTGCATGTTCTAAATGTGATTTTTTACAATTATGGGGTTTGGAATGATTTTCTCGATTTTCTCTAACCATGGGGTTTAAACATCAAAAATTTCGAAGTTAGCAAGGGATAGGCATTCGCCTATTTCGTGCCAGCACTACAAATGATATAAACTCCATTTGGCCATCGGCAACCCATATACAAATTCCAACCAACATACAATTTCCTTGAAATCTCTCCATACCGACTCAATGGCTCACTTCCCTATCGACATCAATGTTCTTCTTTTTTTGGAAAAGTTACTTAGTAATATAAATCCAAAAATCCGAGAGGCATACCCCAAGAATTACAAGAAGGACGTAAAGTCCAAACATACAATCCAACAAAAGATAAAAAATAAAGGCCACAAGCGACCTAAAACAAAGTAAAAAGGCCACAAACAGCCTTAACAACATAAATGATAAATGACCACAAATGGTCTAAATCAAAAAAAGATACAAGAGCTTCAGCCGTTCTTGTTTTTCTTCTTCTTACCCTTCTTTACTGGGGTAGCTGGGGTGTCTGTATGAGTATGATCAACCCTATCAGATTGATCCTCATTACTCAGCCTATTCAAAGGCTCAAAACGGGAGGGCGAAGTCTCAAGAGGTTGTCCTATGTTTATCTGCCCTGACGAAACAGATGCCTCGTGATTGGTTGAACAATGGATAGTACCCAAAAGCTTACCTTGGTCGGTCGCAAAAGGAGATAGAGAGTTAGAATCTGAGACTGACTCTGTGCTCAAAACTGTAGCAGCCTTAGGAGGCACAACTTGCACTGAAGAATCTGCTGGAATAGCAGCAGCTTTCGAACTCTCAACGACATCAGTCGTAACCTTACCCGAATTCAAGGGGGCACCATCAAAAGGGGTGCTATCGGAGGTGCTAGCCTCATTCTTATCCTGAACTGAAGTCTTTGCTGGTTCCGGACAACGGTGACCAAACCTGCGACATTTGGAGCAACGTTTTGGAATCCACTCATATTCAACTTCAATTTGGATGGGCTCAGGAGAGAGTATGCACTTGAACTCAAAGTTCTGGATTAGAGGGCGCTTTGCATCAAAAAGAACATATACCCTCGCATACTCCAATCTGGAAAGATCAGAAGTCGTCTTGTCATAAGAGATAGGTTGTCCAACCATGCTAGAGACAATGCTAAGGCCTTTAGTTGTTCACAAAGGAAAAGGCAGGCCATATAAACGGATCCAAACAGGAACCTTTCTTAATTGATTCGTATTAAAATCCAAATGCGGGTTCCATGGTTGTAAGATAATTGATTTACCTCCGAACATCCAAGGACCGCGAGCAATAATATTAAGAACCTCTTTCTCAGTTCGAAAACGGAAGATGAGAAATCCCTTATGCGTGGAACGGACGTCTTCAAGACCACTAGATTTCCATGCACGCATCGTCATCGAACATGCAGCATGGAAGGGCATCACATATCCCGAAAAAAAGCCAACAAGACATCTACGCCATTCGGCCACATTCTCATCGACGATCTCATCCGAAATCTCAAGGACTGTACACGATTTTTTGGGGGTAACCGGGAACAGTTTGCATCGAGTACTCGAATCAGTGATCTTGATTTTGTCGGTCCAAGAGCCAGCAGTTGATTTGGGTGGATCCATCATTCACAAATCAAGTACAATAAATATCTCATAAAAAAGACAAGGATAAATGAAAGCAAACCAGGCACCAAAACGAGGTGGGCTTGCAAACTCGTCGTCTCCTCTTCTAATTTGTAATCTGCAAGGAATCAGGAGGGCGGCCAAGAAGCCAAGTTGCACGGAATAACCTGAGCAACAATCTGATTGGGCCTATAAACAGTGATGGTCGGATGAACAGTGATGACGTCGATGAATAGTACAATCCGAAAGGAAAAAATACGATTTGTGGGTGATGCGGTTGGAATCTGATGATGGTACAGAAGGAAAAGTTGATCAGCGATGTCCGATCTACAAGGCGGTGGTGGAGGTGAGAACCCACTTGCCGGTTTTCGACGAAGGGCGGCGGATAAATAGTAATTTCGAAACTTTGAAGCCGTGGACGGGGGTGATACCGGCTGAATCAGGCAATTGTGATGAAGGAAAAGTTGTAGATCGATGCCCGATCTACCAGATGGTGATGGAGGTGAGATGTCACTCGCCGATCTTTGACGATTGACGGTGGGTGAATAGTAAATTCCAAAATTTTGAAGTCTTGGACGGACGTGTTGCTGGCTGATTCAGGAGGAGTGAAGAAGGAAAAAATTGTAGAACGGGCCGAGATCAACATGATGGTGGTGGAGGTGAAGGTTCACTCGCTCGCCAACGGTGGATGAATAGTAAATCCGATCATTATTTTTGAGAAATTTGAACGCCTTCCGGCCAGAATCTGAAGAGGGTCAAGAAGGAAAGTTTACTCAAAATAGCCCGATCTACAATATTTGTAAATCTCAAAGGCTGATTCGTAAATCGCCGAAGCTTACAGTAACTCCGGCGAACTAGTTGAGAGAAAAATTTGCAGTGGGCTCATTGAGTTACTACTCTCGAGAGGATTGATCCTTCACATCAATGTTCTTCCCATCTCCCTAACGATAAAATCAATGCTCAAAGACGTTTTGGATGGCCAAGATGTCCCACCTATTGGAGATTTGTCCACTCATGTCATCACAAAGGTTAGTTCACCTTTTCATTGCCTTGTCTATGCATTACATTAATGTATGAATTCTCTACTCCGTATAAAATGTTGTGTTGATATGTATTTGTGGGGTTTGCAAAAAATTTTTGAAAAATTTTTAGTTCTAGATGAAGATAGGCGTAGAGCCTGTTGCCGGGGTTGAAGATACGCGTACACCTACTACATACTTTGAAGATAAGTGTGCGTCTATTTTCTAGACAGTAAAGATGACTTAAGACAAGCGTGTGCCTGTTGCCTATAGTTTCTGACTTCTTTGTAATTTTGCATGTTTGGCTTGTTTCATGCAATTATTTGACTGTTTGCATGCTATACATCTCTGTTTATGATGGCTAAGATATAAGGCATGATTTTTGAATGCTTATTTGATGTTTTATTCACTTGTTTTCGAATTTGATTACTTTTATCAAATTTGTGTCTTGTAAGTTTCTTTGCATACGTGTTTCAATAGGATGAATGTGAGTATCACCCTGGAGGGAACTTGGCTTGAGCTCACAAGTGGCTCAAGAAGATCAAGAAGCCTGCTTTGGGTCGTATTAAGGCCACTGGTTTTGACACCTTTGTCATTGCTCTTCCATCCAACAAGCCACATAATGACTGGTGTGCATTAAGAGTTCTTTGCAAAAGGTGGATGGACACCACCGTACATTTCATATGCTAATAAGGGAGTTTACCATCACGCTCCTGGACTTTATTACCATGATCCATCTTTCTTTCAGAGGTATACTGGTGCCATTTGATAGCTGTTTAGCTCCACCTAGTTCTCATAATGATGAAGTGGTCTAGTTGCTTGGTTGTCTTCTAAGGAGAAAGTCTGACATTGCCATCACATATAAGTCTATAAGAGATTATTCGCTAGGTAGGATTGATGCCGAAAAGGATGTGTGGGTTGAGCAGCATGCTCGTAGCTTTGTGTTCTATCTCTTGGCCTTGATGTTTTTTGCTAATGTGTCGAACTCGGGTAAGATGTATCTTCTTCCTTTACTGAGAGGCTTGGATTAGGTGAAAGTCTATGACTAGAGGAGTGTTACCTTATCCCACCTGTACCTTTACTTGGACTGTGGCTATAGATACACGCAGTGGGTAAGAGGCTTTGCTCCCATGATTGAGGTATGCACCTATCTCTTGCAGTCTTTTGTGCTATCACTTGTAACATGTATAAATTTGCTCTTTCATTTTGTAGATATGGGCTTATGAGATTGGGCTTCTCCCACAGCTCACTACCTTGTTGACGGATGACAGGTTTCCTCGTGCTTATGCTTGGTCTAAAAGGCATAAAGATATCGATGCTTCAAATGACTTGGCTGGCTTAAGATGAGCGATTTGAGATCTCAATAAGGATTGTATAAGACAGAACAACCTATGTTAGTTTCCTCAAAACCAAAATCATCATTATACTTACCTGTTTGAATTTGTCTTGGAAATTAACTGCTAACTTTAGGAGACTCAAGAGTGATAGGATGATGTTACAAGGAGCGCTCGTCCTTTGGTGGACATAAGGAATCTTTCAGGGTCTTGAGAGTTTGATATGGTATCTTGGTGAGAGAGTACCTTGTTGGAATGAATGACCTACTGCATGCCTATTCCACCTCTCCTCCTCATCTGATGGTGGACACCGCTTAGTTGGTTGATGATGTAGAGTTAGAATTATACCAGACTGGGATAAACGTGGAGGATTTCGCTTTTCCTGCCACTAAGATGGCTTATACAGATTGGGCCCATGCTTGTCTATTACAGCCTAAAGAACTGCTTTACATTACTCATGTTCCTACGACTACTGTTTTTAGGTCTGGTCCTGCTAGAAAGAGAGGTCGCACTACTTATGCTGGCTTTTCTTATACAGCGGGTGACACAACATCTCCTTCTACCAGTCAAGCTCCTTCTCCCAGAGTGACAGTTGGTGATCTTGCTATTACTCATGAGGGTCATGCTTTGGTGATGAGCAGGGTGGGGAATATGCAGAAGCACACATTCTTTATTGATCCTTCTATGACCTCTACCTTCATTCTAGCGGAGACTGTGTATGCAAGTCTGTTCTATCATTTTTGCTTTCTCTTATAGTCCACTGAAGCAATTCTAATATCGATTTTTATGTGTACAAGTGTCTCATCGTACAATGGCTCTTCCAAATAGACTATACTTGGCCTCTCGAGGATACATCCAGGAGTTGGGCTTTGAGAAAAGAGAAACTTATTTTCATAAAAACGCTAACATGTATGCATGTCCTATCATATGAATCTATATGCAAATGCTGATATATACATGGCTTGGATCAAATTATAGCAGAGAGGATCGCTTCTTTGGAAGTAAAGATTGCTGGGCTTCAGCTTGGTGGAGGAGGGCAAGATCATGGAGACACTAGAGGCGATGATATCTAGTAGCTGATGGACTGCTTTATTTTATTTTGCTTTGCTTAGGATTTTTAGGCTTGTATAGGACTTTTGGAACTCTTTAGGATTTAGATTTTGGATGTTATTTTGAACTTTTTGATGATATTTGCTCCTTTCAACATTTAGATATGAATACATTTTTTTTCTCATACCTTTGTTTAATATTAACAATAATGTAAATATACCACTAAAAAAATAACTATTTTTCATGAAATTTTGCCATTATTCAAAGTGATCAGGCATGCGCCTATCGATATGGGCATGTAAATACACAAAGAACAAGCGTGCGCCTGTTTCAGGCCTCTGTGATAGGTTTGCGCTTGTCTCGTGCAAATATGATTCCTAAACAAACCCTGAAACGAATTTGGATGTCCTTGGGGTCTCTTCTCACCCTTTATAACCTCCCTTCACCCCTTAACACCCCTTATAACACTCAAGATGACAGAGGCCACACTCAAAATTTTGAAATCGCATCTCAAATCATTGAAAGATGTGGATTGGAGATTTCATGAGCCTTGTGGGCTTCCCAAGCTAAGGTTTTTACAACATGTCAACCTTGATATCCTCTTCCCAAGACTGTGGCAAACTTTTAGGATCCTACAAATCATGTCTTCCGCTTTAATAGGCAAGAGCTTTGCCCTCAGTTTGAGAAATTTGAAGGTATTTTGCAAATTTCATCATCCCAAGGTATTATTCTCCTTGTCTTGAAGATACCTTCTTCCAGTGATCTTGCTGATTTATTTCATATTCCCCACTTGAGCATGGATGGACACTTGGTCAACGGAAGGGTCATGTTGTCTTCCCTTATCCAAGTATTAAGAATAATTGACAAGGCTTCCACTTCTGCTTCCCAAATTCTGAAGTTTCGTCTTCTGGCCTAATTCATACTAGTTTCTGAAGATGGCACTAGTGATCACTCATTGATACACCTTATTTCTCAGATGACTTCTGACTTAGATGACTTTTGTGATGACTTTAATACCTTTAGCTCTTGGTGGGACTTTGCATGGACTTGGTCGTGTAAGGACTAGTCAAAGTCAACATTTTTTGAGTAGTCTCTTATTCCTTCAAGTAAGGCCCTCACCTTCTTTTTTTCTTTTTTTTTTTCACGGTTATTTTATCTCTCTTTTAGATTTGGCTTCAAGAGAAACTATCCCTCTTAGCACCACCCCAGATAGATCTTACCCAGTATGGGCCTCAATATCACACTCGTTGTAGACTTCAACAATTAGACCCCTTAACGGAGCATCTTCAAGTGATCCTAGATACAGACATTAGTTGGTCTTGCTATTGGTGGAGACTACAACATGTGACTACTTGTACCTATACTAATTGTATCCTTTTGGCTAATCTTACTCATAGCTCTTTCGATGCCCCTTCTCGACTCTACAGCCAATATGGACTAAAACAGAGAATCGTGACACGTGTGCCTATCTTTGGTCTGGAAAGACTCTTTGAATGCTTTCTCACTCATGTTCAAGAAACTTGGCCTTATCGCCAGATTGAATGGAATCTGTTACATTCCCCTAATCTCATAACAAATAATAGGTGCAATAATTGGGTTAAATAGCAATCTTCATTTCAATTGCTTGAGCCATCAATGATGAAACAACGAAGACATTGATTGCTTTTTGTATGATGTTTTCCATTTGTTGCAATAATGACAGTCATTGTCAAAACATACTTGTTTCAAAGTGTTGCATTTCATTTATTAATCAAATTACAACTGTTTAGAATAATATGTGCACATAAAACAACTCATGTCATTAACTAGTCTTTTGAAGCTTTTTGGTTAAATATTTTTCTCCTCACACATAATATTTCTTTAGCCTGTTGATGTTTATTGGTTCAATAAATTCGTTGCCCTTCATGTCTGATAGTTTGATAGTGCCCTTTGATAGTATCTTCTGCACTAAATAAGGCCCTTCCCCAGTGAGGTTCGAATCTCCCTCCTGGATCAAAAACTGCAGGCCTAGCTTGTTTGAGCATGAGATCACCCTCTTTGATCTTCCTTTTATTCACCTTTTTATTAAAAGCCCAATCTACCCTTAATTGATACAACTGCATGTGATAGAGTGCTCTTACCCTTTTCTTATCCAATAATATCAATTGCTCACATCTATTTTTGAACCATTGATCTTTTGGAGTCATACTTCAATCAAAACTCTGGCTGATCACACTTCAACTTCAACTGGTAGAATTGCCTCAACATCATAAACCAGAGAGAATGGAGTTGCACCAGTTGAACTTCGTGTAGTTGTCCGATATCTTTATAATACAAAAGGTAATTTGTCAGCCTAATCATTATAAGACTGCACAATCTTGGCAAACATCTTCTTTATATTTTTGTTAGCAGCCCCTACTATTCCATTAGCTTATGGCCTATAAGGAGAGCACTTATGATGCTCAATATTTTATTTTTGCAGTAACGCTTTAGTTTTGGCTTGAAATTGCACACCGTTTTCTAGTTATATAGCATACCAAATCTGCATATTTTGTGTTTCTCAATAAATCTAGCCATTTTTTCCCTCAGTTTACTGAAAGATTCTGCGTCTATCCATTTTGAGGAATAGTCAATTGCTATAACATATTCTACAACTCCCTATGAGGTAGATATATTGAGTCTTTATGTATCTGGCATTGATGACATGACCTCACAAATTGAACACAATATGTCTCCATAGTTAACTTGAAAATCCTTGTCTCATGATTTTTCTGGCTAACACCAATCCATTCATTTGTGGCACACAAATAACCCCATGTATATCCTTTATAATTTTCTTGGCCTCCAGTTAATCTACACATCGTAATTGCATCCCATCAACCATCCTTTTATACATAACCCCACCATGACATGAGAATTCTTGTGCAAGCCGTTGTAAGATTCTCTTGTGTCTTTCATCAGCCTACTCAGGAGGTATTTTATATTCCATGTATCTCTTTAGATCATAATACCACGACTTCTCTTCTACCCCCAATTCCATCCCTTTTATTTCTTTATAGCATGGAGCCCCTGTTTGCACTACGATTAAAGGTTTAACATTTTAACTTTTTCACAAATAGTAGTTAAAATTGCCAAGGCATCAACCACTTGATTTTGCTCGTATGCCCCATGTGTGAAAATACACTTTTTAATTCTTGTCGCTAATAATCTTATATGCTCTGAATATGAATTAAGTCTATCTTCTTTAACGTCCCATTCTTCTTTAGCTTACAAAACAACTAACATAGAATCGTCCAGAACTTCTACTTCTTCCCCCTGTTAAAGCTTCCAAATCAAAAGCGTAAGCTTCATATTCAACCATATTATTGGTGTCGTTAAAATTCAGTCTTTTGGCCAAAGGCAATATTTCCCCATTGGGTGAAACAGGATTAACTCCAATCCCTACACCTTTTTTACTTACTGCGCATCAAAGTACATTTGTCATCCCATAACCGTAATTGCTCCAAAATGCTAATTAGGAATCTCTAACTCCCAAAGTTCATCATCTTCAATTGGATTTATGGCTAAAAATTCAGCCACTCCTTCCCTTCACAACATTCTCGGTTACATATTCAATGTCAAATTCGAACAATTGAACCAACCATCTTGCCAATTTTCCTACTAAGCAAGGTGTCTCATACAGATATTTCATTGGATCTGATCTTAACACAGCCTTCACTGGATAGGATTAAAAAATAATGATGCAATTTCTTGGAAGCCCATTCCATAGCCAAATAAGTCTTCTCAACCTAACTATAATTCACTTCATACAGTAGCAACTTCTTGCTTAAGTAATAGATGGTATGTTCAACCCTGCTTTCATCTGCTTGTGTTAACATGGCTGCAAAGGCTTACTCTTCAATTGCCAAATATCTTTCAGGCTTTGGTGGCCTTAGAATAGAAGGATTTGTCAAAGATTCCTTTCTATTTTCAAATGCTGCTTGGCACTAACTATTCAGTTCCATAGGCTGATTCTTCCTTAATAGTTTAAAGATAAGTGAACAAATTGTGGTGAGTTTTGCAATCAATCGACTAATGTATTGTAACTGCCCCAAAAAACCACGAGCTTCCTTTTCTATCTTCGGTAGTAGCATTTCTTGAATTGCTTTTACTTTGTCTGGATCTACTTCTATTCCATTCTCCCCTACCATGTAACCCAACCGCTTCCCTGAAGTTACTCCAAAGATTCACTTCTTTGGATTTAACCTAACTTATACCTCTGAACACGTTCTAGGAACCTTTCTAGAGCTTCGAAATGCCCTTCACATGTTTCTGAGTTAACCATCATGTCATCAACACAGACTTTGATATCATGATGAAATATGCCATGAAACAACGTAGTAGCCATTCTTTGATAAGTAGCTCCTGCATTTTTTAGCGCAAAAGGCATCACCTTGTAGCAATAGGTCCCCCACTCAATGATAAAGGCTATCTTTATCTTATCTTCATTTGCTATGAAAATCTGGCTATATCTTGAAAGCCCGCCAGCAAAAGAAAACATCTTGCTTGCAACTACACTATCTACCAAGACATCAATATATGGAAGTGGAAAATCATCTTTTTAGGAAGCCTTATTTAAGTCTTTATAATCAACATACATTCTCACCCTACCATCCTTCTTAGGAACCGGTATAATATTCACAAGCCATTTTAGGTAATTCACCACATCTAGAAATTTAGCGCCAATTTGTTTGGTCACCTCTTCCTTGGTCAATTATGCCCATTCTAGTCAAAATCTCCTCAGCTTCTGCTTCATAGTCCTCATATGTGGGTATGTTGGGATAGCATGCTCAACAATGTTTCTATCAATTCCAGGCATATCATCATAGAACCAGGCGAAAACTTCTTCTCTCTCTTTTAGATTTTTTTTTCAAATTTCTCTCTTTTTTCAAGAGTTGTGTTATATGCAATGCATATATTCTTAGGATGTTCAGTTGTACCAAGATTAATAAAATGCGATTAAATTGAACAAATGTTAAATATGCTCATGAAATGATAAACATCATGTATCCAACCATCAGGAAAAACATCATACAAGTAAGTAAAATCAGACTTTATTGCATTAAATTTAGAAACAAAAACATCGTCCTTAAACAAATAAGAAATGAAAACAAAATTTTCCTCATCTCCAATATTACTCTCTATCATGGCTGCCAGCTCATTTGAAGTCAGTCTCTAATATAGAGGCCCTTGCTTGATGCTCATCTTCTCTACTATTTTTGCCAGCTTGTCTTCTTCTACTAACACCTTGAAATCTACTACATCATTGAATATCTCAAACCTAGGGTTGGTAATGCCATAATGCTCCCATGATTCTGCCTTTCTAGTGTATAATGGCTCCTTAGCTTTGATAAATTTTATTCCTTTTGGGAGCCCAAACCTGCTTACCTTTCACTAGTTGATTGGTCTTTAAACAATAGAAAAGTAGGAACACCTATATAAGTCTTGCCCAAACCAATACCAGGCATGTACCCCTGCTTCTTCATTATTCTTGCAACAATAGGATTGATTTCTTTAATCATGGCCACCTAGAACCCACTCATAAAAGGTATCTCACCTTCAACAACACTCAAATCAACAATGGCTGGGGATGCTTTAGCTTTGATAGTGATGATCTCCCCATCTAGATTAAACTTGATTAACAGGTATAAAGTAGAAGGAATTCCACCAACGGATGGTACCATGCACACCCTAACAATGCAGCAAAAGTTATGGGTATGTCCAGCATAATGAATTCCATCATAGTTTCAATAGGCCTTGTTTTAGTCAAGGCCTTAAAGGTCCCAATCGCATATCTATGAGAGTCATCATAAGCATGAATCACCACATGGGAAATCTCTAAGTCTCTTTCCCAATCTGAAACTTGTGCAAAATTTTGAGAGGCACCATATTGATAATAGAGCCATCATCTGCCATCAAGCTAGAAGTCTTCTTGCCTCCAATCTCAACAGTTATGAACAAAGGTTTATTGTGCTCCTTCCCTTTAATGGGCAAATCATCATTAGAGAAACTAATGACCTCCTTTTCATTCTTTATCATGGGCTCATTTTTATTCCTCTCCTCAGGTGTCGATAAAATTGAATGGGCATATCAGCATGTGCCTTCACCATTACTTCTCTATCCTTCTAAGAAGCTATAAGAAGATCCTAAGTACTGACATTGGCTTGGGTCTTCTTGAGTTGCTTGAGAACTGTATCATCCTCTTCCGTTTTTTTCTTTCTTCTCCTTAATTTCAATTTTTTTTCTTGGATTGGGCCTGGGTAGAATCTGATGCGTTCGAAACTAGCAAGTATACTAGTCGCACAAGTAATAAAGTGATAAGTACGATATCGTTCCCACGAGGATTGATTCTAATTGAATTTGTTATTTCCAGCAACAATTAACTAAATGGGGGGGTTTTGTTGAATGATTAACTAAATGAAATAAGAATGCAAATTAAGAATAACAAAACAGAAGTTAATTTGAATGAAAAGATCAATGAGAGAAATCTGGTTAAGGGATCCTTCTCTACCACAAGATATGGATTTGCGAATTAATCATAGAATTGTCATCCAATTACACCATTGAAATTATCAACCGTAGATAACAACAAGCTCTGTTATCCCAATCTTTCCTTACTTTGTTGTTAAATAAAACAGGCTCTTTATTTAAGCTCTATCCATTAAACAACCTAGAACAAGCTCTCTAAATTTAATTCAATGGATGCATTACGATAAGAAAGATAGGTTGATCTAAGCAATAAACACACAAGCTCGGATTATTTAACTTAGGTTGTATTCTCCAATTGCAATCTCTGATCACAATTTTGCTACTAAGGATTAGAAATTCAAGACAATTACGGATCAAGATTTCTAGTCTAGCAATAGACAACAACCAGATTATATTCAGTTGGCCATTCCAAATACAATCAGCAAGCAATCATAAGCATTAGATATGGGAAAATACAAGCAACTTCAATTAGAGAATTGGATAACAACTTCTTGCACAATCAACTTACAAAAACCATATCAGGGGCTTTGAAATCACCCTCAACCAATTCAGATTCAGTTACACATGTTTAAGAACGTGGTAAATACAATACAACATGGAGACATTCCAGAAAATGAAAGGGAAGGGAAAAACTTAGCAAATTTGATGTAATTATCTTTGGATTGTAGTTCTTCCTCTTTCCAAGCTTCCTTTCTCCTTCAAGAACTCCAAGAGATGAAAGAATTCCAGAGCTGCAGCCTCCACCACGTTCTCCCCTCTTCAAGTTATGAAAATAAAACCCTAAAATGTGTTTAAATACTCTGCTACAGTAACTTGCTACAGTGCCCCGTATTTAATAACATGCTACAGTGATATATGGAATTACAAATATACACTTCTGATACCATTTTTATCACAACTTTTGGTACACTACATAAATTCGTGAACCGTAAATTTCTCCAGAAAATAGACTTCGAGAGCTTTTCAATGGTATATAGCATGTTATCCGGTTAATTGTATATCGATACAATCAACTCCAAGAAATTGGTTGACTAGCAGAGGTGAAAATGAAGGGTTTTACTCCAATTTTGTGTAAGTTCCTCCAAAACTCCTATAAACATCAAAAACCACACAAAAACATAAAAATACCAAGGAATATAGCAAAGAAACATGGACGAATTGATATGAAAATGATATATAAATAGACACTTATCAGAATCGCTCATTTCTTGTCACACATTGCACTTCTTCTTCATTCTTTTTCTCAGTTTCTTCATCACTAAAGTCATCCCAAAGGTTATCTAGGATCTTCTTATCCCCTCTATTCTTCTCTTCTACCTCTTCCTCTCCATTATAGCTATCTCAAAATATCTTTATCTCCTTCCTTTCATCCCCTATATTATCCCAAAAAATTACCTTTTTTTTCCCCTTTATTGTTACTACAACTATACCAAAAGTTATAGATTCTTTCTTTATCCCAAATCCCCATCACATTTTCTATCTTACACCTCTTAGGTCTAAGCACCCTCTTTTTAGACACTACTTTCTTCTAACAATTTTGTTTGCTCTCTTTTTTATCTCTCTCTTCCCATCGCCTTTCTCATCAATGAGAACAATATATTCTAGCCTTGGATTACCAACATAAGGGTCATCATGTCCCTTAACTACACAGGGACCCAATCCTTTCCTTTAATGAACACCTTCACAGGTAAAGGAACTATATGTCGAGACTCCTCATCATTCATGCTTGAATCTTGACAAGCTTCCTTTTTGACTTCCTCCCATTCCAAGTTTTGTGCCTTGGCATCGAATATTGTGTCCTTCTCGGTCTCAAATTTTCATGAGTTCATGTTTTCCTGACTCTGATATGAGGTCCCTCGTCTCATGACCCCTTGTTTTATTGCTATCTTCTTGACTCAAAAAGCCTTGTTGCTATGAGTGTTGCCTTCCTTCTCAATAGATTTCATCACTTTTTCCTCTGTCATCCTTGAGCCAATCATAATAATAGATCTTGGTGGTGGCAGATTCTTGTAATTTGGGAGTGAATTCCTTCTCGTGCTTGGCTACTCCTTTTTGGGATTAGAAACTCTCCTACAGTTAATAAGATCTTGAATCTTAGGGCGCAATCAGACAGATCTATTAGTATGATGTCTTGGTGCTTGGTGGAATTCACAAAACTCTTTGGCATTATAGGAGGCTGAAAGTGGATTAGGTGGCGATCTTGGCACCAAACGTACAGGCACTAATTGAGCATGAAGTTTGGCAAAAACCTTGGATAAGGGTCTTTCCAAATTACTGAATCACCTTTGATTCCCCATAGCATTCATAGTAATATTTTTTGTGGCTAATCCACCAAACTAATTGAAACTTCCTCCTCGTTGATGTCGCCTTGGAAAACTCTTCTTATTATCAACATCTAAATCTTCATTTTGGATCCCTAATTCATAGAGGACCTCAAAAGTCTTCATTAGTATTGCTAACAACTTCTCTTTGAATATCGGTAATGCCTCTTTCATAGTCATGTAGACCTGATCCTTTTCACTAGGGCGATCATCCATCTGAATTGCCTTTTCCCTCCATCAGGCTTTATAGGCAGCAACAGTCTCATTGTTTCCCTGATGAATAGTATCCAATTCCTACATAGAAACGTCAAGTTGACAATTGTAGATGTAATGTTCTACAAATCTCTCAGATAGCTCTATCCAATACTGCTATACAGATTTTTCTAGTTGGTGGTACCATGTTATCGCTAGCTCCTCTAATGATAGTAAAAACATGAGTAACTCGTTGCTAAGATAAGCTAGTTTTTCCTATCATAGCAGCAAACCGCATCAAATGAGTTTTCGAATCTCCACTCCCATTAAACTTTGGTAAGTCAAACATTTGAAAATTTGGTAGGAGCTCCAACTGAATGTCACGCAGATCACTAACACCTTCCAACCTTTTCTTCTTGATGATGGATTGCAATTTCTCAACATCTCTGGAAAGTTGTCTCATTGATTCCAATCCCTTTGACTTTAGATAACTATCTTTGTCAAAGAACTCTATATAATCTTTTTTAGTATCTTTCTGTTTCTCCTTTCCCATACTACGACTAGTAACAACACCTTCACAATTGCTATCATCAGTAGGTGTTGATTGTGGTAGCCTAGTAACTATAACCTTAGTTAAGTGAGCCATTATTTGCCTTAGTGTCTACGTATCCATCTTCATCCTATCCATTTCTTCAGTTAGAAGCTGATTGTTGGTCATTTCTCTGGTTATCACAGCTATCGCTCTTTGGAATCTTTCTTTAACTGTGACCCAATGTCCACCTTCTGTGACCCAAGCTATGATGGCAACAAAACAAAAAGTTAGAATGATGCATGAATGCATCTATGCGTGGATGCTTACTGAGTACAGTTATATACAATAAGATTAAATTCTCCTCCTGACCTTGTTTTTCCTATACAATCGGCATAATCTCTTTCCTAGTATTTTTGGCTTGTCTCCAATCAACATGAGATGGAGATTTTAACTGCCTAATTTGGGCATGAATTCCTTTATCACTAGGACATTATGAGGATAGTTCCAAGGTGATTTATTCAAATTCAATCCCATACATGATCATCAAAAAGTTGATAACCTCCTCTTGGTTACTTCCAACTTTTGATTAGCCTTTCAATAATCAAAGGTTGATGACCTCCTCCTTGTCACTATCAAGTTGGTTATTAAAAATGATCATGATATGTATTGTGCAAGGGGTAATCAATATGGTTCTATGATCATTCATGTCTTTATGCAGCGTTTTCACATCCAAATATATGTAAAAGTTTAGGATAGTGTAGACATTTCATTTTTAAGCTTGATGATGAAACACAATGAGTGTTTAGTAATATGAAATAGTTAAAAAGTGCCTTTGCATGGAAAAAAGTATGAAAAGCCAAAGAACCTAAAAACCTTAAAAATCGACGAATAACTTTGAAAAATCGCAAAAAAAAAAAAAAGCCTACAAAGAACCAGACAACAAGTCATATATAATTGCAAAGCTTTGAATGTCTAGTTTTTGTAGAAATTTATGGATTGTAAATCGGAGTCCTGTACAAAAAGTTATGGTCGATTTAACATGAATGACTCAAAATACACTGTTCACTGCTGTCAATATTCACCACTGGTCGGCACTATTCTCATGGCATTACAACAATATTGGTCTAACATGTCACTCTCCTTTATGAGTTACATGTTAGTTTTAAAAAACATTGTCAAGTATCCAAAAGTCAAACCCGTTATTTCATTTCTGTGTCACTTTCCCTTTCTTCAAAATTGCAAAAATGTCACTCATATAAATTGTTAGTTTTTAAAGTTTTCAATTCTTAATTTGCATAGACATTCTTGCAACTGTACATGTTTTTCAAACTCTTTTTACTTAATTTTCAATTGGGTTAAAGCATTGCTAAAAAATTAAGGGTTTAAATGCTAAAATCAGAGGCTTAATCGGGTTACAGATTAAGAAGTTTTTCACTTCTCATTTTTTTTTGTTTAACATTCCCGCTAAATGCCTTTTTTTAAATTCCTTTCACTAATAGTACTCTTTTTTTTAATATTTTCTTACTACTAATATCTTCCTGCTAAAGGTGTCATTTTGTCTAATAATAATCTATTTTTAATGCTCCTAACCAATTGGTACATGTTTCTTCTTTTTGGGTTTCTTTTTCTTTCTTTTTTTTTTTTTTGTTGAACAATTGCTTCTCATTTTGCTTTGGTTGGCCAATATTTATTGATGATCTCAAATGGGTATTTGTAGTTTCTGTTTTCAAGCTTTATGGTGTCTAAATCCTTGCAAATAAAGTGTTTTGACCTTATAGATCTTAGCTTTCACTTTTTATAGATTTTATTATTGCCAAGTTTTGAGCTTTATTTTAGTTTATTAGTTTTTATGTCAAGGGAAATAGAAATAGTACCGTTATTGAGAGTTGAGTGGACTTGCTCGAAGTGATTTATTGTCATGTTAGGCTTTTTAATGTTATTTTGTTTGGTCTTTTCCTACTGGATGAAAACCTTTGGAAGTTTAAAATTCTAGGCATTTATGCATAGATTTTCTGTTTGCTCTAATTCAAATTTACGCACTAACTGATTTAGCCTGTTATTGGTTTAATTCTTTAGGAAGATAAGATTGTTGTTGTCATTGCGACTTTCATGGATGATATACATGTGTATGAAGTTCCTGCATTGAAGGTAACTGAACTGAGGTTCACAAAAATAGCCACAACAAGAATTGAGAAGACAGGTGGAGAATGCTTTAATAAACTTCAAGCCCCTCTTGGACAGAATACTATATGAATTTAATATGCTTAATTATTTATGTTTATTGTGCAATCTTAATTATTCTATCATTGATGTCGAATGTTGAGTGGATTCTATTGTGTGAATGAATGTTTGATTTTGTACAAGTCAGATTGCTTTTTCTTTTTTGGGGGGGTGGTGTGGGGGGTGGGGGGTGTTATCTAGTTGTTAATTAGCATCTATAAGATTGCTTCATGAAGTGCAACAGGGAAATAAATCATTGAGCATTTATGTGGATGCAATATCTTTTTTTTTTTTTACACTTGCATGTTAGATTGGAAAGAAAAATCCGATGCTATCTCTTTCCTCCTAAAGTTCACTGATTAAAGATGACGCTACTTTAATGAAATTGCTTTTGTTTCTAGACTTGATTCCACGGTCATAGTTTTAGTGGTTATAATGCCTTGGAAAGGATAAAAAAGGGCTTTGGTGTAATGACCATACCATTTAATGAATCTCTCTTCCTCTCAATTAACAATTAATGATGTAATTTTAAGTTTAGAATGGGGTTAAGGATAGGTTAATGTTATATACTTTTGGGAAGTATGTCTTTGCTATTTGTAATGTGCATGGTTTCACGTGAGTTAGTAGTCTCTTAACCAGAGTAAGAGATATTTTTCACTATGGTGCTCTTTTGATTAATTGTTGCCATCACGGGATTTATGTGTAAGAGTCTTTAGGAATTTGCGATCATTTGGATTTTGTAGTACGAAGCATTTGAATCACAGGCAAGTTTTTTTTTATCTTTTCTTCTCTGCATTCACTTCCTTTTATTCTTCCATAGGACTTCACTTTTCCGTTAAAATTCTTCCTTTGCCAATTTGTACCTGGTTCCCCCTACAAGATAATATTTCTAAATATTCTATGGTTAGATTGTTTTATCATTGAGTTAGTTACTTTGTTTTCTCTCTTTAAACTATTGTATGTTGGCATGACTAGCTGAAAACTTGGCAATGGAAAATTATAAAATGTATCAGGCCTTAACTCAATAAGATTTATTATTTCTATGAAGTTCTCTATTAAATTATCTATAATATATTTCTATCTGTGTATATTTATATCTTACTCTTCATGACTCGGTATTTGTTATTTCATCACAAAACTTATTGAGATATATGTAATTTTCAGTTTTAACAGCTTCTTGATCATTTTGATATTGTTTACTGTAATTGAATCCTGTTAATATTTATGTGCTTGAAGGCAGCACATTGAACAATAATCCCCCACATACATAACTCATAAAACCTTACAATCTAACGCAGTATCATTAGATATTTGAGTAATTGTCATATTATTTAACTTATTACTACTTTTTAGAAATTTCTGATGTCAAAATCAATAAATTTCTCTCTTAATTTGGCATGGCAATTTATTACTACTTTTTAGAAATTTCTGATGTCAAAATCAATAAATTTCTCTCTTAATTTGGCATGGCAATTTAGTTCATTATATCTAACTATGTACTATTGTGTTAATCATGTTGTGTTGTGTTGAACAAAATAAATAAGGTACATTACCATTAGTATCTTGCTTAAATTATAAAATCCATCCTGACTTAGGTGGATGAAGTAAATTAGTACTATGTACTAAATTAGTAATCTTGTTAAATGTACAAGATAATTTTTTTTCTTTTCAAATCGTTTAGGGTCTAATGAAAATATAAATTGTTATAATACAAGAAAAACAAGAATTTGTCTAATAATGTTATGTTTTCAATGCTCTAAACCAGTTGGTACTTGTTTTACTTTTCTAGTTTCTTTTTCTTTTATTTTTTCTTGAATGTTTGCTTGTTATTATGCTTTGTTTTATTAATATCTATTGATTTTCTGAAATGGGTATTTCTAGTTTGTGTTTTTGAGCTTTGTGGTGTTTGAATAAGTTGTTCTTGAGGTTCAGCTTTCATTTCTCTACCTCTTGTAAATTTATAATTTTGTGAAATAAATTCAGCTTTAGATCTGCTTTTTGTTACTTTTGATGAATCTATCTGTTACGTACATTGTCTGTTTGTAGTTAATTTGTCTGTTACATTGTTTGTTTAGCTTAAGTATTGATAGTGTGTATTTAGTTTCATTTTCGACTCCGTTTTTTAGTTGCTGCATGGATTATGTAATTTGGATTTCATGTTATGTCATTGGAGATTTTTCATCTTTAAACCTTATTGTTGGATTATATTAGCTTTAACTTTTTTTTTGGGATTAATATGATTTGATTAATGGGTTCATTTGATTTGTTGATTTAATGGGTGCCTTTGTGTTTGATTTGTATAGTTGATTATGGTTTTTATTTTTGTTTATATTTTTTTGGTGTCATTAGAGTTCCTTGTTGCAAATTGTAGGGTTTGATGCTATGTGATGCAATATTTGTATTCTAAAATTTTTAGAATCATATTCAAGCCTTATTTTTTTACTTTGAAAGGTTTTTGCTTGTGTCGATGGTAATAGAAATCGACTTTTTTTTAATGAAAAAATAGTTCACAAGATGATCAAGGTGGCCTATTTTTGTAATTGTTATTGAATGACTATTTATATTTATTTTTGTGCAACTGATAAGTCTTCATATGGAAGCCTATGATCTTTTTTCTTGTATGTCAGAGTCTCTTGTTTAAACTATTCATATTTTGTAAAGAAAATTATCTGCCTTGTATGGCACTTACATCTAACTAATCATTGCTTTTTGAGTATCATGAGAGATTATTACCAAAAGATTCAAGTTGCAGCTAATGCTTTCTCAAGCCTTCTCACACAAGATTTGATATATTTCTTACAGTAGGTGGCACTATACAAGAAGATTAGAGGTATGGCTTTCATTAATGCTATTCCAAAATCCCCTGCTAGAAAGATCTTGAGAAAGGAACTGGTGAGTTATGGCATACCACATATTTTCCAGTTGAGTTGTTTATTTATTGTTAAACAAAAGGTTGTATCTCTGCCCTTATTTATTTTCAATCTAAATTTTAGATTTTAAGTATCATTAGTTAGTGCCCTGCGGGAAGAAGCCAAGTAGTTGAGAGCATTCGCTGTGCTTACTGTTCCCTCATTGAGAAAACGGAGCATTATATCTATATTGAGGTACCTACTAAAGCTTTTCAATCTTTAACCTTCATTTATTATTATCAAAGACCTTTGGTGAATGTAATTCATTCAATCTTTCTTGCTTAGTACTATATAAGCTGATTGATAATATATCTTTTTTGGTTTATAGTTTTCTTTCTTATAGGTTAAGAGAAGTGCTTAAATCAAAATTTGTTTGATTTGATCTTCGAAGTATCTTGTCTTCATTTTTGAGATCCAACTCGTCATAGTTAAAATTGTCTGACTTCCTTTTAGGTAATGATTACCAATTATGTTTCTTGCTTCTTTTTTTTTTAATTGCAAATACATATAAAAACTAAATAATAGTTGCCCTTATCTTTATATATGAAGCTTGATTACTACCAAAGATATCTTTAATTTAAATTGTAATGGCTATAAAAGTTATGTACCAATTTTGTAGCACTGAACCCAGAAGTTTAACTTCTGCTTGCCAACTCTCTTGAAGGGGTTTCTTGTGAGTTCATATGGATTGACTTGGGCATTGAAAAAACAAAGCAAGATATCTAAGTTCACAATTATGAATAGTCCACTTACCGTTTCATCTTGTTAATAGATTGTAAATGCAAATCAAATACAAATGCATTTGATCCTTCTAGAGAGAAACCCAATTGGGACTGCAATGTATGATAAAAAGACTGGACTCTTTATATTAATGTGTTGAGTGGAAATAATATGTTATATTAAAGTCTTTTGGTTAATAAATTGTTTCCATTTTTTGAAGATCTAGAACTTGGAAACATTAATATAATCTTTTCTTGTTCTATATCATCTTGCTTAGCTAATTAATGATCTAACCATACCAAATTTAATTGTTATAGTTTGATTTTATTGGCATAATCCAAACAAACTGACTTACTTGTACTTTTCTCTCCTTCTAAATTAAATTTTGGAAGTTGTATTGTTGAATGTATTAACAGTTGAAGTGTGTACATAATAATGTCTTTATCCATTCAGTAAGAAGCCTTAATGAATAAATCCTTTAGAAAAATTTCCATTTTGTTTTATCTTTTCTCACATTTACTTTATTATTTTTCCAAGCGTGCACATTAAACTAATTAAAGACATAATAATTTAATTCTCACTCTCACTCTCTGCCTCTCCCTCATAATGCAGATTCACTTCTCCCCTTCATGCACCCTCAGGTTCAACTTTCATTTTTTAGCTTCTTGCAAAACTTTTAATGTTGTGAAATGAATTCATCTTAAGATATACTCTTTGTTAGTTTCAGTGCATCTATCTGTTACATTGTTTGTTTTCGATTATACTCAAGTAGACTATCATTATTGCCAGTTGATTATTTTAAGATTTACTTGTGTGTAAATTGGTTTGTTTTTAAATCAATTTTTTTTGCTTATGTATGGATTTTTTAATTAGATTTCATTTTCTATTATTGGAGAGTTTTCATGTTTAAACCTTATGATTGGATTTTATTAGATGTAACTTTTTTTGGGTTTAATATGATGATGCAGTTAAATAGTTTGATTCGACATTTTGCTTTATTTGTCTTTAAATTTTGTTAACCTAAAGGAGCTATGCATTTACGATACTTTGTTCACCTCCACACGAGCGTTTTCACTTGAAATTTGGTTTCTTTATAATTTATAATGTTTGGTTGAAATAGACAAAGATGCTTCAAAGTTTTAAATTGTATAAGGAGATGTTTTTGTGGAAAGGGTTCGGCCAATAAGTTAATAATCCTTGTATATGTTTTGCTTTCACTTGCCGATTCATTTCATTTATTAAGTAAACTTCCAATATGTAAATCTTGAGATTTAAAATATAATTCTAAAACTAATGTAAAACTAAAAATTAGTATAGCTCTAACCCATATTATTATCTTACTTTTACTCAACATAAAATTTGGCGAATTCATAAGGATGAACGTTTGAGTCTTAATAAAGTTTTTTTCAATTAATTAATTGATTGGAATTACATTTTGTCCATTATTTTCTACTGACATAAGTCAGAATTGCTCCTTTGGAGATGAGTCTTCTCCTATACTTGTACATCTATGTACAGACCCACCACTCTTCACTTGTTTAATTGATTGGTAGTTGCATGTGATGATACATATTTTACGGGATATATGTGTGTGTGTGTGTCAATTTTCCACATTTTTTAAATTTGGAAATGCTTTGAGTATCTTATTATAATGTTTCTATCTTTTATACAACGTTCTCTTTAATAACTTTATTACCTCATGAATTGGCAGCTTTTAAGTATCTTGATATGTGGTTTATGAACTATAAACAAGTTTTTGTTACTGTTTTTGGTGCATCTAAGAGTCTTTCAATCCCTAGAAATGATAATTAACTTATCAACTTCATTTCTAACTCTCATTCGAAATTAGTATGATCCAAATGAATACCTACACATATCTTTTTACTTATTTATTTGTTTGTTCCAATTTAAAGGGTATTATGTTTGCCAGTACTTCCATCTTGTGTTTAACAAGGAATCCCTTTCTCTCTTACTTCCATAATAAGTGTATCATTCTCTTACTGTTTATTCCATCTTGTGTTTAAATCACTATCCATAATAAGTGTATCATTCATCAAAAGAATATTTGCATTGTGTTGGTTGTGGCCCCTGTCTCTTACTTCCTATGCATCACTTTCCCTTTCTCTTTACATTGGACCAAAAATGTAGTGCTATGAATTGTTACTTATATAAACAATAACACTCTTCTTAGGAAAATGGTAATTTTTTTCTTGGTAAGGTGTTATGGTGTCCACTGTTTGGCATTACTTTATGTTCTTGCTAACTTTTTTTTTTTGAAACTTGTAGTTGATTTATTACAACGAAAGGTGTTGCAGAAACTAAGCAGCCAAGACAAAACTTTTTTCGATCCAAAGGTAATTGATTTAATTTTTTAATGATCATGATTTTACTATTGCCATAAGATTGAGTAATTATATAGTTCTACTTTCACTAGATATTGTTTTATTAACAATTATCATAATGATAAGTGTGCAAGGCATGAAATTGGTAGCTAGATTATACGGCATGACAATTGTTATCATATATAATGGGTCCCACTTTGTTAGTATTATCGTTCTTATCATGAAATTAATTAATACCACTAGTCTTATAGCATTTAATTTCGTAGTTAACTACATCATAAAATATTTTATATCTACCAGCTTAACAACCAGTGAGATAACAAATCAATGTTGATGTGCTATTACGAATTATTTTGAAGATTAGCTTGTTTACAACTGTGGCCATCTTTTCCTCTCTTTTCTTACTTTTTATTTTCTTTTAGGTTACAACTCCCAATCTTCTAGAGAGCATAAGTGTTAAGGGCAGGTAATATTCACCTTCTAGAGAGCATATGTTCATTACCAACTAAAAACAAAGAATCATGCATGCTTGAAACGAAATAAGCGATGATTATCTAAATGTTAGACTGGATGGCAAGGATTTCTAATCATGAAGTTCTAAAAATGCTTTACCACACTAGAGAACTTACATAATTAAATAGTAGTTATTATGGTAGTAACACTTACTACCAGTGGCAGAATTTGTTCATCACAATAGGATTTCACTTCGAGATCAGCCATTACAATTTTTGTTTTAAATTTCTTTTTCCATAGTCCATTTTGTTTCTCTATATATTAATTTTAAATTGATTAAATTTTGTTGGTGTCAACGTCCATGTGCCATGCATATGTTACTTTTGTTCAACTTGTGATAAAATAAGAATATTATATGGTTTATTATTTTACTGTTTCGAGAAATATATTTTAGGAAGTATTTGATTTATAATCAATATCTTATTAGAATAGGACATTACTTAATGTATCTTAATGAAACTAGGAGAATATATATTTGTGTCCTAATTCTTTTATGAGTTATATTTATATCACTTCCTATTATATTTATCTTTATCCTAATGAGAGTTTGATTAGGATTTTATAAGAATCTAAGAATATTTCATCCAGGCATACCACTATATATACCGTTATATTTTCATAACGAAAAGCGGTGATATGTTGTGTGAGTTTAGGCTTCGACATTCCAGAATTGAGAGAAGAGCTTCAACGCAAATAGGAATGCTTCATTGATTTCATTTTATGAGTGTTTCATTCATGTATGAGAGGTTGTAATCGTGCATGAATTGTTGTTTAGGTCTATGTGAGTTAATAAACACTTAAGCGAACTTAGGAGTTAAGTGTTTATGTAATTTAGTGTCAGACATCGTGGTTATGATATATTTAACAGTGTGTTGTTAAGTTATTTGCGATAGAGAGTGAGCAGTGTTACCAGAGTTTAAGATCTTGGCAGGATTTTGTTTTGCAAAGATTAGGTCAGCGTGTGAGAGTGAGTCGGTACTATAAACGATCCTAAAGACTGTACAAACAAGAACTTAGTGAATTGCATCTCTATAGCTGTCCGTGGATATAGGTTTTTATAACCGAACCACGTAAAATCCTCATGTGTCGATTTGCTTTACAGTTTATTGTTATATTATTTATAATTGCATATTTCCATAACTTACAATTGGTATCAGAGCAGTTTCACTGATATACAAGTGAATAAAACGATCAGTTGATCTAGAAGGATGGAGTTTATTCGTAATGGAGGATCTGGAACACAACCACCTATTCTTGATGATAATAATTATTCATATTGGAAGGTAAGAATGATGATGTACATTAAATCTCTTGATGATAGGGCATGGACCAGTGTGCTTAAAGGATGGACACTGCCAACAAAGTTGAATGCTTTTGGTGATGTTGAACCTAAATCTGAGGAGGAATGGACTGATGAAGAGTACAAATGTTCAAGCTGGAACTCAAAGGCTCTCAATGCAATTTTTGATGCAATAGACTTAAACAATTTTAGGCAAATTTCTAAATGCAAAGTGGCCAAAGAAGCAAATGTTCATACTTGAGGTAAAACATGAAGGTACCATATCTGTTAAAAGATCTAAATTGATGAGACTAAATTCCCAATTTAAAATTTTGATGATGCATGAGGATGAGTCAATTTCTGAGTTTTACTCTAAGATATGTCATATCACAAATTCTGCATGCATGCTTAGAAAAACTTTCACTGATGCAGAAATTGTTAGCAAAATAATTAGGTCTGTTCCAGATAAATTTCAACCTAAAATTTCATCCATTGAGGAAGTCAAAAACATTGATGAGATGAAGGTTAATGAACTGATTGGAATTCTCCAAAGCTTTCAAATTAATCAGAGTACTAGGAAGCAAAAAGGAAAAAGCATTGCATTCAATGTTCAAACTGAAAAATCTGATGATGAAAGTAATGATTAGCTTGATAAAATTGACTCTAAAGAAATTGCTTTTCTAATAAAGAATTATGTTAAGTTCATGAAAGGGAATTTCAGGAAAAAGAATCAAGAAAAGCCACTAAACTCAAATAAAGACAAGTTCAGAAAGTTCAACAAGGAGAATGACAAGAATAATTTGAAACAACCTGACAAGAAAGGACAGATTGAGTGCTATGAATGTTCTGGTTATGGGCATTGTGGAAAGGAAGAATAGAACTCTTCAAGAAATGGCTAGAGTAATACTTAATAGCAAGAAGTTAACCAAAAGGCTATGGCCTGAAGCAATATGCACTACTTGTTACATCTCAAATAGAGTTTTTCTAAGACCTGGTACTAACCAGACGCCTTATAAAATTTTGAAAGGTAGAAAACCTAATTTGAAATATTTTCATGTTTTTGGATGCAGGTGTTACATCTGAAATGACAGAGAACTGTTAAGAAAATTAGACCCAAGAAGTGATGAAGGAGTTTTTGTGAGATATGCACAAAACAGGAAAGCATTTCGGGTTTACAACCTTCGAACTGAGGCAATCATGGAATCCACAAACGTAGTCTTTGATGATCAGGATGGTTATGTAGAATATTCACAAGAGGAAAGCATAACCAGCTTTACAGAAGATATAGAAAAATCAGATTTTGACAGTAACAGTAAGAAAGATGATTCTGTTATGAAAGAGGAAACAACTGCTGTTACCCCTGACATAACAATAACAATTGAAAACCTAGATTTGAATAGCAATTCAATCAAGAATGAAGAAGAAAGGAAAGATCCACTCACTTGGATTCAGAAGGCACATCCAACAAGTTCTATCATTGGAATACCAGATGGCATGATGAAAACTAGGAGCAAGGTAAGGAATCAAGTAAGATTTGCATGTTATGTTTCTTTAGTTAAACCAGAAAATATAAAAATAGCCTTAAAAGAAAATGTTTGGATTCAGGCAATACAAGATGAACTTAATCAGTTTAAAAGGAAAGAAGTTTGGGAATTAGTTCCTAGGCCAGAAAATGCAAATGTCATTGGAACTAAATGGATATTCAAAAATAAAACTGATGAAAGTGGTCAAGTGGTAAGAAATAAGGCTAGGCTAGTAGCATAAGGTTACACTCAAGTAGAAGGTATAGACTTTGATGAAACTTTTGCACCAGTAGCTAGACTTAAGTCAATCAGATTACTACTTGCAATTCACTACAACAAAATGTTTAATTAACCACTTTAAATTTACAACTGGATGTATACCAACGTTGTAAAAAATATATATTAACCATATACAAGATTTGGACATTATTAAAAGTTATTACAAATCGCATTCAACAACTTAGGAACACGATATGGATAATATGATTGTTTTTTACTGCATGAATTGTGTGGCATGTGGTTAATTATTAATAGCTACTACTTACCTCTACATGTGGTTAATGGGTACTTTATTAACAACGTGGACTTAATGACATGTGGTAAGTATTTAATAGTCTACCACGAGTATGAACATGTGGTTGATATTTATTTTATTCACAACAGGTCGTGCAACACACGTGGTTGATATTTTTAAAAGACCACGTTACTTATCAAGTAATTAATATTAATAATACTAAAATATTAACTTATGGAAGGAGTTAAAATCACAATACACCAACTATTAGCTTAATTTTGGTTTCCCGCTAGTGTATAGTCGAGTTTTAACATTTATACTGTAAAACCCTAAATTATTTTTTTCTTCCAATCGTGAAAGGTAAGTATCACAAGTATTTAAGTTTAATTCCAATAACTAAAGATTTCTCGTTATTCATCTTTTTTGCTATTTATTTGTATCTTTTTGTATTCAGTTTTAATTCAATTTATCCTACAAAATAGTGCAATTTTAATTCAATAAGGTATGAACCCAATTTTTTTTAGAGATTTTCTAGTATCATATTATGTTAATTTGTTAAAAATTTTAAATAATTTGTTTATTCCTATTTTAGTTGTAGTTGTTATATTGAGTTGTTACCGAATATATCTTCGATTGGATTAATAAATTATTATTTTTTGGATTGGCATCAGTGTTTCAATCGGAGGTTGGCTCTGTTCTTTTTCTAGGTTTGTCTCTGTTTTTCTTTTTCCAAGCCGTTTCTACTCACCACAAGAGGAGCAGCGCCAAGAGGTATTTTTATTTCTGTGCAAACATTAATTTTTTGTATTTTCGCTTAGGGTTTTCAGCTACTTTGTATTTTGCTTTATGAAAGCCAAAAAACAAAAACTAAATAACAAAGACGAGAGAGATGCACTGAAAGAATCTTGGTCAACACTTGCATAACTTGCACATCATTATTAATATATACATAATTTTTTATTAATTAATATATATTATATTAAAAAGTAGTCTCAAAGCAACATGCTTCATAATGGTGGGTTATCATTATACCACGTACTGCTATGAAACTTGGTTATTCATCATTATATCTTAAAATTTAATCATTATTTTACTTGGTAGGTCATGCTTCATGATGGTGGTCATGCATTAGTATTATGTACTTGGTTCATTGTATACCACGCACTGCTATGAAACTAGATTTTGTAGCTAAATATATTGGTTTGTTATGAGTTTTTTAGAATTATTTGAATTTTGTTAAGATTTTAATCTACCTTTTTTTAATCATAAATCATGTGTGTATATTGTATAATAGACTTTGGATCCCCATAAGAGGCACAACAATATGTCACACGGTTTTAGCTATTTTGCTTTTTGTGTGTGTGTGTGTCTATATATATATATAGTGTTTTTGTTTTTGATTTTGTTTATGATGTTCCAACATGTACAATATAGGTGTTCCGTTTGTTTTGTTAAATGTTATTATGACCCAAACCTATAGAATTATGGTGCAATCACCGCTACGTAAGTATTTTCTGCAAGTATTTATGCGTGATGACCTTATACAACTTGGTTTAAGCCACAATTTTTTATGTTATCTTTCAACTTTTTAATTATTGAGGTATTTTCTTAGCAACACCTTTGTAAAACTACAGTAAACTCTCTTTATCAATCTTTTTTTTCTTCCAAGTCGTTTCTACAGATTTGATTAGATTAATTTTTTGTTTTCTTGTTCTGTTCTTTTTCCAGGTTTGTCTCCTTTTTTTTTTGAAGTCATTATTGCTCATTTGATTATATGAATGTTTTATTTTCTTATTTCGTTCTGTTTTTAGGTTTGTCTTCTCCTTTTGAAGCTGTTTCTACTCATTTGATTGGATTCATAAGTTGTTTTCTTGTTTTGTTGTGTTTCCAGGTTTGTCTCTTTTTTTTTCCCCAAACCGTTTCAACTCTAATCAAATGAGAAAAAACATATAAAGACCAGTTCTTGCTTCTAAAAGTTTAATCATTGCTCAACCAAGATTTGTTTCCTGCAACCACTTGCCACTATAGGTATCCTTTCTTACAATTTAAAGTTATACATGAAAGATTTAAATGCAATCAAACATCTTTTATTTACTACCCTATCTATAAGAGAGAATTGGTTTGGCTTGCGTTTTTTAATACAATATTTGAGCATATTTAAGTTGTTTAATAATATAGTTATTGTGGGTCACGTGGGATTGCTGCAAAGTCCATACACATAAGAGTCCATGAGTCAACAATAACAAGCTAAAACAAATGTCTATGGACACAAGAGTCCATGAGTTAACAATAACAAGCTAGGGGTCAACAATAACAAGCTGGGGATAAGGCTAGCCAGGTAGGCTCCATAGTCCTGTGTAGTAAATAGAAAGGCTACCCTATTTTGATAAAGCCAACCCATCATCATTCATACTCGGTTCACTAAGTTGTAAACACTGCTCTGAAACCAATTTTTTTGGCCAAATATATTGGTTTGCTATGAGATATTCGAAATTGTTTAAATTTTGTTATGATCTTCTTCTATTTTTTTTTTTTATAGTTTCTTATACAATTGATTGTTCTCTTGTTTTCATTGTTTGAAAATTTTCATCTGTTAAAGAAAATATTTTTGGTATTTTAATCATTAATTACTATGCTTTGGTTTTGGATTGTGATTGTAGGGAAGCAATTTGGTTGGGCTGGAAAGAAGTTGTTTGATAATTTTGAACACTTTGTTTGAGCTTGTGGGTTAATTTGGTAATCCAAATTAGGAGCCGCTTAGAGGTTTGTCAATACATAACTCTTATTGATCTTCACTTGTTTATTTTATTATGGCAACAATAGGTTTCAAATACTCACGAAAACAACAACGGTTTGGATCCAAATGCTGCAACCTTCTCTTAAGTAAGTTTATCTATCCTTGCACAATTCATAAAATATAATTGTTAAATAAAACGTGTGTTAAAATTTTTTAATTAAAATTTACTACTGTTTGTTGTTTGTTGTTTATGATATAGACATTCAAACCGAGTGTTACCTTTCAAGACAATTTCATTCTAAATGGAAAATGCAAGTTATTGCACTGGTTTGGAACAGGAGAAGTGGTTGCTGAAGCTGAACTTGATACTACCAATCTTGAAGCTCTTGTTCATCACATGGTTATTGGTCCAGATTGTTGGAGAATTTGGGTCAAAAAATCAATTTTTAATAGAGTCCCACTGTATTGACCTACAAGTGATATGCAAATCCTTGAAGACGCTTTAGGTAGTACAGTAACATGGCCTTCGAAATATGTAACATTTGATTGTTAAGTAATCATTTGTTTAGTTTCTTAGGATATAGCAGTACTTAGTTTCCTTTTGTTACTTTTAATATTTTAGGATAAATCTTAAACTACATTACATTATATACTTCATTGTTTATGTCATACTTATAGAGATTTTTAAGTTAAATGACAATTGGTGTTTTTGTTAATTTTAATATTGTTGAGTACATATATATATGTGTGTGTTTGTTTTATTTATTAAAATTCATTTATTATAAATTAAATTATTATAAAAGACCAAGAAAAAATAATTAATATTAAATATTTACAACTTACACAATAAATTATCTACCACATACACATAGTAGTGATTAATTATAACTTTAATAAAGTTAATCAACAACTTACATTCTCATGTGGTGGACAATAATATCTACCACATCCAAATACCATGTGGTCATTTAAAAATTTTAAAATTTTAAAATTTGGGCTTGAGAAATCAAAACCAATAAAAACTCCTATTGGTACTAACCTTAAGCTTTCAAAAGACAATGCAGGAAAAGATATTGATGCAAGTCTATATAGAAACATTATTGGCAGCCTGTTATACCTCATAGCAAGTAGACCAAACTTGTGATTTAGTGTAGGACTTTGTGCAAGATTTCAAGCAAATCCCAAAGAATCACATTTGGTAGCAGCTAAGAGAATAATCAGGTATGTACATGGAACATATGATTATGGAATATGGTTTTCTAAAGATACAAATGATTATCTTGTAGGGTTTAATGATGCTGACTGGGTAGGGAATGCAGATGACAGAAAAAGTACCTCAGAAGGATGTTTTTATATTGGTACTAACTCGGTTTCTTAGCACAACAAAAAACAGAATTCTATTTCCTCGTCTACTGCTGAAGCTGAATACATAGAACAGGAAGTTGTTGCACATAACTACTGTGGATGAAGCAAATGTTAAGTGATTATGGTATTGAACAGAAACCTATAACTGTGTTTTGTGATTATACTAGTGCTATAAACATATCCAAAAATCCTATTCAGCATTTTAGAACAAAACACATTGACATAAGATATCATTTTATAAGGGAACTTATAGAGTCTAAGATGATACAAATTGAAAACATCTCCACTGATAAACAATTGGCTACCTTGTTCACTAAGGCATTAGATACAACAAGATTTGAGAATCTAAGAAAGGCCTTAGGCATCTGTCAGTTATCTGAATAAGCACTGCTTGCTGTTATGATTATTGTATCTGCAATATCATAAGTTTTTGTCTAATTTAGCATATGTGAGCTGTAATATAAAAAAACGTATGAATGATAAGATACTAATTTAAAATGAAAAATACAGAGAGGGCTACCAATATATGATATGTGAAAGCCATCATTGAGAGTAACCTTAAGGTATCTAAGAAATATGTTGAGGTCACCCGCTCAATGAAAAGGGCTACCTCTATATTGTGTGAAAGCTACTGTAGTACTAATCCAATGGGATTAAAATATGTCAAAATAATATTTTTGACATTTCAAACAAATGACAAGAAAGATGAAAATAGCTTTCATGTGAAAATAATTAAACAGCTCTGAAATATGCTGTCTTAGAATGATTCATATGATGTTCAAATATTGTTGTTATGTTAACTTTAAATGTTTTCTGTTATGTTTTTCGTATCATACGATGCTCTTTGTGCTAATCCAAAATTTGACTTATCTTATGTGTCTATGTGTCAAAATGCCATGTCAACTATATTGAGTTGAGGGGGAGAAGTTTCAATGGCGGGAATCCTAACTCTATTAAAATTCCTTATTCTAATGGAAATCAAAATTTGAATTTCTATTCTTTAATGACAGTTATTAAGCAATTTTGGGAAGTGAATTAAAATTAATTTTTGTTGAAAACAATTTTTTTAATTCAGCCTAGTATAATACGAAAGTAGTTTTTGTTCATACTATACTCCAACAACAGTTTCGACACTTTCTCTCTCGTCTTGGTGTTATCTCTTTGCTCCAAAAAAACTCTTACAGATTTGAAACCCTAACAATGGCAACCACCGCAGAATCCTAAAAAACACACAGTTCCTTATCGTCACAGAACAACTCTAGTTACAACATTTGCAACAATGAACAGTCATCTCATTCATACTAGCCTCAAGCAGAGATCTCGATTGATCTTGCTATGAGTGAAGATGAATTGATTCCGGTGAAGCAAGATGCAAGACAAGGTGAACCCAACAGTATAAATTCTACCCAATTGATATAAATTAAGTAGCCTGCAAAGAGTGCAAAACCTTTTTACAGCATAAGGCAGAATTCCACCAAGTTCCCGATCATAGCAAATCATTCTATCTAGTCTTTTTATTGTAAAAGTTGCGCCAACTTTTCATCTCCTCTGGACCTGATATGGTTTCTTCAAGGATACTTGGAGAAACTTATGTGGTTACCGAAGGAAAAATGACCAAGGCTGATTTTGTGAACTTTCAAACCACTTAGAAATGGAAATATAACCACCGATAATATGACAAGCAACCAAAGAAAACACCAAGGAAAACAACAACAAAAACAACAGAAAATTATATCCCTGATTCTATTGCATAATGTGACTTACAAATGAAACAAGGAGAACAATCTGCAAATAAGGAAGATCACCTGACATGTAATGAACCATAGATTAGCTTGCTCAAAACAGTCATTCTAGGATGATTATAAAGGTGTATGATTGAGGAAGGTGTTATGCAAAAAATTCCTATATGGGGAAAAAGTAAAGTTTAAAAGCCAATGAATCTCCAGTAATTCAGTTTCAGGTTTCAAATTGTAATTGCAATAATGAAAACATTGATATTTTGGATCTAATAAAATTTTAAACCCAATTGTAGCTTCCAACTAAGGAAATAAGGATGTACTTACAGAGAAACTGTCACATTCATGTAAATGCAGGTATTTGATAGGTGGAAGCGATTGATGCCTCTCATTGTGTTAAAGTGCAGGACCTGACCAATTCCGTACCAATTGTGCCTCCTGTTCGAGACCTACATCAGAAGGCTTGACTTTGTCTGCAATGAAAATAATATCTAGAGTTAAGAAGTGCAAAGCTAATGAGGAAACAGATGGATGAAGACAATAATAATAACTCTAAATGTGAACATAAACTTTAAAAAAATAATTTAAAAAAAAGAGAGTATTACGAGCAAAAATTACAAACTCCATACATATATCTCACTTGCAAAATTGCATAAATATGCAACATCATACAAAAAGGAAAAGCTAGGCAAGAAATGCATTAGGTATTATCAAAAAATCACAAGTTAGTACTAATTCACAGCATGAAGTATGCAATGTAAAAAGTTCATAAGGTTGGTATGAGATAATAAAGTTCAATTTTGATACAAAAACAGAGTAGTCTCTCACATCAATGCCAAAGGCAAATAAACACGAAATATAGCAAACTTTGACTAAGAAATCAGTTTGGAGACCAAATTCAAATTCGGTAATAACAATGGTAAAATTATGAGAGATTTAGATAAAGAAAAATGAGCCATAAAATGAGTGAGCCAAATAATTAAAGAAAAGTAAAGATAGAAGTCAAAGATTACGGCTAGTCCATTCATGAAAACATCTCTAAAATAAAGTCTTCACCGAGGCTTTTCAAGTCTTCCATCATTAATTCTATAAAATAAAGTATAATTCAAGAAAAAAAATTAGAAGTCAAAGATTACGGCTAGTCCATTCATGAAAACATCTCTAAAATGAAAATCTAAATTCATTTGAATCAACATAACTTGAGGCAACTTGAAACATATCAAGAAAAAGAAAAGCAAATTAAAAAAACGAACCTTTAAGACCTGAAGGAGGCGGCAGAGGCATATAGCAACCAGATCGTCTCTCCTCTTCCTCTTGTAGCAGCAAATGAAGATCAAGCTTAAAAAAATGGATGTAAATAAAAAATTATGGAATAAAAATGTAAAAACACAACTTTTAGGATCAAGAGGAGGCAACAGAGGCATATAGTAATCGGATTGTCTCTCCTTTTCTTCCTCTTGCAGTAGCAAATTTGTTAGAAATTAGTTTTTCCTTATTTATTTCATTGAGATTATTTAATTATTTGTATGTTATATCCATGATCTGAAATAGCAGCTTCAAGTTCACATCTCCACCATTAATCAAGGAGATAGAGTTAGGCGTGAGATTCATAGGCATGGCTGAAATGTGAAAGAGAATTATAGGAAGGAAAAAAAAAAAAACCTAGAAATAAAGGATGATACGAAGAAGAAGCCCACCTGGAAGCTTTCCCATTACATGGTAGCACATCACCAAAATCAAGCATCAAGCCGATTACATCCTCAAACTGGATCAACGAGTTAGCTTTGTCATTCCCCTCAGAGCCAAGACAATCGATAAACTTTGAACTCTATCTCTGTGAAGCATAAACAACACCAAATCTTCATGCGCTTGGAGGAAATAAATAAATAAATAAAACTTAAAAGCATACAATTAAAAGAAAGGGAAGGAAACTGACCAGATCTAGAGACTATGAGCATGAGACAGTGAGATGAGTTGTTGATGCTTGGATGAGAGAAAGAGTCCAAGCGAAAGAAAGGTGCGGCTAGGGTAAAAGAGAAATCGTAAATGGAAAGGAGAGAGTGTGAAAAAGATGATTAGGTAGGGTTTATTTATTTATATTTGTTACT